>OY482673.1:46691241-47291241 GCA_960531455.1 Urophora cardui
GCCTGAGTATGTCGATGTTTAAGTTATCGAATGCCCCTTTAATGTCTATAAAGACTGCGACCAAAAATTTTGATTCAGATATAGCGAGTTTTGCAGCGGACCACAGTGTCAATATGTTGTCAGCTGTAGATCTGCCACGCCGAAAGCCTGATTGTGCAGGGTGGAATCTGTTGGTGGATTCGAGGAAGTGTTCAACGCGTATGTTAATCATGCGTTCGAATAGCTTTCGAATGCAAGATATTAAAGCAATGCAGCGATAAGAAGAAGCCACATTGCTTGGACAGTTCTTTTTTAAGATCGGTATAACTTTGGATTGTAGCCACGTATTGGGTATTACCCCGGAGTTCCATACATTATTGTATAATTCTAGCAAAAGGTGTTTATTTTGTGTGTTGAATTTTTTTATATGTTCGTTTCTTATGCCGTCTAAGCCTGGGGCTGAATTTTTAGATTTAACGATAGCCATATCCAATTCGTTGTACGAAAAGGGGGTTAATAAGTGATGATTATTAGGGTTAGGTTCAGACGGAGGTGCGTTGCAAGGGCCAATGGGGCCCGTCAAGGAGTCCACTAATTGTGATGCGCATTCTAGCGACATCGGATTGGGCCTAGGAGCTCCAATGCCACGAAAAATTTTTATCTTTTCCCAAAGTTCTTTAATACTTATGTCACAATTAATTTCTTCGCAGAATGTTTTCCATCCCTTTCGTTTTTCAGAACGTATAGTGTAAAAGTATTTTTTTCTGGCGGCGTTTAGTGCATTCAGATTTTCTCTGGATGGGTGTCTTTTAAATATGTTTAAGCGTCTAATTTGGATTGCGGCTGCGTTTTTGCATTCGTTATTCCACCAAGGGTTTTCATGACGTGCATATGCTTTCGGTTTTTCTTTTATACAGCACTTTTCAAAAAAAAGTTTTGTAAAAGTGTCGAATTTTGTAGTGTCTGGTGAAGAATTGAATTCTTCGCAATTGGAGATTTCCCAAATTTTTTGATTGATAAGGCGTTTTGATAAATCTTTAGGTATGACATTTTTCCTACTTACGGATCTGCGGATGGGATTTAAGCTTGTCTCGGTGATTATGCCGCAATGGTCGCTACCTAGAGTTTCATTTGTTGTTTTCCATGTGCTACACACGGCTAAGCTTGGCGAACAGATCGTAATGTCAATTGCACTAGGAGTAGGTCCTCCGAAGAAAGTGCAAGAGCCGTCGTTGAGTATAATGTGATTGTTGTTTTCGACAAAGTCAAGTAATGCTCTACCCTTGTTGTCATTAGAGGAGCACCCCCAAAAGACATGATGAGCATTAAAATCGCCGCAAATCAAGAATTTTGATTGCGGGTCTAGATTACTAAAAATACTGTTTAAATGGTTTTCAGTGAAATGAACTGAAGGTGGAATGTAAATTGAGAAGATATTGACAGGGCCATTAGGAGAGCTCAATTCGCATGCCACGACCTCTATTAGGTTGTTAGAGGATACAGCATTAAGCGGTTTGAATTCTAAGTTCTTTTGTAGTATAATGGCTACGCCACCACCAAAGCTTGAAGTGGGGCGATCTTTTCTAATAATGTTGTAATTTGGGATATCGAATGTATCCTGATGTTTTAAAAACGTTTCTGATATGCAAGCGATTGAGATTCTGTTATCGTGTAGGAATTTTGTTAATTGTGGTTTTTTGTGTTTGATACTTTTTATATTAATTTGAAAAATCATCATCATCATTAATTTGGTTATTTGATATGCTAGCTAGATTTATGGGTATGTCATTAAAATTGTGGTTGTCTGGTGGAGTTGATATTGCAGTTAACTCTGAAGCTATTACGTCCTTATGAAAGATGTCAAAATGTTGGCATGTGAATGCAGGAGCATTCGATTTGGTAGCCTGTATCTCTGTAGTTGGTGGGGGAGTTGGCGTTGCCAACGGTGTATATACCAGTGGTTCATTGATGTCTTCAGCGCCTAATGTGGCGATGGAGGTGGTGTTAGATTTGGCTAAGCGTTGTTTAGCTTCAGCTGCGCCAGTATTTGGCTTTTTAGATTTTATGATGGTCGTGTCAAGTAAGTTTATACGAGCTCTTTTTGTTGGTAGTGGTGGAAATTCTTCCGCCGTAAAATGGAAAGTTTCTGAAACGTTGCGTGTTGGCACGACAGGTTCACGTTTTTTTTGTGGCTCATGAGATTTTGCCTTTTCTGTTTTTTGTTTTTTTAAAGTGAGTCTTTTCTCGCACGAGCGATCGGTGGCGTCGTGGAATTTGTGGCAGTTGACACACATGGGCATGGCCATGCATGCGTCATCGTGTTCTCTGCCGCATTTGGAACAGACTTTACGGGTACGATTGCAGACTTTTTCGGTGTGGCCGTAACGCCAGCATTTCCGGCATTGGATTACCGGCTCGACGTAAGACTTCACCGGGAAGATTACACCATCAAGTACAACATGTGATGGCAAGACGCTACCAGTGAATGAAACAGTTATTTTGTCAAGTTCGGTTCTTAATGCATTATTGTCAGGGTTGGCCCTTGTGAAGCGTCGTACTTCACAAATTTCCAAGCCGACTGGAGGGGGTCCATATTCGGGGAATTGTTTGATAGTTAAGTTCTCGAAGATGTATTTTTCGGAGAGTTCCGGACCAGCCGGAATATCTATAACACCCTTAACCTCGCAACGATCTGCGGGTATGAAGGTTTGGTATTTTTCGCGTAGTGAGTTGTTTGCGGCAATGGCGTTCGCCGTGGTTTGAACTTTCGTTACAATTTTGATTTTCTTCTTATTGACAAAGAAGACACAAATGTCAGAGAAGTTGCCATGTAAGAATTTACCAAGCTTCACAATGGGCAGCTGCGAGCTGCCTTTTTGGGCTTGGATGTAAATTATGTACTCATCAGCGTTGTGAGTGTATTTTCTGCAACGTAGATTTGGTGATCCACCAGTTGCATGGTTTTCCAAAGGTGGATGAACCATGTTGCAACGGGATTATGGAAAGTAAATTGAAAGAAAGATGTAGATAAACTTTTTACCTTTTTGGTTCAAGTAGGTTGGAGTCGCAAATAAAAGTTTTCAATCAGATTTTATGGATATAATTTATTGCAAAGTAGATTTGTTCAGAGGATCTCAAATTTCGCTAACCTTCGTCAAGCACGTGTCCTTTTTTTTTTTTTTTTTTTTCCAAAAACAGGGCTTATTTAATAAAAAGATGATGAACCAAAAAAAATCGTCATTTGTTACGAAAATCGGCAAATGATGATAAAATCGTCAAATCGGCAAAGCTGGTTATAGGGCCCTTACACGATCAAATCATTTGATCAAATCGCGTGTCTGTGTAATTTGACGGTTTGATATACACACATCAAATCGGCATCAAATTTCATGCTACCTTTCTATTAATTTACAAAGGAAATTGTTAAAATATAAGCGATTTGAAGCGCGATAAATGGCCGTCGCATGCACAATTAACAATATTTGAGTTTTTAAAACACCATAATTATTACTTTTTTTCCGATCCAAATTTAATTGTCTTTTTAATTTAATTTTGCGCACTTGCCTACTCACACGTTTGTTTACATTTGAAATTTGATCAAATGGTTGCAACACACGTCAAATGCTAATTTGGCACTGAAATTTGATCAAACAGCAACTTACACGCATCCACAACGCACGTCAAATAGCCATCCAATTTGATGGATAACAAAAATGTTTGATTTCGGTCAAATCGGCATCAAACACGTACGTGTGAAGAACACATAGGGCCGTAGTCATAGTCGATTTAAAACAGTGTTTTAACAGACTTAGAATGATGCTAGCATAAACGTCATTTTATCTCTGTCATAGTCGACTTAAAATCGGTTTTATCACTAAAACAGCGTTCTAACTTTAAAATGAGGTGAATGTCATTTTAAAATCTTAAAATATTGTTCTAAGCTGGGAATTCGTCATGAAAACTATAAAAGTAGAAAGAGAGTACGTGAATATAATAAAAAATAAATAAATAAAACGTATAAAGAAGACACTTTAATAAATATGCAGGTGGCACTCAATGCTTTCCCGCAGACAAGCTTTTTCTCCTGCGCTCCAGTTCGGTGCACGAGACCTTGTTGTTCCCTAAAATCACAAGTTTATTTTGATTTATATGAAGTGTGTAGTTTTATCTCAAAATTTAACTCACTATTAGTTGTTTTTTAGCGTATTTTAAATATACGATTAACACTGCTATTCCGAGCGTTACCGGAAAATTACTTTACTGGTAATTTATGTTGCTGAAAATTGTTACCATCTTTTCAATTGGTATTCTGGCACAAATGGTAACGCTGTCAAAGCATTTCCATACGAACGGAATGGAATCGGGCTGAAATGGTAAAGCTGGGGTTATAGATACTTAACGTAGCATGGAACAAGTTTAGAAACGGGCCGCTTTATGCGCGCTCCGTAAAAATCTAAATGAATCAGACTTCTATGTTACGCTCAGTATGCATAATCAAATGTACTCAAACCCCATTGAACAGAAATTTTGAGTGAGTTTGTTCATGCTACGTTAAGTACCTATAACTCCAGCTTAACAAATTGTTACCACGTATTGAGGTGGTAACTTAATTTTCTGCTGCCAGAATACGAAAAGAGTGTTTAAAGTACCAGATTCTTTATTTCACCAGTAAAGTAAATTATGTTACCACACCGGAATAAGGCCGTAAGTTAAAATATGCAAACATCAAAAGTCGAATAGATAGATACGCTTACTTTTTTCTTTTCAATTTACAAGCATGATCCAATAATTCTATATGGTCGTAGCGGCTAAAAGAGAATAGGCGATTACCGTTGAACGGCCGTAGATAAGAATGTCAAAAACAGAAAAAACGCCAGCGAACATACAACCGAACACACAAGCTATATCCACGAATAACACGTGCAAGAGGGCAAAATCAAAACAAAAGACGATAATTTGACAGCTTACTTTTCCAAAAACAAAATAGCCGTCCTCTGCTGCGTCCACCATTTTATTATTTCATCATGTTTACAAGTTGACACAGGGTGAACTTTTCAATTTAAAAGTTGACACAGGGTGAACTTTTAAAACACGAAATTTCTCAAAATTACAGAGCGATTCTTATTATTTTATATGGGTAACCCTGTTCCGTTTCATTTTAGCAAAAACGTTGTTCTAACTGGTCTATGACACACCACTCTTTTAAACATCATTCTAAATTTAATACCGATTTTAACTAAAACCGATTTTAGTGAACGACTATGACTACGGCCCATAGACAATTTTACTACCCCAGATGCAAAGATAACTAGATACGAAACTCTCAAATTTATCTGCTCTCACGGGGGCCTGAACTGTCTTTTCACTTTCAAACACTGACGAATCAGGGAAAACAGCTGACAGCAAAATCAGCTGATACCACAAACCAGATCAAATCCACCATAAATAATAAACAAATGAGGGATTTTGGATATTTGCCACCATTTCATTAAATGACTTTATTACTTATTATATTAATCGAGAAGTGAATTAAAAATGTATAATAAAGTTTGAAAAGGGGTGAGATTGGAATTGTTTGCATATTTACCTTTTTGAATCAAAAATATGCAACAAATATCTGGATATGGGAAGTAGGATATACTATAAATATAAAATATTTGCCTTAAAATTAATGCTATATTAATTGATTTCTCAATGAAAACACAATATCATTTTCCTTCTTAGCCTGGAAACAAAATTTGAATGAAATACTTGCGTGCATTTTATTAACTGGTTTAATAACATATAAACCATTTTACATGATTTTAAATACTCAAGTATAATTGCGAAGTCACTCTCATATTTTGCAGCAAAAATTACGTAATATTATTCATTTGCAAGAAATAACGAAATACCCCCAAATTTTATTTTAAAATACCCACATTCACTTTTTTACGCAGTGGCACCAATGGAAAATGTTATAAAAAATGCGCATTTTTCAGCGCTCTCACGAAACAAAGAGTTTCGTATCTAGTTATCTATGCCCAGATGCACGAATTGATCAAATATTTGACCGTGTAAGGGCCCTATTATAAAAACTGACCAAATAAATATTGAACACTCATACAATCCATAACAATGTTATGAATAATCGATATATGCTGCCGGTTGTTCAGTCGCTCGTTCCAAGTTTTTCGTTTGATGCTGCCTTCTCTAGATGAGGAGGACAAAATTATTACAAGTTATTACTCAATTTATTTCGACGCACAAGTGAACCGTTTCAATCAAAATGATATACAAACTTCTTACAACCATAGCGAAGAGGAGCAACATCAGAAGTTCTCTACTTTCAAGGCGATGTAGTCAGAGAAGTGGAAATGTAATACCTAGTCATGCACCGGACAGACTAGAAAGGCGTTTTCTGGTTTGGAGTGGCAAATACAAGAGTATTGATGAAGTTCCATCGCACGTGAGGTAAAACAGATGAATATGTATGTATGTACATATAACAATGGATAAGCCCTGAATAGAGGCACGGTGGTGATGTAGAATTATGGTGAAATTCATTTATTTTCAAGGAAAAAATTACGTACATGTAATTGGCTTTCGAATGTTTTGGGAAAAGGAATTTCGAAATCAGCTGTTGTGCGATATAACTAGGGCTCCGGTAGCAAATTTTTTTTGCTCTGGGTCCGGTCTTGGCTCTCAATTATTTCTGCACCATATACATAACGTAAAATGTGACTTTCATCAGTCCGAACTTCAAGAATTAGTCCGGAAAATTTTTGGGGGCAAATTCTTCAAAAGTTCAAAATCAGCTGGAAGAAGAAATGAAAGAATAACCGAAACGTAAAATTGTTACACGGAAAATTAGGATATAATGAAGCACAGATCACAAAAAAGTCGTCCCAGCTGCTGGACGCTTGTAGTTTAGGAGAACATATTTGAGTTGGTGGCCTTTGGCCGCGTTTTAAAAAAATAAACCTCAGCCCGCAGAATTATCTTTCTGGAAAACTTTAATATTACTATTTATTAAAAAGTATTTAATAATAGCTGAAAGAATTAAAATTATATGAGTTATCATCAATGGATTTCCTGAAAGCTTCACTGAAAAATTCCCAGTAGTTTGTTGTAAATAAATGAAATTGGTTCATTATATCCAAGGAAAATTCATTATGGTAATGGCAGGGCGAATTCACTTACCATTACCACATGAATGAATTTGCCTTGATTATATCCATTAAATAAATAGTTTTTGCTTCTCTTTCAGCAAGGATGTTATGGAACGTTGTCGCAATACAATACGAATACGTTTGGCAAATATAATGATGGCAATCACGGTTTTGGGTTGTTTTCTTATGGTGTATAGTGGCAAGCAAGCTGCCAAGAGTGGTGATTCTGTGGTTAAACAAAATCTCGATTGGCATAAGAAATATAATGAAGAATCAGAAAAAAAAGCCTAGTGCTCAATATGTACATACAATTGATTACCCAATGTAAATAGTCACGTCCTTACTTACCTACTTACAATAAAGCGCGCCACTCGTTTCTGTTTCGTACCAAGTGAGGCCACATACCATTATTTAATATGAAAAATAATTTTGTGGTGCGTTCGATGTATAAAATTTCTAGAATAAATCAAATTAGTAAAGGGCAAAATTTTATTATTTTATTTATTATTAAATTTTAGTCTAAAGTATAACATTTTTTGTGAGTTGATTGCTGGAAAAGTTTTAAACAGTAAATTAATGTTTGCATGTTTGTTGTTTCGGTTTGATGTAAAGTTAAAAATTCCTACAAATTATACATTTGTGGACTTCAAGCCAAAATCGTCATTTCGAAATGCTATTTGATAAAATCGAAGCTGTGCATTTGTATTCTTCTGGCACCACAATGTATATATTAACCTGAAAACTTGGAGCAGCTTGTTGGGTGATATTTTTCCACTTGGATACAGATTTACGAAATAAATCTACATACTTATTGTTTTTACAAGCAAAAAAATAAAAAATGTTGATGTACAATATTAATATTCTAGCAATGCAAAAAAAAAAACATACTTTTGACCAAGTAATTGTCCAAATGTTATTGAAACAACCAGTATTTTGTGTTATAACTAGGGTAAAATTTATAGACTAATTATATGTATATATGTATAATATGTAAGAATACATTCTCTTGTTTTTAACAGTTAAATATCTTGGGGATATTCTACAGTTGCAAATTGGCGCCTTATAAAAAATTTGCTGTAATGAAAAAAATGAATAGTTGATCGCAATTACATTTATGTCTCTAATTCGCATTAAAAAATTCACTTCATACACATCTTAATATGGAACATTTGAAAAAAGATAGGAAACACTTTCGCCATTGTGTGTCCTTCGCACAGCTTCAGCAAACATCATTGACACATCAATGCACTGAAAAAAATGCAAAAAATTTAAATTTCTATATTAAAATCTTTAAATGAAATATAGCAGCAATTTAATACCTGAATCTTAGGACAGTCTCTCATGTGACCATCTTGTGGTATTGTATTAGTTACAACTACAGCCTCAAAGCATGCATTATTAATACGAGAAATCGCCGGACCAGAAAAAATGCCGTGGGTTAATATGGCATAGACCTGCAAATACAGCCCAGAAATGTGTTTGAGAATACATACATATGTACATATACAACTTCTGTAATATTTTATATACACGAAACTTAATTCGCTCACTGTCTCTCTCTCTCAGCCATCATTAGCCCTTGAATAACATACCCTAACAATTATAAATTCCATAAAAAAATTTAGAGTAACGCCTCTCAATTGAGGGAGTTTCGCTATGAATTATCAATTCAAGAACTAATTATCAAGTTATTGTGAGAGCCAATTACGTACCTGTAGATCTGCTATAGAAATATAGAATTCATACACTTACCTTGAGGGCGCCAGCTTCAACCAATCGATCAGCAGCATGAACAATAGTGCCGCACGTATCCGCCATATCATCCACCAATATAGCTATTTTATCCTTAACATCACCAACCAGCACCATAGATGCTACCTCATTTGCTTTTTTTCGCTCTTTATGAATTAGAGCGAATTCGACATTGAGACGATCTGCAATTGAAGTTACTCTGAAAAGGATAATGAAAAATGTAATAGAAAATTTATAAGGAAAAATGTAATAGAAAATTTAAGAAAAATGTGTTTATTATTGATTAATAAATGCATATTGATTTAAACAAGGCAAATGCATTCGCCTAAAAGTATGCAATGTTTACATACCTACATTCATACACAGATACAGGTGAAACTAATAAAAGCGTGTTAAAAATGTGTTCAGAAGCCACTATCTTTATAATATTCAAAAACAAACTCACCGCTTTGCTCCACCGGCATCAGGCGATACAATGATTGAATTTTTCCACTCCGGTATATTTTCCTTGATCCATTTTAAAACAGCCGGCTCAGCATATAAATTGTCAACAGGAATATCGAAGAAACCCTGGGTAATATTGACATCAAATAAAAATTTATTTGATAAGCAGGCATTTAAAATTTATTCAAAAGTAGTTCCAAAAATCAAATAAACACAAAATAAACCAAAAAATTCAAAAAGAAAAGAAAACGTTCAATTTTCTCACGTCAACGTCAAAATGCCAAAGAGATTAAACGACGAGGAACTCACCGAACTCAAAAATTGGCTAACCGAACAACAAATCAATCCAAACAAATTGCATAGGGAGTTCTCGGACGCAGTACCCGTCGCTAATTTGCTCAAGAAATTATATCCTAAACTAATCGATTTACACAACTATCCACCAAGGAATAGCACACAATTAAAGCTGAACAATTGGGAAACTCTAAATTTTAAGGTCTTGGGAAAAATTGGTCTACACCAAAACAAATCCATGTTGGAGAAATTGGCTAAGGGCGCACCCGGCGCTATAGAATCACTACTTTACGATATATTCAAAACGCACGATCGAAATGCCAAAAAATCTGCTGATGATATACTAAATGAGGATGAGCAAGAAGCCTTGTCGCAAAATGATGATATACTTGTAGTAAATGTAAACAAAAAAATTGGTGATGCCATAGTTAAAGTGCCACAAAAAATGATTTTGTACTCAATTTATGAGCAAACTCAAAGAGATTCGCTGGCGAAAGATTCTTATGTGATTGCTGCACAACAAAAAATTGCCCATCTTGAGAATCTATTAAAGCTCAAGGCGGAGCGAATAGATGAATTATGTACCCAACTGGCTAAAGTATCGGTGCGAAGCTTGGTGAAGCAAAAAAGTATAGAAAATTATTGTGCCAACTCGATGGGTAATGTAAATGATGTTGAGCGTGAATCTGAGAGAATTACTAAAAGCTTTGACTTTTGATCATTTTATTCACTAACTCTGAAACAGGAAAGGTTTATTCAAAATCGTAATTATTTTTATATGTATTTTAAAATTAAAATATTAACTAAATATATATTTGTAGTTTTTTTGTGAAACTAACCAGAATACACAGCAATAAACGTATGAAATAAGCTGGTTACCATTTGTTATTTTAATTTACTAAAGCAAGTTTGGCAAGAGGAATTCAGTATAAAATGCTATCGATTCTATAAAAATAATTGGAGAACTTTTGCCAAATGTCAATTTATGACAACAGTCAGACAATTTTGAAATCTCGTTCATCTCATTTTAAACGATATCTACTTTAAAATCATATGTGATGTAAGTCGTTTCAACATTACCTAGTATGTACTATTTTAGTTTGGCTTTGACTACAGGCCTAAAAGTTGTGTCCGCACTTACCTGAATTTGTGAAGCATGCAAATCCATTGTTATAATATGATCAGCTCCGGCCACGGACAGCATATTTGCAACAAGCTTAGCAGATATTGGAGCGCGACTCTAGTTTTGATTAATTAAAAAATATAAAAACATTACGATTTCTATTTTGATGCCTATTTATCCCATAAGGTAGGAATATGATATTTTGTGGAACGATTTTCCGTCATCCCTTGTCGGAACATCGTTCCATAATAGATAAATCACGTATTTATTTACATCATTAATTGAATTTGTAATTTGGAGGATAAACTCGGTTTAATAAATTCTGCTAATACATATATGAAACCTTTTTCAAGTCAAGTGAAACCTTTCTCAATTGAATTGAAATTAAACCTTTTCAATGGAAATTAAATCGAAAATAGTTACACTTCAACTGAAAAAGGTTTCACCTGACTTGAAAAAGGTTAACGACCTGAAAATGCTATATAAGTGTGCCTATAATTTTTTCCCACACTGTATGAGTTTAAAAAAAAAAATGAAAATTTCAAAATGACATCTAGTTATGAAAATACTTTTGCCATTCTTTATAATTTTTACAACACTTGTTTCATTATGAAGCTAAGCTTTTAGATGCACTCTGGATATAGGCGGTCATACATCTTTAAAATTTAAAAATATTGGCATTTATTCATTTATATTATTCATTTTAAAGTCAGTTGAGTGGAATGAACTTCAAAATATATTTATATTTATAGCTTAAGATGATTGCGTACCCATATACATATATCGTCCAAGGCTGCTCAACGAAATGAACAAAATAATTTTGTTTCAAAAAATATCAATAAAAAATATCCAAAAATTATTTTGTTTTGCTAATTATCAGAAACAAAGTTTTTTCGTTTCAAAAATTATCAATAAACCTTTAATCAAAATAATTTTGTTTCGTTGATATCAAAAAAATTAACAAAAATTGTATTTGTATTTATTCATGTACGTATGTACATACATACAAACATATGTAAATTTTTTTTTCTTCATAGAAAACGAAATTACTGAAAAGTCAATTTTTTCGTTTAAATTTGAAACTATATTTTTTTGAAATAATTGTTTTGATAATTATCAAAACAAAAAAAAATTTGATAATTCTTTTTGATAACAGTTGAAACGAAATGGATTTTGTTATGCTTTTACGTATATAAAATCGAATATTTCAACAGAAACAAAATTTTTTTTTGTTTATTGTTCAAAATAACGTTATTTTGCAGCCTTGATATCGTCGTACCATACGAAAACTAACATATTTAAAATTTCTGGCGAAAGCTATCAATAAAAAAATTCTGTGCGAAAAGTAGAACATTTGACTTTTGGCCGACGAACAGTAATAAAATCGAGTTTTGGCTGACGAAAAGTAATAAAATCGACTTTTGGCTGACGAAAAGTATCAGTAATTATATACTGTTTTTACATTAAAATTGTTGTTGTTTAAACGAAATTGATAGTTTTCGTCAGCCAAAAGTGGATTTTATTACTTTTCGTCAGCCAAAACTCGATTTTATTACTTTTCGTCGGCCAAAACTTGAACTTTTTACTTTTCGTCAGCCACAAAAAATCTGATGTTAGTTTTCGTATGGTACGACGATATGTAGGATAGATGCTCCAATGACCGGACACTTAATTTTTTTCAATTTTGCGCAAAATTA
Organism: Urophora cardui; assembly: GCA_960531455.1. NCBI lineage: Eukaryota > Metazoa > Arthropoda > Insecta > Diptera > Tephritidae > Urophora > Urophora cardui. Next base: position 46,703,682 of record OY482673.1, read on the forward strand.
TACTGCCACCAGTTATCTTTATTATGGTTCTTAGGACTTCTAACTTCTTGAAAAAAAAAATTTATTAGCTGTTTCACAATACATAATTATATATATTTTTTTTCAATAAGTCAGGTTTTATTAAATTAAGTGGAAGCAATTATAAAATAATTACTGGATTTCCTCTCAATATCAAATATTTAATTTATATTAAATGGATTTCCTTAATGACTGGCACAGAATTTATCCTATCAATTAGTATGGATTTGGGTATGTGGAAAAATTAACTGAAAACTATTAAGCTGGGATATACATATATGTAGCTATTTCCAAAAGGGTTTAATGAAAAAAAAAAAACTTTAATCTCTTTACATCAGTAGTTGCCGCCTTCGGGATGGGAAGTTTAAACCAAGATTCGATTTTGGGACATCATTCAGTATGCGTTCCAAACATTTTAAATTTCAAATATAAACAGACTATCCGTTCAATAGATCAAGACACATTTTTCTATAACTCCGTTTAGCGGACACATGTCTGTACTTTGGAAATCGGGCTAAATTGGCCCGGTTTTCTAATTACAAATGAAAAATCATGCTAGGGTCCGTTCACTGGAACACTTACCCTACATACATATTTACCTACAGTGAGCATCAAAACTAAGTAGACTGTCGATATTTGTACTCTATTCACATTGCTTTATGTTGCAGATAATTTTAGGATTTTTTTTATTAAATAAAATCGGCACATTAGATAAATACACAACAAATGAGAAACTAAGTGCTTTTAGAGAATATGTACGTCAAAAAAAGTTTACTACACAGATACCAAGCAAATGCTTTTACTCAAGATTTTATAAATTTAACATTAATTTGTATGAACCAAATTTCAAAATTTGAGTAAAAGGTCTGAAAATTTAAGCAAAAGCAAATGCTTGGCTTTTATTAATATCACCCATTGAGAACAATTTTCCAATTTCTGCTGTTATTTTATTTTTGACGATAACTGTATCTATATATATGTACATACATACGTACCCAAGTTTATATAGACTATATCAGGCATTTACAATCTATTAAGTGACCTACGGGGCAGAACAACAACCTAGGAATATTTTTATACTATACATGTATGTTTGTTTACATATTTACGTAGAAAGATCTTAATGTTATATTTTGCTACCCCGAATAGTAAATGCAGAGTGGAAAATGTTTATGTTTTGCACAGCAGCTTCAAGATGCATTATCTGTCGATTTTTTCTAATTTGTTTTTGTTTAAGTAAAAGGGAGATTTCCTATTCAGGTGGAGAATGATTTGCCCTTCATTTATTGTTCCAAATTGACGTCATTTATAGCGAGAAAATAAAACATATTTTGGAAAAGTTCAGATATCTATTGGAATTCAGAATTTTTTTTTTATAACGGGACAATTTCGGTAATGTATTGTTTTTTTCAAACCAGGCAGGAATTATAAATGATGTGTGACTATTAAGTCATTTTTATTAAGCTAATTAAAATTAATTTATTATTGGTGGCCGCTAGGGTGCAGTGGGTAGAGTGCTCGCCTGGCATACCAGGGATCGCGGGTTTAACCCCCAGGCCGGACCAACACCAACCATCATGAAGATGCTTTGCTAATAAAAAACGTATTACGAGTATTGCAATATTTTTAAATGTTGTAACATTATTAATTGTGTGTGTAAGTAAGTAAATACCCTAAATTTCCAGTCGTAGTTTTTATTGGCAAACTTCGTTATTTCATAGCCATCTTCGCCACCATGCAACTGTTTGTACCGGAAAATGAAAACAAAAAAAATATTTTTTAATTTTAATTTTTCAAGAATGTACATCTTTTGGTCTCATAGTGACTAAGCACCAGTTTATATGGCATACTATGTAGTAAAATGAGTTAAACATTGAGAAAACGGACTTGATAATGAAAAAATGATTGCACTTCTGATTCTGATGTATACATACATACATACATATGCACATACACAAAAAAAAAAACAAACACTAGAAGGAAATTCAGAAGATACTAGTAGAAGTTCCTTCGCATCCAAAGTAGGCCAGCATTTTTATTATAGACATTTTTAAGAAACATAAAGCATCTGATAATTTGTAACCTTGTTTTTTTTTTTTTTTTGGTGGAATATGTAATGAGAATGGGTTAAAGCGGCTGATACGCAAATTCTTTGCTGTATTTTTTCTATTTTTCCCTTTTATGACAAATGGCGCCATTAGAAACACAAAGGAGACCAAGTCATTCTCCACACGTTATTTTCAACCGCCGAAGAATCCTCTCCCTTCCTCTGCTACGATGGTGATCGTAATATTTTCTTTATTCATTCTAGCAACAACAGTCCGATTTCAGAAGCGAATATTTCAAAAAACGATGAATGTAACTGTTAGTATAATGTGCTTAATAATAGTAAAAATAAAATTAATAACAGAATAAACATTAATTTGATTTTAAGCTACCCAATGGCATGCGAATTCCCAAAATTCATTATGTACGTTTTTTTTAAGCGTATGTAAAGCGTAATGGTTCGTGGATTGACCGCCCTACACTGTAATTCTCTATTAAGATCATCATCTTTAACTGTCAGATTTAGATAGATTTTCCATAAAAAGTAGCATAGCATAATTCATTCCCTTCAATTGAGTGGTCATTCCAAAAATTTTGCAAAGCATTTAGCATGCGGGTGTCCTGACAATACTCCTTTGTGTCGTAAGTATGTATTTCATTGGTTTATATCAGTACAGTGGTATCCATTAAAGAACCAAGGCAATTACAATTTATATACGGTATTTTTCATTTATAACATTTCAGTGTTTTAGGAAAAATAAAAGTTACACACCTAAAACAGTAGCTAATTTCCAAAAGATTTTTCGAACACTTCCAAGAGCTGTGACCTTTCCATTTTCGTGATTAAAAACTATGGAGTTTGCTTTTAAAAAACTCTTCCCTCAATATAACATAATAAATAGATCGACTGAGATGGCAACACACATATAATATACCCGCTTCAACTGAGCAACATGCTAATTATGCAAAAATGTAACATTTGATTAATTACCTTGTCTTTCTTATCTTGGCGGGCATATGGAAAGCAGGGTATAACAGCTGTTACTCTTGACGCTGAAGCTATTTTACAAGCGTTAATCATAATCAAAAGTTCCATCAAATTGTCATTGATTTCGCCAGAGCCAGATTGCACGATGTATACATCTTCACCACGCACAGACTCGCCAATTTCGACACTAGAAAGATTAAAAACAAAACTAATTGGTTAAGAAAAGATTATAAAAAAAACAATAAATATAAAGCGATGTTTTGGCAAGACGAATATAGAGCATATTAATTGACGCATTACTGAAATATTTTTTCAAAACTACGAGTTGAAAATCCCTTGAGACATCTTTAAATAAAATGTTTACCAGATTAAGCTCCATTGGACCGAACACTTTTTGCCTGCTTTTTAATCATGTATTCACCAGTGTTAGCCACTGTGCATTTTTGTTTTCTTTAGATGCAAACATATGTACATATGTAGGTAGTTACAAAATGAGGCAATCGATAACAGCTGACAATAGCTTTGTTCAATAACTCAAAGTTTCTAATTGCTTTTACAAATAGTTACGAATTTTATGTTCAATAACCCAAAAAATTTGCAAAAGAGACCCAAATTGGGAGAGTGAGACTTCGAGAGAGTTGAAAATAGTTGCAAGTAAAATTTTCACTTGCAACTACTTGCAGCTTTAAAAAAAAAAGAAGCGTCAAAAACATATGATCACGAAAATTGCAATTGGAAATATGTCAACATTTCAATCGCAAATTTCTAATTGCATACTAAATAAATTAGCGCAAAAAGGAATCTTGACGATGTTGTGGAATATCCAAAGTAGATTTTCGTCTTCCTAATTCAGTTATTTACATTCATTTTCAATTTCAAACATTTCAATTACAACCTAACCTAAAAATCAAATTGTGAAAACAGCGCATCAGCTGTTTACTTGCAAATGTTTACGATTTTAGGACCGTTCGCCGGCAGCAAATTGCTGCAAATTGCAGAAAAAACTGCAAATTCGCGTTTTTTGAGGCATAAACTCAGTCAAAATTTGCAGAAGAGAGCGCAATTTTGACAGTTCATTGACGGAGAAAGCTGCAAAGTTTTACTGACGAAATTTGTCGTTGCAAAGTTCAGTAGACTGAAAAAACATATGATTTGCGATCATATGGTTGCAATTTAAAAAAAAGTCGAAAGTGATTTCAAGTCAAAAAACTAAGAAAATCGGGAATATATGTGATTCAATAGAAAATGAAGTGAGAAAATTATATTATTTTAATTTATAAAGTTTATTTAAATGTTTTAATTTGTTAATAAGGTACCAGCTAAAAGGAAACCTGTTAATGACACCGCAGTGGGATCATCGTCTGCACTCTCGGGATTCTGCGTTGTTGAATCGCAAATAGGAGATACATATACTACTTAAATGGAAAAATTGTCCATTAATGATGCACGCCCCGAAAAAAATGACTTTCACAGATGTCAGAACAGAAATAAAAACTTGCCGGAGACTTATAGTTTATGAGATATTTGTTGGTAAAGTTGTAAAATCCACCAAACAAAACACCAAAACTGCGCACTATTACCGAGGAAAACCTTTTTGCGTTGGCGGCATTCGGCCGTGCTTTAAAAATATAAACCTCAGCCGGCAGAAATCCCTTTCTGGAGTTATATATGTATATGTATACAGTGATCCACAATGCTTTTGTGTAGAACATCTTTTTGCGTGGCGGCCTTGGGTCGCGCTTTAAAAAAATAACAATCAGCCGGCAGAGTTATCTTTCTGGGGTAATATCTATGAACCCATCCAACTTTAACTACAAATATCTCGTAAACTATAAGCCTCCGGCAACTTTTGATTTTGAGATCTGTAGGAGTCCCTCTACCCCTCTGAGGAAGTGATTTTTCTCGGGGTGTGGTTTCTTAATGGAAAGCCGGTCCACTTAAATAAATAGTTTTGAGTAATAAAAGACAATTTATACTTCTAAGAGATTGAAAATGAAACTTTGGTTAGACTTAGAAATAAAAACAAGGAACTCCTGGAATTTGCTTTGGTTTTATGTGAATTTCCATAAAGCAATACGTCGAGCAAACAGTTCCGGCTTATACGGAAAGAGAGTTCCGAACTCATTTTCGTATTTCAAAAAGACTTTTCAAAGAATTAAGTGACAAAATCATCCGAAGCGAGCCCTATTGTAATCTCGACCCTTTCAAAAGACTACCCGAAAAAACTTATTTATTATTATTTTTATGGTTCGCTGGTCACGAAGCATGCAGCTTCCGGGATATGTCCGACCGTTTTAACTTGTCATATGTTGTTGTACATATGTAAAATTATACACACATATGTATGTATATGCATACCACCATTGCTTACTGTTTTGAAATTTTTGGGAATGTCCCCGGAGAACAATGCACATCTAGTTTCCCCTTCGATTGCATTTCGTCAAATTTCTATTTTGTTATGCACTTGTGAGTGAAGACAAACAGCTGATTTTCTGCAAATTTTGACAAATTTCTGTTCGTTGAAATGCCAGTAAATTTGCATAAGTTTCTCTCTTCGGGAGAGCAAAACATATTTTTCCCTGCTTGCAAATTGCTGCAATTTGCAGCCGCCGAACGGACCTTTTGTGTTCAATAACTTTGGTTGATAATTTTCTCTTTTACTCGTTTTTACTCTTAATTTGTCACTGGTGCTCTTATTGCAAGTAAAGTTGTTGAACAAAGCTAATATCATCATAGCTTTGTTCAATAACTCAAAGTTTTTAATTGCTTTTACAAATAGTTACGAATTTTATGTTCAATAACCCAAAAAATTTGCAAAAGAGACCCAAATTGGGAGAGTAAGACTTCGAGAGAGTTGAAAATAGTTGCAAGTAAAATTTTCACTTGCAACTACTTGCAGCTTTAAAAAAAATAGAAGCGTCAAAAACATATGATCACAAAAATTGCAATTGAAAATATGCCAACATTTTAATCGCAAATTTCTAATTGCATGCTAAATAAATTAGCGCAAAAAGGAATCTTGACGATGTTGTGGAATATCCAAAGTAGATTTTCGTCTTCCTAATTCAGTTATTTACATTCATTTTCAATTTCAAACATTTCAATTACAACCTAACCTAAAAATCAAATTGTGAAAACAGCGCATCAGCTGTTTACTTGCAAATGTTTACGATTTTGTGTTCAATAACTTTGGTTGATAATTTTCTCTTTTACTCGTTTTTACTCTTAATTTGTCACTGGTGCTCTTGTTGCAAGTAAAGTTGTTGAACAAAGCTCATATGTTTGTGTATATGGAATTTGTTAGCAACACGGAAATATATAATAGGTATATATGAGACTAAGCCTTAACTTTGACTTCCGTAAGTAAAAGCATAGGATTGCAAATGCTACTAACATAAGCAAATACACAAATCCATTATCTACGTGTGCCTAGGTATGTACATATTTATGTTGTATGTATATTTCTTATATGGACGTAATTCTTCATTATCAGCTCCATCAGAAATTCTCTAAAAGATTCGCAAGGATAATTCTTTTCAGAAGTGTTTGTATAATGATTTCTAGCTCATTTATATACAGCTATAAATTACAGAACTTTTGAGTTTATGAATACCCTGGTCATTTCGGACATGTGCCCAGCCATCACATACAAAACCAGAAAATAAAAAAAATATTTACAGCAGAAAAACTCTTCCCCGTCAACAATCAATCAGCAAACATTTTGTCTAATGAACAGATGCTTCCAAGTTGAACCAGAAAATGTTTCTGGATATACATACATACATATGTACATGTGGTTGACAATGTTGTTGCATTTACATGCTATTTGTTTTTCTAGGGCTCCTAGGGCTATATTTTTCATGTATGAATGTATGTAGTTGCATATGTATTTATATATGCATACTTCCATATGTACTTTCAGTTAGGTATCAATGCCAACCAGATTTGAACATTTGCGATACTTGTTCAAAAAGCCCCGCGCATTGTACAAAAAGCCCACCTCCTTGGAATTGTACATCAGTAGCATGACATGGAATTCTAACCCAAGAATTTCATAGGAAGGAATGAATACAACAAATTCTTTTTGGAAAAAGGATAAAAGTACATATACCTACCAAATTAGCTCTTAGTAAGTACACTTGTTTCAGTGTCAGGTAAAGCGCAAGTGTTGAAAAAACATGTGACCAAGAAAAATTTGTCAAAGTACATTCTGCTTATCAAATTGCCTTATCATATAACATGTAGGATCAATTTTAGAGACTGCGTATCCCTCTATATATGTATATAATGAGATTTGATTGATTTTTGGCAAAAGTATACTTATAAAATTGTATGTATGTATGGATATGTTTAATGCAAACCTTAATTGAATAACATGTGTTTTTTTTGTCTTTTACATACCATGTTTCCAAGTTGCTAAACTTTTTTGTTACTACTTTGCCAAGATCAATACCCAAACGGTCCACGATTCTTTGTGCCAAATCCGGATGGGAAGTGCCAGAAAACACTTTTATGTTGGGCATTCTGAAATGCAATATGGGTTTAACGTGCAAATTCTCCTGTTGATCCAAATCGCCTCCAAAAAACAACGTACACACGCCGGAAAAACAGATTGAAATAGCTTTTTGCTGTTCCTTCTTTATCACGTCTTCTCTTTACACAAGTTCTTCGCAAAGATACATACAGGGTTGTACAGGTTTTCGGAGTAGAGATAACAGTTTCCTGTACACTAGGCTTGGGCACCTTGGGTAACACAGCGCTAGCGCCAACACTGGCGCTATTGCGCTAACATCGATTTGGAAAATGCGCCAACTCAATATAGCGCCAACCCAATATAACGCCAACTCAATAGCCCCTGCATATACATCTGCGCTTAAATTTTGTATGGATTTCTAATGCTGTGGTTATGGTACCAATCAACATTGCCAATCAAAATCGGAAACATTTCGTGATTGGTGAGAGGTGGTTATGCTTGCATTGATGATTGGAGCGCACATACACAACATAACACATGATTATTACTGAACACATACACAACATAACACATTATTACCCCCGAAACCTCGACTGCTGGCTGCCTGTTTCACACAGCAGATTTGCTGGATGTGAGAGTCCGAAAATTCTCTCACCGTCGGAGTGCACAACAACAATTTCACGGTGCTCGACCAGCAAGATTGTAACCATAACCAGGCCCTAAGCGCACATCTCTATCCGCGCTTAGTTGCCCCTATAAAATTTAAGCGCAGATGCATATGCGCTTGAATAAAAGCACGGCTAATATTGCAATATAAACACAGAAATGTATGTAAAATATCGAATTTGGCACGAATTGCAGCTTTGCCGTTTTCAATTCTTGAGATTACCCAAAAAATATTAAAATTACCCAAAATTACTCAAAATTCCCCACACAAATTTTAAAATTACTTTACCCGACAAAATTTCAAAATTTTGATATCCTCGACATTGTATACATCTTGTATTTAACTTATTTTTTGCATAAAAAAATCTTTTGTCCGCCATAACTCAGTCACTTCAACTTCGATTTTAATTATTTTTCCTTTATTGGAAAGGGTATTTCACCCCTTCAAAATGAAATGAAATAACATAAAAACCGAGACGGTAATGGCGGAGATATTGATAGATTATTAATCCTGCCTTTATTTTCTTAGCTCAAAACCTGAATTTCAAAATATCTAGAAAACTGTTCTACTTTTGAATCATCTGATTACATATTTGGAACCAACAGGAATTTCTACATAAGAATCAAATGTCGAGGATATTTTTTTGTCGGAAGTGTTATCAAGAGGATCCCAATAAAAAAGTATTTTCAAATTTATTTTACTTCATAACAGTTGTATTATTTTTAAATTCATGTGCATATATGTATATGTGTGGTTAAAAAAGGTTATAAAGGCCGTACCGATGGCTTTTTACCTGAAGGGGAAATGAAACATTAAATAGTCGGATTTTCTTTAATTTATACCTCCAATTCTGAGGGTTGTTTATGCAAATATTTATGAAAAAATATTGTAATGACCTTAGCTATTTAAGAGGAGCAGTTTTACCCCAAAACATATGGTTGGTTGTATTGGAGCTATATCTTATAATGGTCTAATTTGGCCAATTTCGACAAATGATCAGCTCATCAGCTTATCTTAACAACTGAGGAACTAGCTCATTATTCTGATAATATTGGTATATATTTTGGGGGGCTAATTTTTGTCCTTCTGGTACTTTCAACAAACATGTTTGGGTCAATGTTACACCATTTCATGTTCATGAAAGGTATAAAAATTGCCTTTTTACCTAGCTAACTTCTTACTTTAATGGGCTTATGAAATTTGCAGGCTTGTACATGTACGACAGCCGATAATTCAAAATAAAACAAATGCTGCAAAAACTCATGCACACTCACACAATGCGAATGTAATAGAAACTCATAAAAATATTAAATTTTTGTATTATTATTCATATAAAACTATTAAAAGGCGATTTAAAAAAAATCCCCAAATTTGGGGAATTACCCACAAACGACGAATTGACAGAAAACTATCGATTATCGATGCACAGTGCTGTACTATTTTAAAATTATCGATATATATCGCCCAACCCTATATCCAAGTGGTTATTTATTGTATATAATGGCGAAGTTTTTGTCTTATTTTAATATATCTAGAATAAATGATTCCAAAGATTTCCTGGGCGTGTCGCCAGATTCTACTGAAGGAAATATCGTTGTCACACTGAGCTGCAATATAGTTATTGTTGTGAAGGTAAGAAATTTAATAACAAATTAAACTTGTTAGTTGCGGTCTCGTGGCGGCAATACACCATCCAAGGACTGCCACTCTGACGGCTACACAAACCAAAAATCAAAGACCACACCGTGTGTTGGCGAGAAGTTTGGGCTCAGATTTCCATCTGTCTACCAAAAGGGCCGGTTTTACATTAAGGAACCACGTTCTGAGAAAAATTGCTATTTCAGGGGATAGATAGCCTCTCACAGATCTCAAAACTGAAATCAAAACCTCCCGAAGGCTTATAGTTCACAACGTATTTGTTGGTAGTAGATGGGTCCAAAGATATTACCCCAGAAAGAGAATTTTGCCGGCCGAAGGTTATTTTTTTAAAGTGTGGCCAAAGGCCGCCAATGTAAAAAGTGTTCTAAACACATAAATACATATGTACGTGTTTTTATAAGCGCCTTTCCTTGGTAATAGTGCGCAGATTTAGGGTTTTCTTTGGTAAATTGTACAATTAATAATAAAATTATCTCCGGTCGAGAGGACTGTTGGATTTAGAATCAAGAGGACTTACTCTAAAATCTCCTATAACTCTTTTTTCAACGCGTGGTAGACTGTTGGAAAATTTTCCCGAAGTTTGACCTGCTCCAATGCTAATCTATTATTAACGGCCTTATTCCGGTGTGGTAACATAATTTACTTTACTGGTTAAATAAAGAATCTGGTACTTTAAACACTCTTTTCGTATTCTGGCAGCAGAAAATTAAGTTACCACCTCAATACGTGGTAACATTTTGTTACCATTTTCAGCCCGATTCCATTCCGTTCGTATGGAAATGCTTTGACAGCGTTACCATTTGTGCCAGAATACCAATTGAAAAGACGGTAACAATTTTCAGCAACATAAATTACCAGTAAAGTAATTTTCCGGTAACGCTCGGAATAGCAGTGTAAGTATATACTTATATTACTATGTCACAATCGCAGGTTCCTTGGAAACTTTGTGTTGGCGAATCAATGGCTTCCATATTCTTACGTTACTCTCATCTATTTTTTAGATATGCTCACAGCAACAAATAATAAGCTGGTCAACACAAGAAAAGCTGTCAAGTAAAGTTATATTTGATAACAGTAGTAAGAGGTATGTTGGCGTTTTCGGAAACCGTTTTATTCGCTGTTGGGATGCTACCACTACGGATATAAATTCTATAAAAAAAATTAAGGTAAATGAAATGGCTATTTCTTTACATAAAGTTTATAATTATAAAAAGAATTTAGTAACATATAATATTCTTATAAATGTATAATATTATGTAATAATAATAAAAAAATATGTATAATATTACAGTTGCAGAAACCTGTACTTTATACTATTGCTTCGGAAACCGATGTCATAATCCTGTACACCGATGGTAGCGTGGATAAACTCTCTGAAGCTCTTTCAGCACGAAAGGAATTGCCGACTGCAACACAGTACTTTCCGGATAATCTGCAATTGAAATATAGCAATGTCAAAGATATCGCTGTAAAATATCTGACCAATGGCACACAAATTTTAACTTACTTTTTAAAAGTCGGAAATGATGATATGAATTTAGTTATACTGCCATTGTTTTGTGATGCCAAACAAAAAACGCTGAAAATTACACGTAAAGATGTGACAGTCAATTTGTGTGGCTATGCAATAATTGACGGCGACACTAGTTTAATGTTGTTGACAATCTGTAAGTGCTACTACTCTAGCTAAAAGCTTAAAAATAAAGTGGTTAATATTTTAAAATATTTTTTTACAGGGTCAGACCACCGGTTGTTCTTACTTAATCTCGACGAAAAAATTGAATCGGAAAAATTGCCTGGAAATTTTGTATCCATACTCTCTACTCTGAAAGTAGACACGCCATTAACCATTATGGGGGTGGCTAAGAATTGTGTAGCAATTTACGGAGCTAATAGCAATCAAGAAGGCGCCTCTTTACTACTATACAATACGCAATTCAAAGTTGTAAAAGCCCAACAATATTTCAAAGTATATTTTGATTGTTCGCGAATTTGGATTGTCGATGATAATATTATACTAGCTATGGGACAGAATTTAGCAGTTGTGTCTTTTCGGATGACTCAAGAATTGTTAGTCGATCTTCTTGGAACATATAATACTGACAATCACATTGCAATTGAAGGTGATTTAATAAATGAAGAGTATAATATTCAATCCCTCTGCTCGTTTAAAGCCGCCGATCAGCCGAAAAAGTTCAAAAACATAGAAAATGCTTGGAACAAATTAGGTTTGGCATGTGAAGGGGAAAAGCTAAATAAATCGACGTGGTCTATGGAACAGAATCAAACACTTATAAATGTTGATTGCGAAAAATCATTTGTAGATGATATTATTACCCTGATAAAAATGCCATCTGCTAAACATCTGCTAAATAAAACTATTCTAGAGTTTTATATTCGTCAATTGGATAATTGTGGCTCTACCGAACAAGAAATATCAGAAAAATTACTAACAATGCTGACGAAAACGAAGAACTGCTCAAATATTGTGGATATAATGAGTCGATTTACCTGCCCCACGGAATATATTATTGCCAAGGCTTTTTATTCCATTGTCATGAATAATTTATCGAACTCAGCTTTAAAAGGTGGTGACAATTCTTCTGCGAATATATTGGAAAATTTTATTATTACCACGGCTTTTCAACCGATCCGAAAAATGACATTGATCGAAAATCTGCGAAATTATGCAAGTTCACCACAATTGCTAAATGTCATCAACTTCCTCTACAGCTTACTAACCGACGACGAACCCCCAAATAATAAAACACCATTACCTTCCCAAACTTGTAATTCAACGTTAGAAATGCAAATATTTTACTGGTTCGATGTGCTGGTCAATGCGCATTTTCAACAATTGGTTCTATCGAAAGATATTGAAGTTTTAAACATGCTGTTGAAGTGGATGAATTTAATTCAAACGTACAAGAAGCAAATTAACGCACTTCAGGCATTGCTAACACAAATTTTTAATGTGGTGCAAAAGGATGGCAGCTCACAAAGGCCAAATTCGTATATGTGGTACTGTATTGAGGATTTGGGCTTTTGAATGCAAAATAAAGCAATATATATATATATATATATCATATATATTATTTCTAATTGGTGTTTTATAAATATCCCTTTTTCTGCTCGCATAATTCACCAAAATTAATAAGTAAGGCATCGTTTTAAAGGTATTAATTAGCTATGCATGCGAAACGGTGTTTTATTGGGCGTGGTACTTTATATGAAAAGTAAGGGGGGTAAAAGGGCGGTTGACCCCCGCAGCGGGGAGTGTTATGGAACCCACATAAAATGTATATCAAATTAAAGGGAATCAAAATACCTATCGAATGGTATAAAAATATTTGAAATCGGTTCAGTAGTTTTTAAGTAATTGCAATTTAAAAATGCATAATATAAACTTTGACCTTTAATAACTTTGGTTGTTGTTGTTTCCAAAAAAAAAATTCACTTTTATACTCAACTTAGCCTGTTTATCAATCCTCATACTTCGTTTTTTTGATTTCATAATTGTAGAAATTTCAAATTTGTACCAGATCGTGCTATTTTTACAACTTTGTGGGGCTGGGGGCACCTCTAAACATGCGAGTAGGTCAATAAAATTTTAAATGCTTATTACTGGGCTAGAAGGGTGCCGTTCTGGCTTTGGAACAAATTGAATTTCCAAAAAAAAATTTTCACTCCACCTTAATATATACGAGTATATCAAAACGATCAGGATGAAAAAAATGATTGAACCATGTCCGTCCGTCCGGCCGTATACACTCTAACTTGCGCAAAAATAGAAATATTTTAATGAAATTTGGTACACAGATTCTAATGGGAACAGAGAAAGTTGGGGTTGAAAATAAGGCATATGTGTGTATTTCGAAAAACACGTAAAACATGATAATTCAGTCACTAATAAAGCCCGAGTGATGAAATGACGTTATGCCGTTATAAGGAAACGTGCTGAAATTTTTAAAAATGGGTCAATAGGAGCAAATTTTCAAAGATTTATATTTCAAAACTGAGGAACTGTAGCAGATAAATCGATTAAGCCAAGGCAAACGTGTGGAAAAAAATTACCCAAGTCGGCAAGAACCACATAAGTATACGCACATAAAAATATATATAAAATATATAAAAATATATTGCACATACATACCTATATAGGGATAATGAAAAAATTTTATGCGATATCTTTGTCAAACATATAGGCAATTCATTGAAAGTTCCATAAGGTCCACCAAACCAAATAAATAATAAGTTTTTTAAAATGGGCGTGACAGCACAAACCATACCGACTGGCGCCACGTATGTTTTGTTATTTTTTGCGCAAGATGCGCACGGGTCCGGCTAGTATATATATAGACGAGTTTGACTGAGCGAGGTCTACAAATTAACGAGAAAGTTAGAGACGTTAATCATGCATTTGCATAAGATAAGTGGCTTAGTTAGAAATGTGAATACATATATAATGTACCTATAAGTAATCCAAGTATGAAGTTTCGATTTAAATTTAATTTTTAGGTAGTTTTGAAAAATAAATAATTTTAATTTCAAATACATACATATATTGTTGTTATTTTGTACTACATAGTAAATATGATGCATTGGAATAGGTAACAAACAGGGACGTTACCGTTAGGAGAGAAACGGAGTAACAGTCTTATTTAATCAGTAACTCCGAAGAATTCAGTGAATTGTTTGTATTTACGCATTATCATGAGAAAAACATTTGACAAACTTTATTAATTGCATGTATTTTATAAAAAAAAAAATGTTAGCTGGGTTGTTTGCAATTCCTTCATTCTCGCGTTATCCCATAGTGAGGAGAGTACCGAGTTCTATGAACGAGAGGATAGCGATATCAAACCGATATACGTGTTTCCCTCCTATATAGAGTATTCTTAAAGGACATTCAGACTGCATTTGAAATTACGTTGATTAGCCGAATTAATTTCCGAAATTACGTGCGTTCAGACACGTTTTTGAGTAATTTACTTTAGTGGTGTTTCAGTTACGCTGATCCTGCGCCAAATAAAATTTTTAAATGGTCAACTTAGGGCCTTTTCACATTACTCGGTACGACATCGGATCGACATTTTTTGCTCGGTATTTTCAGCTTACCGAAACGATTCCGCGTCGCTGTGTTTTTCACACTTGTGGGAATACTTTCGGTGCATTATCGGCAGAAAATAGGAAAACAAACATCGAAATTTGCAAAACAAAATTTTTAACTTCAACAAATCACTCAATAATAACAATAATGTCTTCTAGCGAAGACGAAGACATTATAACTTGCTACATTTATAGCCGAAACGAGTTTTTTTACTGACTTTGTTCTTCTTCTTTTATTACGCCGCAAAAATGTATGCAGTAATTCCTCAAATTTTACTGACCGGTCTTACCGCGTTGCGGTATACCGAAATCAATCCGCTCCGATTTCATGTATGCAACACTAATGTGAAAGTGCCAATTGAAATACATGTGGTCGGCAAGGTTTCGGTATACTTTCGGTAAAAACCAAAAACGTCGATCCGATTCCGCACCGAGTAATGTGAAAGCGCTCTTAAATGACAATATCATTAATAAAATACCCGCACCAAATTAAATTTATTATAATTAAAGAATCGCTTATGCAATATATAATGAGAATATATCTAAGAAGCCACCGCGAACAAATTTAATAGCCGTGTTTTTATTTTAGCGCAGATGTGCTAAACCAACACGCTTTGTGCTGTCATTCTTATCGCCAGTGACCAATCAGAGCGTTCGAATAATGCCAGAACAAAACATAATGAACAAAAGTTGGCCAGCGATGAGTTGATAAAAGAAGAAGAACAAAGTCAGTAAAAAACTCGTTTCGGTAATAAATGTAGCAAGTTATAATGTCTTCGTCTCCGCTAGAAGACATTATTGTTATTATTGAGTGATTTGTTGAAGTTAAAAATTTTGTTTTGCAAATTTCGATGTTTGTTTTCCTAGTTTCTGCCGATTACGCACCGAAAATATTCCCACAAGTGTGAAAAACACAGCAACGCGGAATCGTTTCGGTAAGCCGAAAATACCGAGCAAAAAATGCCGATCCGATGTCGTACCGAGTAATGTGAAAAGGCCCTTAGCCGAAATGCGCATTTCAAAGGCAATTTCGGCAGGCATTTTTGTATGGCGAAACAACGTTATTTCAGCGTAATCAACGCCGAAACAACGATTTTTGTCTAAATAACCCTTAAATAACGCCAATTTGAACATGGTTTTATGGTATTCTTTGGCAAAATGTAATTATATTTTTTTTTTATTGGTGATTGATTGTTGTTTTGCAGTACATAGATACAGTACATAGATGCAGTACTTTTCTCACTGTAGCCTCAAAAATATGGACATTATGGCATAGATAACCATTATGGTCTTGTTGCATTTATTTAAGATGCGTGTGAAGTAATAGGCCTTTTAAAATCACGCTTTTGCCTTACCAAATTGGACATCCTTTGAAAGTAATGGATAATAAGGTATTTGTGCATCCATTGACAGACGATCCGACAGCGGCGTGGAAGGAGATTTCCCAATATCAACGGGTCATCAAAATAGCCGTAAATCATCAGACGCGGAAAGCGAAAGATCCAACTAAAATCCGCGTTGTTTGTATGAGCGATACGCACTCGCTAACGTCTCATTTGAAGTTTGACATACCGGATGGTGATATTTTTATACATGCCGGCGATTTTACTAAATGTGGTAAATTGGAAGAGGTGTCAGAGTTTAACGATTGGATTGCCACACTCCCACACCAACACAAAATAGTTATAGCTGGCAATCATGAACTTAGTTTTGATAAAACGTTCACAGATGCCGGAATGAGTGATTCTTCAAGTAATCGGTAAGTTTAATTAATTTTATTAAAACTTAAACCAATTTTTTTGTTCTTGGTTATTTATATAGCACAAAACATACGGGACGCTCATTTCTTGATGGTATGAGTATGCTCGGCCATCCCAGAGAGGAGATCGAGAGCGCCATACAAACACCAAATATACGAGACGTTCTATCGAACTGCACTTATATAGAAGATGAATTAATAAATGTAATGGGCATACGTATATATGGTACACCATGGCAGCCGGAATTTTGCAAATGGGCTTTCAATTTGCCACGCGGCGAAGCTTGCCTAAGTAAATGGGATTGTATACCCGATAAGGTCGATATCCTGGTAACGCACACACCCCCAGTCGGTCACGGAGATCTCTGCTGTTCTGGCGTGCGTGCTGGTTGTGTTGATCTCTTGACTACTGTGCAAAAACGTGTTAAACCTAGATATCACGTATTTGGACATATTCATGAGGGCTACGGCATAACATCCGATGGCAGTATTATATATGTCAATGCATCTACATGTGATATAAATTATATACCAAGAAATCAGCCTATTGTGTTCGATGTTTCAATGCCAAGCGCATAATTTAGATATGTGTATGTAAGTTATAATTAATTTTTTATTTATTGTACAAAGTCGATTTTCCACTTAATGCTAGAAAGTTGCCGTAGAGCTTTTGAAAATAAACCAACAGTTTAAGGCTATCAAAATTCCAATTTACTTAATAACTTATAATACTTTTAGCTTGTATGCACCCATTAATAGTAACTGAACTGCTTTTATGGTTATGGTTTTATGGTTATCACAGTCGGCAGGCCTGCTTAGCCTAAGTTACTAGGGGTTGGTTAACTAAGCATGGTTTATTGAAATGACTTTGTTCGGGGAAACCCCCAGTCAATCGGGTACGTAGAGCCGATTTTCGTTGAAATGCTTTACGCCGATCTTTTACTTTAGCTTCAAGCAATTATACTTAAAAATATATAACACACTTTTTGCGCGATCATCGGCAAGCATAATTATATTTGGTATATCTGGTTTAAAGCAAACATAATATGTTCTTACATACATACATTTGTACATACATGCATATTAATATTTACTTATTACAATTTATACTAATGGAAGAGTGCTTAATACTTCAAATTACCCATGCATACATATTTAATATCAACATATTCATCAATACCGTGATGACAGCCCTCCCGTCCAATACCCGACTCTTTGACACCGCCAAACGGTGCTTCGGCTGCTGAAATTAGACCTTCATTAACACCCACCATGCCAACCTCCAGTTGTTTTGCTACACGAAATATTTGTTGTATATTCTCACTAAAGAAATATCCTGCCAGTCCACGCCGGGTATCATTAGCTGTTGCTATTGCTTCCTCTTCAGTTTTGAATTTAATAACTGAGACAATAGGACCAAATACTTCTTCTGTATACAATTTAGCATTGGTTGGTATGTTTGTGACGATTGTCGGGGAATAAAACAATTGACCTAACTGTGGAAGTGGTTCACCGCCAAGTACAACATTGGCATTTTTTGAGCGAGCATCCTCAACAAAATCGCTAACCTAAAAAATGATAACGATATGTACCTAATACTGAGGCTATGTAATAGATTACACATGTTTATTTATTTACCTTGTTAAACTGCATACTATTTATTAATGGTCCAACTTGAACTCCGGCCTCCGAACCGTCGCCTATTTTCAAAGCTTTAATACGTTGATTTAGCATATCTAGGAATTTATCATGTATATCTTCTTGCAAGAAAAATCGATTAGCTGATATGCAAGTTTGTCCACAGTTACGAAATTTAGAGGCAACAGCTGCGTCAGCTGCTCTCTCCAAATTTGCAGAGTTAAATACGATGAATGGAGCATTCCCACCCAATTCCAATGATACGCGTTTAACTCTGTCTGCCGAATTGCGATACAACAATTTGCCCACTTCCGTTGAGCCAGTGAATGATATGCAATTAACATCTGTGCTCTTACAAAAGTAATCACCTATAGGAGCCGCTTTATTTGTTGTTATAATATTAATGACTCCCTTAGGGAAGCCCGCTTCCTCTGCTAGTTTAACGAGTGCTAAAGCTGTTAGCGGCGTATCCTCGGCTGGTTTGATGACTACGGTGCAGCCTATATTAATAAGAAATAACACCATATATCAAAAACCTAACTTTAGGCGTTCTAAATTAATTATATATAAATAAATCTTTCGTACCTGCTGCAAATGCGGCTGCAGCTTTTCTTGTTATCATTGCCATTGGGAAATTCCATGGTGTAATAAGCGCTGCCACACCCAAGGGCTGCTTTAGTACCATTATTTCCCGATTTTTTACCGGACTAGGAACAATTTCGCCATAGATACGCCTTGCTTCCTCTGCAAACCATTCAACAAATGCATTTCCATATGCGCATTCTCCTCGTGCCTCATTTAGTGGCTTACCGGATTCAGCACTCATGATTTGAGATATTTCGTCAGTATTTTTTTCAATCAAATGATACCATTTCTACATAAAAGCAAAAAGTTTTATCGCTTAAACTCTTAAAGTTAAGTGTATATTACCTTTAAAATGCTAGAACGCTCTTTCGCTGTTAGTGTGGCCCACTCAGAGTTCTTAAGCGCATTCTTGGCAGCCTGCACTGCCTGTTTGGCATCATCTAAATCCATGTTAGGAACATGCCCTATAACATTTCCATTTGCTGGATTAGTAACGTTAAATGTCGCTTTATTTCCAGCCTCGATCCATTTGCCATCTACATAAGCCTGTGATTTGAGTAATGTGGACATCATCCTTAAATGACCAGAAATAAGTTTACACTGAAAAGTTCTGCAACGCAACATTTTGCTGTTCTATATACAATTGAGCGGTATTTTTTTTTGACTTTGATTACTATCCATAGATAGTACAGATGCAAGGCAAGGGGCCTGGCACGAAATTCTTTGTTCAGTAATTTGTTTTTATTAATTTATGGTCATTTAGCTTTTATTAATTAATTAATTGATAAGGTGTTATCTATAACGAGAGTGTCATCTTTGACGTAAGTGCTGGCTGAATGATATCGGGAATTTTAATCAAAACGACATATCATTTAGTCGATATTTTCAGTGTTATCTTTGGTTCGCCGGCAGCAAATTGCAGAAAAAACTGCAAAATCGCGTTTTTTTAGGCAAAAACTCAGTAAAAATTTGCAGAAGAGAGCGCAATTTTGACAGTTCATTGACGGAGAAAGCTGCAAAGTTTTACTGACAAAATTTGTCGTTGCAAAGTTCAGTAGACTGAAAAAACATGATTTGCGATCATATGGTTGCAATTTAAAAAAAAGTTGAAAGTGATTTCAAGTCAAAAAACTAAGAATTAATGACGCACTCCCCGAAAAAATAACCTTTTCACAGATGTCATAACAGAACTAAAAATTTGCCGAAAACTTATAGTTTATGAGATATTTGTTGGTAAAGTTGTAAAATCCACAAAACAATACACCAAAACTGCGTACTATTTCCGTTGACGGCCTTGGGCCGCACTTTAAAAAGATAACCCTCAGCCGGCAGAATTCCTTTTCTGGATTTATTCCTGGACCAATCCACAGTGCTTTTGTGTAGAACATAGGACACTACATAAGTATTTAGCTTTCCCTTGGATTCCATTTCGTAAAATTTTAATTTTGTTATGCACTTGTGAATAAATGCAAACAGCTGATTTGCTGCAAATTTTGACAAAGTTCTGTTCGCTGAAATGCGAGTAAATTTGCATAAGTTTCTCTCTTTCGGAGAGCAAGACATATTTTTCTTTGATTGCAAATTGCGGCAAATTGCAGCCGCCGAACGGACCTAGTGATTCCGATGCAACGTATACGACTACAACGACTTTCGTAGCGAATCATGAATCAACTTTTTTTTTTAACGGCAGCACGACATCATGACAAAGGGTTGTATTGGCCGTTGTCGCCAACATAGAGCTATTTCCAATTTGACAAGTGACAATGCACATGTACAGGCAGAAACGCATGTATGTGTGCATTTTAAATACGTGGCCATATTCAACGTCGTCGTCTTTAAAATATTTGAGATGTTTACTTCAGACCACGTTTGATGTCATGAAGTTGTTCGACAGATGCTGCTCTGCAGTTGCCGGTTCGAATGTGCTTGGAGTATAACCTTCCAATTTGTTGTGCAACGTGACAAAATATCAAAATCGTTTGATCTTCATCCAACCGTCTATCAAACTTGTACAACAAGCCCACTAACGTGACAATTTGTTGTACAACTAGCACAAGTCGTACGATAAACTATGGTTAGTGTGCCCCATTAGGATTCCGATGATAACCGACGTTGTTATTCAACCATTTCCACAATTATCAGTGCGCCTATTCTGTAACCAATTTGCGACAATTTTCGGATCGATATCGTAAATTTGTGATGAGTTTTACGATTATGCTATTCTGTACGATTTTTCGGTCGGATTCTATAGTATGTTTTGACAATTGTTACGCATATTGTCACTTGCGAAGCGAATATATTTGGCGAGTCGAACAGGTTAGCGAACACATCTAAAATTTGCATTGTGAGTGGCGAATGAACTTTTTAGACTGCCTTGTGATGTTGCCATTCAAACAAATTGAAAAAGTTCATCCGAATTTGACGTTTAAGTCACTTACTAGAGGTGGGAAACTATCGATAGTCCCACCATCGATAGTTTTTGATAGTTTTAAAAAAACTATTGATAGTGTTCGATAGTCTTAAAGAACCCTGCCAGCCAACGCTAACCAGTTCTATCGAAAAATTCGATATATTCCAATCCGATACACCGATAATGCGCATAATCGATCAATTCACGGCCATTTTTGAACAATTGGTCAGCCGCAATTGAATTGGGTGAAAATCTGTGAGATATATTAATTTAAATTTACATACTCGGTACACTTTTACAAATATTTACAAACATTATTATTTTCTTTGCAGTATGTTAATGCCAACCATTGGCGAGGTATCGCTTCCACCATTTGAAATCAATCAACTATCTAATGCAGTTAAGATTAAAGCAATCGCCAGTTGGTACGGTAATTTATTAACTTTTAATTATTTGAATTCTCATTTTAATCCTGTATTTCCGTAGGTAAGATTAACTTGTGGAAGCAGTGGATTAATTGAATTGTGTTGTGGCTTCAATGTTTCGATCTAATTACGCAGATGAAAGAGCCGAGCTCAAAGTTATTTCCGATATTTTCTTTAGTAAATATGGTCCTGAATTCGTGGAAAATGCTCGTACCGCTACGGACGAACATCGAGTGTCTGAAAAGCTAATATAAAAACTACATTTTGAAGCTCCCCATCCACCATATTGTCAAGGACCAGGTGCCAGTGGAGGTGGTGGTGGAATGCCAAGCGTAGGTGGTGCTCGGCCACCTCAATCCTTATAACATACTACCGACGCAGCCAAAACATCATGAACGGAAAGATTCAAACGTTGTACGTGTCGGCTTCCCCTTTTATTAGGGGAGTAGAGAAGCTTTCACAGATCTCAAAACTAAAATCAAAACTTGTTTGGGTCCATAGATATTACTTCGGGCGAAGGCCATCAACGCAAAAAGTTGTTCTACACACATGTACGTCCATACATATATGCATATGTGCGTGTTTTTATATGTGCTTTTCCTCGGAATTGGCGCAGTTTTGGTTGGTGAATTTCACAACTTCAACAACAAATATCTCGTGACCTATAAGACTCCGACAAGTTTCCATTTCAATTCTGAAATCTGTGACAGCCCCTCTACATCCCTGAAAAAGTAATTTTCTCGTAGCGTGTTTCCTTGATGGAAAGCCGGCCCAAGAGTACAATGGATTCTATGAAAAATCTTATTAAAGTTAGCCAAATCTTTTAGACATATGTATCCATATAGATTATAAGAATTTTTATTCAAATTTAGCTTTAAATAAGTAAAATATTCAGTTGTATAAGGAAATATAAAATAAAGAACAAAAAACTTTCATTAATTGCAATGTTTTTGTTTGTTGTAGCAGTAGCTAAAATTAGCTACAAAATAACCATAAAATTAGCATATTATTGCTAACCACATCTTAGCCACTGAATTAACCAAACAAAAGAAATTTGTATTGGTAGCACTAGCTACATAATAACCACAACATTAACGTAATAATGTTAACCACATCTTAACCTCTGGATTACTTGTCAATATCGTCACGCCGCCTGAACAAAAATAGCTAGTTTTATAGCTACATGAGTAGCTGCTAAATATCCATATAAATAGCTGCTACCTGGCTGGCAGGGTAAATAAACCATCGATAGCACTATCGATAGTACTATCGTATTGAAATAAATATAGATTTGTTCACTGAATCTCTTATAACATTGTCATTTTTCTACTGAAAACAGCTATTAAATCACAGTGTAAAATGAGGATGATATTTAATATTTCGTTAAAATAATGAAAAAAAAGATGAATGCCGGAAAAATAATTAATAAAAACTTACAAAAAAAATGTTTGGTTCGACATAACTCCGTCACTTTAACGTCGATTTTAATTATTTTTGCTTTGGTGGAAATGATATTTCATCCTCTGCAAACGTAACATAAAAACTGGTAATAGCGAAGATACTGACAGACTTGTAAGCGTATTTTTTTTTCTTGGCTCAAAACTGAAACTTTAAAATATTTCGAAAACTGTTTCTTTCAAAAAATCTACAAAACTGGAACCGCCTTTTATTCAGTCTGCAAATGTATAAATCAAAACATTTTGTAAATATGTACACACTAAGGGCCTTTTCACATTACTCGGTACGACTTAGAGCGCTTTCACATTACTCGGTGCGGTATCGGATCGACATTTTTGGTTTTTACCGAAAGTATACCGAAACCTTACCGACCACATGTATTTAAATTGGCACTTTCACATTAGTGTTGCATACATGAAATCGGAGCGGATTAATTTCGGTATACCGCAACGCGGTAAGACCGGTCAGTAAAATTTGAGGAATTACTGCAGACATTTTTGCGGCGTAATAAAAGAAGAAGAACAAAGTCAGTAAAAAACTCGTTTCGGCTATAAATGTAGCAATTTATAATGTCTTCGTCTTCGCTAGAAGACATTATTGTTATTATTGAGTGATTTGTTGAAGTTAAAAATTTTGTTTTGCAAATTGCGATGTTTGTTTTCCTATTTTCTGCCGATTACGCACCGAAAGTATTCCCACAAGTGTGAAAAACACAGCAACGCGGATTCGTTTCGGTAAGCTGAAAATACCGAGCAAAAAATGTCGATCCGATGTCGTACCGAGTAATGTGAAAAGGCCCTTAGGATCGACATTTTTTTTACATTTTTAGCTTACCGAAACGATTCCGCGTTGCTGTGTTGTTCACACTTGTGGGAATACTTTCGGTGCGTAATCTTCAGAAACTAAGAAAACAAACATCGAAATTCACAATATAAAATTTTAAAATTCAACAAATCACTCAACAATAACAATAATGTCTTCTAGTAAAGACGAAGACATTATAACTTGCTATATTTATAGCCGAAACGAGTTTTTTTACTGACTTTGTTCTTCTTCTTTTACTACGCCGCAGAAATGTATGCAGTAATTCCTCAAATTTTACTGGCCGGTCTTACCGCGTTGCGGTATACCGAAACTAATCCGCTCCGATTTCATGTATGCAACACTAATGTGAGAGTGCCAATTGAAATACATGTGGTCGGTAAGCTTTCAGTATACTTTCGGTAAAAACCAAAAATGTCGATCCGATACCGCACCGAGTAATGTGAAAGCGCTCTAAATTCATAAAACTTTCAATAGCTGGTACTCTGAAATAGCAATGTGCAATATGGATGTGTGTAAAGGTTGTAAAACTATCGATAGTACACATTACCATCGATAGTTTTTGATAGTTTTGAAAAAACCATCGATGGTCTTCGATAGTCTGAAAAAAATAAAATATCGCTACTATCGATAGTGCCATCAATAGATTCCCAACTCTATCACTTACTACATATGTTTTGATTGTTTACAATATATGTATCTATTTATTTGTGTATGTATAAACAAAAGTTTAAGAAATTAATATAAGCGTGATAAATAAAATAAATAGTTTTCTTTAATGCTATTAAATACTTTTAAATAGTTTCTACTTTCTTTTTTAGTTTTTTTTTACCGAAATAAATGCAAAGACGTGCAAAGCGAACAAATTAGACATTCGCCAGATTTTGACAGATCTAGCGAAGCGAATTAAATTTTTTCGCTACCGGCAATTCGCAAAATTCATTTTCGTCACTCATTCGCAATTTGTCGGCGAATTCGCTGCAGATTCGCATCCCACAATTCGTAGGGAAAAGAGGCTACATGTAGGGAAATTCGACCTCAAATTTGCAGTGTAGGGAAAAAAGGACAGATTTTCAAAAATTAGCTAAATGTAGGGAATTTTTGAATTTAAAAATTTTCGTTTCCTTTGCAACGAATTAATTTTTTCTAAGAACCTAAAATTTTTTAATAACTACAAATAAAATATTCCTGCATGCTTGTATGCAATATTTCAAAATTGTACTTTGTTCTGATCTGGCAGTATATTCTTTTACCTGCTTCACCTAACCCAGGGTTGTTGTTATTGCGGTACTAAGCCCTGCTTAGCCGACGAGTTCTGCTCACAAATTGTCATTAATTTCACTGAACGGAAGGCCCAAGAATATTGCACCTTCTTTTGGGCTGGTCCAGAGGGACAAGGGTGTTACGTTAGTTGGTTTGAGGTGGCATGCAAAGAAGTGCTATGTGTCATGCGGCGTCTCTCCACATGCCGGATATACATACGTTAGGTATGTTTGGATCGACTATGACCCTGTAGGAATTGAGCTTCTACAGAAGCCCGACCATAATTCTGATAAGGTGACTTGGGTTTTTCTGGGCAACTCTAGTTCTTCTGCAGCTATTGGTGGTGATTGATCTAATTACACTGGATCACAAAATGAAATTTTTTGTCTGTACTTTGGACGTGACTATCCTATCTATATGTAAAATCGGTCGCTGATTCCGAAAATCGGGTTCATTTTTAATTCTATGGGAAGATTTTTGAGATATCGGCAATTTACCGTTATGTGGCCATTGGCTCCACTTAATCCTGTATATCTCTTTGACGCAGTGAGCTATCTTCCTTGGGGTAACACCAAACCAAAGAAAATTACTTTTCACGGCTCCTATAACACTTTTCTCTAACTCTTATAGTTTCTGAAATATTGACGATTCAATTTGAATTTTTTCGAATTTTTACGATTTTTTCAAGAAAAAATTGACTTTGTCAGGCAATATCTTTAAAACCAATGTTTTCATCTTCGGTTTTACTCCTTTACGTGAAGCTCCATTCCATTAGCAAAAAAATAACCTGTCAACGAAGAAAATCTATGGTAAAATGGAAAAGTTATAGGCGATCAAGTAATACAGCCAAGTCGCGAAATGCTACTGCACGGGTATATTTTATGCATGTTATACCCGTAAATGGACTCGTATCTACTGCGCTGCCAATACGCTGCTACTGCAGATGTGTAGGTATTGGTAAGATGTGTAGGTATTGCAAGACTTGGCTGTATTAACTTGATCGCCTATAACTTTTCCATTTTACCATGGATTTTCTTCGTTGATAGCTTATTTTTTTGCTAATGGAATGGAGCTTCACGCAAAGGAGTAAAACCGAAGGTGAAGACATTGGTTTTAAAGATATTGCCTGACAAAGTCAAATATTTCTTAAAAAAATCGTAAAAAAATCGAAAAAATTCATATTGAATCATCAATATTTGAGAAACTATAAGAGTTAGAGAAAAATGTTATAGAAGCCATGAAAAGGAAATTTAATTTTCTTTCGTTTGGTGTTTCCCCAAGAAAGATAGCTTACTGGGTTAAATAGATATACAGGATTAAGTGGAGCCATTGGCCAAATAACGGTAAATTGCCGATATCTCAAAAACCTTCCCATAGAATTAAAAATGAACCCGATTTTCGGAATCAGCGACCGATTTTACATATTCGTAGGGTGGTTGCGTTTAGAGTATTTTTTGGCTGTAGAGCAGTGTTATTAGGTACGCGGGGCGGGTTTAAACGAAGGTGGAGACTGTTTCGTTGTGTATCGCTTTTAATGCCTGCCTGTATGTTGATTTATGTATTTTTCAATCTCCGGGCTGGGACTGAAGAGATGTTTCGGGCTCCAGTAGATGGTTGTTTGGATGCCCTCTGCGGTAGCATCCCAGGAGAAACTGTTTATGATATGTCTCCAATCCTCCAATAGGATGGCACGGTTGACTGTGTCGAAGGCTTTCGATAAGTCGAGTGCCACGAGGCCCGTTCTCTCGCAGGGGTCTCCTTGATTGAGACCGCGCACTATCTGCGTAATAATGGCGTTTAGAGCTGTTGTTGTGCTGTGCGTTTTACGGAATTCGTGTTGACGTGTGGCAAGTTGTAGATGTCCGTTTATATATGGTAGTAAGGCGGCCTCAAGTATCTTTACTACCGGGGAGAGGAGAGATATCGGTCGATAGGATTCTCCTGCATTCGCTCGCTTCCGCGGTTTAAGTAAGAGGACCATCCTTGCCATCTTCCAAATATTGGGGATGACCGGGGTGGTCAGAGACAAATTGAGACCTCCGTTAGGAACCTTACTCCATTATGTCCGAGATGTTTTAGCACCAACATAGATATGCCGTCTCGTCCGACTGATTTTGAGGCTTTGGCCTTCTTTATGACTTCCTGAATCTCCGTAAGGGACTCAAAAGCTGACTCAAAATTTTATAAAAAAAAATTAAGTAAGGATCGATTAGGTCACTTCACGTAACATTGCCAGTCGATGATATATATATTGTCTCGAGCTTCTATATACTCTTCCGAAATATTCTGAGCGAATAAGATGTAAGGAAATTTTTCATTTCCTTGAACATGAAAAGACAGTTCTTGAAAATATACTTAGAAACATAAAAATTTCTATGTATGCATACGTGGCTTTTTGAATAAAAACTTTATTTGCATCAATTTTGTGTGTGTTTATTTCAAACTAGAAAAAATACGGCGTAGGGAAATTTGTAGGGAAAATTTTTGTTGGCGTAGGGAAATGTAGGGAATTTTTTTGCATGCCGTAGGGATTTTTGGTCCAAGAATATTGGCATCACTGGTGCAGTTTGGAATAAATATGCGTAATAATTTTCATTAAAATACATATTAACAATTAACTTTTGTCTCGAATTTCGTAAAATGGATAATCGTTATGAAATGAACTCCCTCGATATGGAATTTACATCTGGTGCTTTCGATTCTTTGGACATTTTTAAGGAAGATGAAGCCTTTAACATTATAAGGGACATGTTATCGCCTGGTATGCAAATTATAAAGTTATGTACATATATATATATATGTATTTATATGTATAGATAATCGCAATGTAATGCACATAAGTTCATATACTATATGTATATATACATTTGTACATACGCGTTCATAAAATAGCTTCGAATCGCAAGATCTTTGACTGGAGCTCTCCATCAAATGAGTATTAGCAGTTTTTGTTATTGTTCTATACTCGTAGAAATTCTGAGAAGTTTTCTTGGTGGTTTGTGCGCAAGTTTGATTTAAGTAACATCCGAAGAATTCTTATTGGAATCTGATTTCCTGGTTGATAATTTCTTATTAGAAATGGTATTAATTACCCTGCAAAAACATGGAAATACTACAAAATTGATCACATTTCAAATAAGAAATATGGTCCAATTTAAGCCCTACTCAAACAGAAGCGATACGATACAGTCCACATATGAAGGGCTTAAAGGTCCCCACAAACAGAAGCGATACGATACAGCCCACATATGAAAAATCGTATCGCGTCATGCACAATTGCATATGTGGGCTGTATCGTATCGCTTCTGTTTGTGGGGACCCTTACATGATGCCATAGTACTGAACTATGTATGTAGTACCTAAGTGGTAGTACCCTAGTGGCTAAGTCCACTTTTATCAAAATGATACATTTATATACTACGCTAGAAATATTAAATATGCATCACGTTAACAAGTCTGTGATACTTGTCATATTTCTACGCGTTGTTATTCAGTGATACGCAAATTTCTTAAATCCAAAAGGCGAAGAAAATTCGCCGAGTTCAAAATATTTACAGGAACAGAAAAGCTAGCTCGCTATATATATACATCGATACATATTTAAAAAAGTATTAACTTTTGTATAAATTTTAGAAATGCAAAGCTTCTTCGAGGAGATCGATGATATGCAGATAGGTGATGAAGCGTTAACTGGCCGATTAACGAATGATTTGAAAGAGCTACAAAACGAGCTCAGCTCATATAGTACATCGTCTGAGGAACTTAATTCGTTAAATTTGTCGTCGCCAGAGCAAAGAGAAAATGCTGAAACTATGGGAACGGGCGATATTACAATGGGCGAAGAAACTATTATAAAGAATACATCGGATCCGTTATTAACTCCGCATTTTAAGACGAACGCCGCCACTATAACCAAATCACCATCTACCCTCAATGATATTACAACAGCTAACGTGCCGTCGCCCATCACTTGCAACGGCGGTGGGAAAGTGCAAACGCAAATGATAATTTGCCCGCCATGTATAGCACCCGATAACTTTGATGAATTGGAAAATCATGGCATGACGGCGACCGACTCGAATCATCATATACCAATTGGAAATTCAATAGCTCAACTTGCTATTAAAAAAGAAGAGTTTGTATCCAATGATGCTAAACTATATGAATACAGAACAAATGGCTTGAGTAACGGACAAACAAATATGCATAACAATACTATACAACTTATGGCACAACAGAATGTTGCCAAAGTAGTAAATACACCTGAGGAAATGGGAAAGGTAAAATATAAGATTAAAAAGAGAAATACATATGTTACTATACAAAATTAAATTTAATTATTTCCAACTAAAGCGGCAATTGCTTTTGCCTTTTCAGTTCATCCAATCGAATATACCGCTGCAAGATCAACATGTTTTAATACAAGGAAATCCCACAACGATGGTGTATTCCAATGCAACGCCAACACCAACTTCCTTCGTGGCTGCAGGCACAACTTCGGCGATTATATCACAAATACCTGTCATATTCGAACCAACACTAACTATAAAACCATGCAATTTCTCAAAGATCAGCAAATTTCCAAATTGTGAGAACAAAGTGCCCATCACTCGAATCCAGCCGAAGAAAAAAGAGGTGAAACGCTCGGCGCATAATGCAATCGAACGACGCTATCGCACCTCGATCAATGACAAAATTAATGAATTGAAGAGCTTGATAATAGGCGATTCAGCCAAACTGAACAAATCTGCTGTCTTGCGCAAATCCATTGATAAAATACGTGATTTACAAAAGCAAAATAGTGAAATGCAAATGGAAATTAAACGTCTACAAAATGAGCTGCTAAATCAGAGTAGAGATAGTGATAGAACAAAATATGCAATCAATACAAATGCTATTAGGAATACGCTGATTAATGAGGAAGTTGCTAATAGAAAATGTAATAGTAAGCAGGCAACTATGACACCGCCATGCAGCAGCAGCGACGAATCGAATTCCTCTTCGTCACAATCTCCCACACATTCGGACATCATGCCACCAACAAGTGCACAATTAACTAGCCGATCTAATAAAAATTTGAATTTGAATTTGAATTCATTTGATATGGTTAACGTTCAGACTAGAGTACGTGACATGTCGAATTCACGTTTGGCTTTATGCATTTTTATGCTCACTTTCATCACAATAAATCCCTTTCAAGTGTTACTCTCGAAGGGCGGTAATGCTGGTTTTGGCTCATACGAACACAGTGATGGTGGTGGCATAGACAATGTTGCACAACGTCGCATATTAAAGCTGAATGATGGAGGTTTGTAGCTTGTTAATTAAAAATAATTACATTACCCTTCAAGAAAATCTAACGTTTACATATATGTATGTAGGTGTCGTGAACAATTTCATTATTTGGCAAAATCAGTTCTCTTCTATGTATTTTGTATGGTTGGCAAATTTAGTCGTCATATTGTGCTGTTTACTAAAACTAGTAAATTATGTGGATCCATTAAAAAGCGCCAAAGATGCTGTCGATTTTTGGAAGCAAAAGGAATGCGCTGATGAAATGTTTGATAACGTAAGCACATACCAAAAATATTAAATGTAATTTTGAAAATTAATAAAGAAAATGTAAAATATTTTTGTAGGGAAATACCGAAGCGGCTTATTTGGAATACATGTCTGGCTTAAAGAAACTTGGCTTGATTTTACCAACACGCATAATTGATTTTCTATTGCTTACCATTTGGCAATTGCTACGTCTATTCATTGGTCGTTTTAAACGCAACGCCGTAAAATATGATGAGAAAAGTGAATTTAATGCAGAAATTTCAACAGCTAAACAGTTGGCATTGTTTTTCAATCGATTAAGTCAGTTAAATTTATATTATGCGAAAAATCAACGACAAAGTCTAACTGTAATGCTGTATACATTGAAAGTTACACAAACAGCTTTAGCGGCACTCACTGCCGATGAGTTGGTGGCAATTTACTTAACAACGGCATTGCAAATTAAGCGTAGCTATCCCAGAACTTTAAAATTTGTTGTACGCCATTTTTTGGATAAATCTAAGCGTGTATGGCTGAAGCATAATGAAAATAAAGATAATAAGTATAAGCATAAATGGATATTCACGCCATTGGGTTATCAATATGTGCTTGAGCATGATTTCGAAATAAGCAAAAGGGAGCACAACATGTGTGCAGAGGATTGCGTTTTTACACAGCTAACAAATGACGCTGATCCGCTGTCTTATTTACTAAAGGTACATATCAGCATGGTACTTTACTTCTTATTAAATTTTTCCTCATTTGAACTTACATACATATTTCCTTCTTCAGGACTATCAAGAGCATTTGCTGCATCAAGCCATACGATGTCTGGTGGTTTCAAGCTATAGTTCAAATTTGGAACCAAAAGCAACAGCCAACAACAAAACAGCAGCAGCTGAACAAAATGACAATAGTACTACGGTTGCTGGTAATGCGATCAGATATATTACGCTACTACTGGATTCATATACTCCGGAAGACAACAAAAGCGAAATTATGGAGTGGTGGATAAGAGTGCTTGAGGTTTCGGTTTTTTGGTTGCTCGGTGAAGACGCAAGAGTTAATGAAGCATGCCAGCGTGCTAATAAGCTACCAAATGCATTGGCAACTAGTAGCGACAGCCTGCCAAAGTCGCTGCATTTGGCTATGAAAGCGAAATATTTGTTATTGAAGTAAGTTTGTGTTATATACATTTCAAATACTCGGCCATTAGTATCTACCACTAAGAGAAAACTTACAAATCATGGCACATATAAATATACCCTGCAAAAAAATGTGCGATCAATCCCGAAATAGATTTGTCCTCGATTGATCTCTTTCGAGAACAATCGGTCCACAATTAGTCCCCAATTGTTCTCGTACGGGTATAAATGTAGACTAATTGTAGACCAATTGTTCCCGAACGGGTATAAATGTAGACTAATTGTTCCCTAACGGGTATAAATGTAGATGAATCGCTTTCATCCCGAACGGGTATAAATGTAGATTAATCGCTTTCATTCCGAACGGGTACAAATCTAGATTCCTTAAATGTAGAAATTTTATAAAAATGTGCAGTGTATTTAAAAAATTGTAGAACAACCGGTAAAACGAATTTAACGCCCTTTTTTAATAACAATTTTAACAAAATGTTGCCTAAAATATCCTATGAAAAAATCCTTTACATTACGCTCATATAATGCATACTAACAACTTACAATTTTTTAAATTTATTTATTGAGATTTTTTTACAATAGTAAAACATTTAAATATGCATGAACATTTACATTTTTTTAAGGAAAAATCTACATTTGTACCCGTTCGTGCTGAAATCGATTGATCTACATTTGTACCCGTTGGGGATGAAAGCGATTAATCTACATTCGTACCCGTTCGGGATGCAAGCGATTGATCTACATTTGTACCCGTTCGGTATGTTAGTGATTAATCTACATTGGTACTCGTTCGGGTATACAAGTTGAACAATCTGGCATAAAATGTTACCCTTGAATATCTCAATTATCAAATTACGTAACCTGTCTTCGTTTTAAATGGCTGGTTTTGTAGATAATGATGTCCTCTGACTTATCTAGAGGTCAATATCCGCTGAAATTACCACACAAGCTTAAAAGATGGTTAAGAAAATCACGGACACGTCCCGGATTAATCGCATTTTTTGCAGGGTATACATACGTATTTAGTAAACTAATATTATTAATAATTGTAGGTGTAACAGTGGCTTAACCAATTGCGATTGGCAACAAGTTACAGAATTATGCGATGAATCCAGCAATTATTTACAAGAAAGTGTACGTCATAATAAAATAGCGAAGGTCAAAGAAATTAAATTGGTGAGTAATGACAAAGCAAATACCTAATAATATTAAACAAAAAATCACCTCTTTCCTTTCTGATAGTTGTTCCAATTATTGGCTGCTGATTGGCTGCTTGAAACTAAAACACAGCTATGGGAGCGCTCATATGTTCGAACGGATGGTGTTATACGCGAGCAAGTGCCCAGTGATTATTTGGAGAAATTTCAAAAGGACGTCAATTGCATGCGTTGCATCATAGAAGATTTACAAGTGTGTTTATTTACAATTTTTTGAACTCATTCATACATATGTGTTTTGCTGCCAATCGCTAATTTTGTATAACTTGTGTTCATTTTATAGATCGAAAGCCATCGCATACATCTCTATGAAGCCGTTTGTCGCCTTATAGCCGGCGTTTCGCCTGGACCAACACAACAGCTATTAGATCGCAGCTTACGCCATAAGGCCTTAAGATCATATGCCTTGTGCGGTGGTAAGGATAAGAAGAATCAACATGAGGAATGCGATCGTGAGCGGGCTTCCGCAATTTACATTGCATGCAAATATCTACCGACCACGTTGCTATGTTCGCCAGGCGAACGTGCAGGCATGTTGGCAGAGGCTGCTAAAACTTTGAGGCGTGTTGGCGATAAGAGAAAATTAAATGATTGCTATAAATTGCTAAAATTGTTTGATGGTAATGTTGAAATAAAGAGTATATAAAGAAAATAAATAATATATAAGGTTAAATGTGCATATACATACATATGGACATACATATATTAAATTAACTAATTGATTTGTATTTCATAATGATGCTAAAATTTAAAACACACCGAGATAAATTTAATAATTTATTGAAATCAGCGTTACATCAGAGGTAAATCTTCTTAATTAGTAATTAATAATTACAAAGTTATCAAAAACAAATTTTATTAATATTAAATTTGAAGTCATCTATTAATAAATTTGTGTTTTTTTATAGAAATTCTTAAATCAACATTTTTATATGTAACTTTCAAAAAGTGACTACCTCAACAGTCAGTCATTCGGCGGCAGTCGGCCAGTTCAGCTTTCAATCACACATAATATATTTATGCCACTCTTACCCAAATTAACACCTTCCAATGCGCCTTCATGTTGTGTTTTCATATAAATTAAAAATTGTATAATAACATAAAATAAGTTATTACGATCGTAGGCGCATGTATGTATTTCTTTATCGCTGATAAAATTAAAACGTGGTTTTGGCGGATTCGTACAGAGTATGGCGCAATGTGCTTTATTTTGAACCAAAGCTATAGTTTCCTTTGCTGAGCGTTTCTCCTTACCAATGATTACATAGCGACTGAAGAATGGACGACCACCACCTTGTGGCAAAGGCATAAGCTGACTGTCCATGTATACGCAAAATAGATGAAATAAAATCTATAACGAAACAATAAAGGTATGTAGAAGGATATGTTCAGAAACGCAGCATGAAGCGCAACAGCGGCAGTAATTATTATTTTGATGATTGTGATGAGCGACGCTTCATGCAAAATTTTCGTTTATGAACGCTCTGCTTGTACTACAAAATCAGGTTGCGCTTCAAACTGAGTTTCTGAACAAAGCCGAAATAGGTTATTGAATTTGGTGGAGAAACTGGCAATTAAATAACGAAATAATGCCCATATTTCAGAAGTGGAATAAATTTGTCTTAACTAGAGGGATACCCTCTTTAACTCGCTCATTGAAGCTGAGCACAAATGAACAAAGCTATGTAAATAAGTGAACATACATACATGTATATGTAGATATGTGAGTAGGTTGACTTACAGCAGAATCAGTTGGCAGATGCTCGTCCCATTTCAAACCATGATAAGCTGCACCAGAATTCCAACGGTAATCGGCAATACATGAACCTACGGCTAAATCTAAAACAATAAAATTAAATTAATAAACATGAGAACGGCACATATTAAAGCATGTATTCCTAAGTAACCTTTAATGCGCTGCACCAAATACTCTTGATTGCTTGACATTTCCAAAAAGGGCAATATTAGCGGCAACATTGGCATATATTGATTGACGAATTGTTGATTTTCCACTGTTTTTTTCAAACGCTCCAATCCAATGCCACCCATGCGCATATCAGCGAATCCACGATTTTGGAATGATTCATCAATATTTTTAATTTCCTTGGCCAAACGCTCTAAAATGGTTGCCGATATCCACTGTCAATTAAACGTTTGGTATTATTTTGTGGCATGCTTAACAGTTCTCGAGTATTGATTTCGTAAAACATAAAGTAATTGACTTACTCTTCTCAAATTTGCCACATATTGCGACAGTTTTTCCGATGAAATACGTCTAATAATTTCCGAGTTGCTATCCATAAACTTAAAACCCCCATCATCGGTCGCCGATGGTTTGCTTGGTGTTGATGGTGCTGTGTATGAAATAATGAATTAATTACTGTTCTTGAACTCAATATAAACAATGCTACTCACTAGACATTGGTGACAATTGATATATAGATGTTTTCAGCATGTTAGCTGCCGTGTTACAATAGTTCCAAAACGAGTTTACTGAAGTTGTGTTGTAGTGTTGGCTGATATCCGCTGCGTCATTCATACTTTTTTCTTTAATTGAAAATTCTCTGTAACAAAAGGGGCAATGTGACTTAATTGGAACAACAAAATATTTAAATATTCTAAGGCCCGGTTTTCCCAACCGGTCTCAACTTACACCCCTATTGCGAGTATCGACTGTGATAGATAATCGAGTGTTGATCGATCAAATAGCATGTAAATATAATGCTCCTGGATCGATCAACAGTCGATTATCTATCACAGTCGACACTCGCAATAGGGGTGTTAGTTAAGCCGATTTTTTTACGTTTTCAGTTTCACCATGCAACTGAGCTAAGTCACAAGTGAGCCTGCTTTTGTCTTGACTAAAAATAAACTAAGAATTTGAGTAGCTTTAGCAAATTCAACAACCAAAAGAGCGAATATGACAAAAAAATGAGAAAAACTTAGTTTTAGCTTTAGTCACGTTGCTGAAACCGGGCCTAAATTGTAAAATTAAACGCTAGAAAGATTTGCAAATATAAAATATCACTTACTTGAGATACTGTTTTAAACTTTCTTCGTCGGTTATCAATTCCTCTTGTTTATATTTGGAATATTGTGACATCATGGAGTTAGAGTTATTCAAAGGGCTTGCAGGATATGATTGATTGGCCATTGAGGAATTCAAAGAAGCATTGCGTTGTTGTTGCTGTTGAGGGCTAAAACTGCTACGTGTTGGCGTTGTGCGATTATAGCTCCAATTATGTGATAGTGCACCTCGTGCTTTGGAATATGAAGATTGCAATTGTCATACTACATATTATTGAACCAATTTTAAATTAAGCCATTACTCACAATCATTAAATGATGAATGCCAACTGATCAAAGTGTTATTCATTAGATTTGGTGCTAAATTGTCGCAACTGGGCTTCTTCTTTTGTGGTGGTGGGGTGACAACAAAAGTCGTATCTAGAAAATAGTCTGGTTAATACATAGGCACAACTAGTTTCATGGAGTGTGTGGTGTATTATCAAAAAAATTACATTCCAGCCGCAGCAAGCATGGTTTCCATTTATGGCCGCCATGTACCTACTATATTTTTTTACTATATGAAACTTTAAGTAACATATGTATGTACATACCGCAATCTTCAAATTTTAATAAATTCTTTTGTTCTTTGGTGCCTAATATCGGATTTGTATGGAATATGTAGAGAAAGTATTTTAAGAAGCAGGAAAATGCACCCAGTCCCGATAACGCTGCAGCCAAATAATCCACATAATACCATTTGGAAAGTGCATATGGACATTGATTTGATATATCGTACCATAGTATAGCGAGTAGCACTACATTTACTGCACCCCAACGTAGGCAGTCTTTGGCGCGCTTTGCACGCAAATGCAAATCCAATCCACGCACCACCAATTTACTATTTGGCGAGCTGCTACTGAAAAAAAGGCGTGTAATGTATTTCAAGTTGCTTACGACTTCAAACTGCGAAAAACTTACAAATGTTTTTGAAAGCATTGCATGTCGAGCCACGTCTTTGTTATGATATATTTTTTCACAGTGAACCTTTTATTTGTCGTTGAAATCATAAAAAATCCCGGTTGTTTGTGATTTGCGCTTCTACCAACAGCTGTTTTTTTGTGATTGCAAATTTTGTTTGAGGTTAGTTTTTCCAAATTGTGTCATCACTAAGTTCCACTTTAGTTCCACTTCTTGAAATAAGCGTAGCGACATCTGTCATTTCTAAAGTACAATATTACGGAATACAAGAATTATCTAAAGAAGGATATCGTAGTAGATAAGCTGATTGGAATTGTGTATGTATACTAAAAAGTGTGAATGTCAGACAAAACGAATTGGGAAAAATTTTACATTGAAATTCATTTCTCTCCTCTTTCACATTGACATTTTTAAAGAAGAAACAAGATAAAGCAAACGCAAGTAACTTAACCTGTATTGGATAAGCCTTGACGGAATACCATGATACAAGAAAGAAGGTAGTGTAAACGTCAAATTTTTGTCGCCATATTAACCACCTGACAATTATATGGATTATGACATTTCGTGCTGCCATACTCAGTGCTAAAAATCCTCCATTTATGTTATTTTTTATTTCCATGGTAACCATGGTATCGATTGCAACAAAACGAATTTTTTTAATTTGAATATTGATATATATATATATAAATACCTACGTATATTTACGTATTAAATTCTTCATAATATCAGATCACAAATAATTATATAAAAAATAAGATTTATTCTTAAAATAAGTTGCGGCAAGTTTGTGGAATATAGTACATACTACAATCCCACTACACATGCTTTGAATTTCATTGAAAAATTTCAGTGGTTTAGAAATTATGAATAATGGCGAGACTTATGTACTTGTAACCGAAAAAAAAGTGCGGTTGATGGCATGGTTATATGTAGAGCTCTCGATTTTTTTTGAACATTTTCGAGTAGCCCGAACAATTGTTGTTCAAATGCTCGAACAGTTATTTGTTTGTTCATTACCCGTATGTTTGTACGGGCATTTGAACAACAAACGGGCTTCAAACAAAAACGATCAGATCGAATTGCTCGATACCCGGGTATCTAGGGCTCTAGTTATATGCAAAATTTATTAGTAAATAAAATATTTAATTTAGATGAAAAGTTAGTAAAAAGATTTTTTTTTGCGAAGAATCTATTTCAGAATTGGGTAAATAATAAAATAAAGGAAAATAAAATTAGTAACGTAAGTAAAATCTAAGGAAAACTGCAACATAAAAATTTAAATTAAATTTACATTCTTATATAACTGCTAAACAATTTTCTTAATAAATATATTTTTTAAATGTGGAAAAATTCTTGTATAAAACATTGAAACCAAATATGTATTTATATATATCGTCGATCCGGAAGAAGAAAGACGCATGCCAGTAATTTGTCGAAAAAAAGGCGCATTAAAAATATGTCGGGGAAGAAAAACGCTTTACAAAACATGTCGACGAAGATAGACACATTAAAGATATTTCGACGAACAGAGATGGATTATAAAATATTTCGACGAAGAAAGACGCATTAGCATTATTAACTGCGAAGAAAGACGCATATGCATTAATATTGACAAAGAAAAATAAAAAATCGAATACATCTTTCTTTCCTAAAAAATATTTAAATGCTTCTTTCTTTATAGTAAAAAAAATAAAGCGTCTTTCTTCGTTATCAAAAAAAAAAAAAATAAGAGTTTTTCTTTCGAAAAATATTTTTAATGCGTCTTTCTTTGAAAAAAAAAAAGTTTGCGTCTTTCTTCCTCAACAAAACACTTTGCGTCTTTTTTCTTCTATAGCGACGATATAAAGAAAATCAAGAACTCTTACCTTATTCATAAAAAATCGAAAAGTTTTCAAATATTGAAATATAATGGACGTTTTGATAATATTTTTCGACTTTAATAACTGCATAAATCTATTTTATTTTTTATGAATAACTTATTTTTTATTTTCTATCGAAAGCTTTTTTTTTAAATTTTTTTGGAATGTTAAAATATACTCATTACATCGGCTGATTGTTGTCTTTTATTTGTTTTGTTGATTAGCATATGTGAAAAACACCATTTCATTTAAAATACCCAATATTTTGTTCAAATATACCCTCAGCCAAAAAATTTTGATTGGGCAACGCTATCCTAAATTTTTGACTTAAAATAAGACGTCAAAAATCCATATTCCCAGCCAACATTTATTATCGTGGAAGTGACTAAAAAGTAACTTCAAGAAGTTTAATTCAATCGCGGAAGATATCGCTTTCTCAACTTTTTCCTATCTTCGTTCGGGAAAAAGTGTTCCCCGTCAACGTTACGTCCATAAAGAGTCAT
Organism: Urophora cardui; assembly: GCA_960531455.1. NCBI lineage: Eukaryota > Metazoa > Arthropoda > Insecta > Diptera > Tephritidae > Urophora > Urophora cardui. The sequence goes on from OY482673.1 coordinate 46,743,267, forward strand.
AAACGACACTTCAGGAAGTATCTTCCAAGTGTCGTTTGGAAGAGACAAAGACGTTACGTACAAATAAACTAATAAGACACTTCCGGAAGTAACTTCTTGGTGTCATCTGGGAGACACAAAAGCGTCAATTATAAATTCTTCTAATATTTTCTCACTTTATATAAAACCTAAATAAAAGTGCAAATATGTACATACATACACATATGTATATATTTTATCAATTCTTTATTTTTTATTACCACAGATACATTCATACATACACAAAGTTATGTACATATCACGTGTAGGTTAGCGCATAGGTTTTCCTTCAGGAACAGATAATTAAATTTCCTTTCGTAGAGAATCTAAAAAGGAGAAGGAAACCAAAACATTTTAGTTCTATGAAGACCTAGAACATTTTAAGAGAACTTACCAAAAATTTTAGCAAAGAAAAACACCAAATGAAATTTTGAAGAACAAGGTTTTCTTAGGATTTATTTCATTTTCGTTTAATTTATAAATTTCCAATTTGTTAAAAAAACTAGCTTCGACTTTGTTTTGGTTGTCAATACGCAAATATCTTCTCCATTCACACCAAGAAGTTAAATACGCGATAGCAATGACATTTATTTTTATACAAATAGAGACTATCTGTCGAATGACGCCTAGAAGTGCCCCAGACGTTACTTAATTGAGATAGACGATAAACAGCTCTTCCAAATGCTAGCAGGGTTATAATCAAAAATGACAATGTCAAAGTGAAATGGAACTACCTTGTTTGTTTGTATCATGCGGAATACAGCGTTTGTCGATTATGTGCCTCAAGTTTATACAACTTTGTTAATAAACTTTATTTAATAAAAGCAAAGTGCGCAAGTTCGAGTCTTGGCAGAAGCAAAAGTAACCTGATGAGTCTTAGAGGGATCTAAGGTGAAACAGCTGTAGTTACATCCATGCTTAAAAAGTTTTTTTCTAGTTTCTAAAAAATAAAAAATAAAATATAACCTGGGCCTGTGCTCGTTAAATTAAATAAATTTATTTAATAAAGTTTTCATTAAACAAATTTGTTAAGCACAATTAATTGACTCGGATCGGCAGATCGTTTTTTAAGAGGTAGGGGGTCTATAGATCACCAAAATTCAAACAACACCTTGCAGAAACCAGAGAACGTATAAAACCAGAGAAGGACCAAGTTGAACCCAGTTTCAAGATATATGTAATTCATACTGAATATTCTATATACTGAATATGCACCTCCGTTATGCCTCAGACACATACAGTTTGTCAATTAATTCTTTGCAAAATGAAAACAGTTCAGAAATTTGTTTTCATACTGGTATTTGGTCAACTAAGCTTAACTTTCTATTTTTTTTTTAAATGCTAATATTAAGTTAAATATGTTTACAACATTTAGGACCAAAAAGATCCAAAACTTAAAGCATAGAAAGAACGGAAAAAACAAAAGTTCAAAAAATTATAAAAAAACATTTTGTCAATTAATTCTTTGCAATTTTTTCATATGTGACAGAAACTGAAAAAAAAGCAGACCGGATCGTTAAAATTTTCGTGTGACGGCCACTAGCCTCAACCACACATTGTAGACGAAGGGTTATGGAATAAATCAAGTCCTTCAGCCCATAAATTTAGCGTATTTTATGCCATTCTTCCTGAATGGCATTAATTACAACATTTTTCGCTAGTAGACCTTGGTTTTCTGCCTCGTTATTTCAAGAAAGGCCAAAATTTTTTGATTGGGTTTAAGCTAGGACTTTGGGCAGGTGCATAAATTGCTTTGGTGCAATTATGCAGTACCAAAGTCCTGCACAGGAACGATTTATATTTAGGATCGTTGTTCAGGTACAGCTTTTACTTGAATTTATTGGCGCTTTTTGGTTAAAAAATGCAATTTTGCATTGCGATTCTCGGCTACTCGTGTCAAGCTAAAACTCCTTCGTCATCAGGTCATTAAATTTCCGCAGTCCGCCTTCACCCTTTTTAGAATAACGAACTCGACATTATAGCACACAATTTTCGAAACATCAGATTTTGTCTAATATTCTTCTGTAGCAGAGCTGTGTTGGTCGTTCTCGAATTTTTTCTGTGTCCATCGCGATGCATCGTGCGTATTTTTGTTTCATCCCGAAAAAGAACACCAATTTTTTTTGCACAGCTCTGCTACAGAAGAATATTAGACCAGATGTGATGTTTCGAAAATTGACTGCAATAATGTCGAGTTCGTTATTCTCAAAAGGGTGAAGGCGGACTGCGGATTTTTAATGACCTGATGACGAAGGAGTTTTAGCTTGACACGAGTAGTCGAGAATCGCAATGCAAAATTGCATTTTTTAACCAAAAAGCGCCAATAAATTCAAGTAAAAGCTGTACCTGAACAACGATCCTAAATATAAATCGTTCCTGTGCAGGACTTTGGTACTGCATAATTGCACCAAAGCAATTTATGCACCTGCCCAAAGTCCTAGCTTAAACCCAATCAAAAAATTTTGGCCTTTCTTGAAATAACGAGGCAGAAAACCAAGGTCTACTAGCGAAAAATGTTGTAATTAATGCCATTCAGGAAGAATGGCATAAAATACGCTAAATTTATGGGCTGAAGGACTTGATTTATTCCATAACCCTTCGTCTACAATGTGTGGTTGAGGCTAGTGGCCGTCACACGAAAATTTCAACGATCCGGTCTGCTTTTTTTTCAGTTTCTGTCACATATGAAAAAATTGCAAAGAATTAATTGACAAAATGTTTTTTATAATTTTTTGAACTTTTGTTTTTTCTGTTCTTTCTATGCTTTAAGTTTTGGATCTTTTTGGTCCTAAATGTTGTAAGCATATTTAACTTAATATTAGCATTTAAAAAAAAATTAAAAAGTTAAGCTTAGTTGAACAAATACCAGTATGAAAACAAATTTCTGAACTGTTTTCATTTTGCAAAGAATTAATTGACAAACTGTATGTGGTATGAATATTATAATATCAATACTATGATTTGGCTTTACTATTAGTTCTCGAAAGAGAACGTGAGAACGAAAAAAGACACTGAAGATGGCGCATATTAGCCGAAACCGGTTTGTCTCCAAACCAAACTTGACAAGGGATGACGGAGGATCGTTCCACAATACATCATATTCCTACCCTGTCGGAAAAACAAGCAACCAAAAAGTATTTCATATAAATACTTGCATATATTCGTACCTTCAAATAAATATCTACATATGTTTAAGTTACAAATAATAATGCAAATTCGTAAAAATGCACATTCAAGGCTTTCACGCATTTTTGGTATTTATTTATGAAATTTTATATGGAGATCTTGTTCTGCGCATTTCCAATTACATATGTATGTATGTGTTTTGAAAGTTTTGCTTATATACATACATATTTATTTTATATCATACAAACATAATAGTATGTATAAGTAAATAATTTTTTATGAAAAGTACGTATGTATGTATATTTACATATATACAAATTCTTTTATTTACAAGCGCATGGCTTTCGTTATATTTCGTTAATACATTTTAAATATAAAAAAAGATTAAAATTAAGAATAGAATAATATATATACATATGTAGTATGTTTCTATATACGTACATACCTATGTAAATGTTGGTATATACATATGTACGTATACATATGTGTATACCTACATGTTTAATTTGGTTTGCTATTAAACAACATTATTAGCGGGTTTAGCTGCAACTGCACAAATCTAACTGTCGAATTAATTAATTAAGTATACAAATTGATACGCATATTTCATATGTTTCATTGGTCGAGATTAGTTTGACTCGCGTTTGCCCCATCCGCCATGCAACTTCCCCCAATCTTTCGAAGAACGTTTGCCCCACATGCCTCTGAGATTATTCCAACCAGGTTCACGCTTGCCCCATGCGCCTATAAAGCAATTAAACAAAAAAAAAAACAAAAAAACAAACAAAAACCCAATAAGTAGGGACTGAAAAATGTTTTTTTTTTACTCTTTTCAAACCGTTATCGCTCCAACTTACCTCTAAACTTATTCCACGTAGGCGCATTACGTCGCTTACCCCAAGCTGTATTGATTTTGTTCCAAGCGCGTTTCTCATTCATCGCCATATTATTCATACTCTCATCATCATTATAGTTATCAATCTCTTCCACGAATGTAATTAGACCATCATTCCTTAATCTCCATTTCAAACCACCATTTTGTTCCTCAGCTTTGTCGTCGTTTAACAGGCGTTGCAAGGTAGTACCGTCGTCATTCATCAAATACATCATTTTTGAATATTTAAGTATTGGTTGACCATCGTGTTCACCATTGTTCACTAATAACGGTATCAGGCGGCTTTCCTCATCCTCTGACAAATCGTTTGTTTCGCCCAACATCGGACCATTACCAAACGTGTGAATATGTGCACGTTTACCCCATGGACCTTGCAGCGATTGCCAATTACGTTTCACTTCGTTTGTTACCGCCGCTGCTAACGTTGCACCGCCAGTGGCCACCATATTCTCACTACTCGGCGCTGCAGAGGTGGCGGCAAATTCCGAATTCAAAATGGTAATTATGAGCAGCAAATGTAGAACTTTTTTGAGAAATTTGCACGTTTGCCGCGTACCACAGCTTTCTTGATGCATATCGAATGTTTAGAAGAAATATGCGGCGTTGCCGCTGTCGTTGTTCTAAAAATAAGTAAAATTAAAGAAGATATGAATTGCTATATGATTGTCTATATGTCGCACGTTTAATGCAATAGGGATTTAACTAAAAAAAATTTTTTTTTGGGAAAACGCAAATAAAGTTTTATATTTTCAAATAGTTTCCTTCTACGGCTAACTACAAAATTACTTTTATTTCCGCCATTTTTATCTTTTTGAGTATTTTATAAGACTAGACTCAAAGGCACTATCCAGTTATTGAAATATATGGCAAAATCCCAGAAATCGAAAATTTCGAGTTAAATCCCAATTGCATAAAACGGGCGATGTATGCATGTAGGTTTGTATATATGTAATTTGCTAACTTGTATTAAAAAAATGAAAGATATATCGTGGTTTAAAGTGCAAAACCGGATATCTGTCTACTATACGTAAGCGGTTTTACACTTAAAACAACAATTCTTTTGTTTATTTATCCAACTTTTCAAAATATTGAACCTTTCGCGCAAATAAGACGAGGCATAATTTACGATTTTAGCCTTTTTATGAAAATAAATAAAAAACGCACCAACTCCCGCAAATTGTATGCAAGGAAAACAATAAAAAACCTTCTCCTGTAAGATTTCTATTTTGGCTTTTACGTGTTTTTTGCGAAGATGGTTTGAATTTAATTACGTTCGCCACGGCAATCAGAACCGCAGTGTTGCAAGTATCACGTTCTTCGCGTGTTTGTGGCAACACCTGAAAAAGTCAAACGTTCGTTTGACACATCTACCGTGCAGTTTGTTTGAATAATCGGCAACAGAAAATTTGTATCTGCAATTTTTCATTAAAAAATGGAAAAAGAAGGGTAAGGATGATTGCTAATATTTAATGGAATATGCAATTTTGTAATGTTTTGTTAATGACACAAATTAATTGCAAATACTTTTAATAATGCTGTTATTGCAATATATCAGCTGAGTATCAGCAGGCAAGTGCAAAATAAGCAACGGGGTTACTGTACTGCTGCAATTATAAATTTTCATGAACGTACCCAAATTGGCGCATTTTCTTCCATAGAATAAATAATATCCTTGACAATCTCTAGAAAAATAGTCAAAAAAAGGGCCTAAGTTACTTGGAAATGGCTGAGTGCGTATATGTACATACATATTTTATGTATGGACCTAAATTGTATATATAAATTGTAGAGAATTCAGGACAGTTTAATTTTGTAGCGTACTTAGTTATCGAGAATGTACTTTGTACTTGAATATATATACATATACGCCAAACTTCAATCTCTCGAATGTATGAATCTATGACAATATATATGTATATATGTATATATGTCTGTCATACAGATGTATTCAAATATGTATTCGTACTTCCAACGGTAGGCGGTGAAATCACAGCTAAAAGGTATAATAACAGTTAAAAATTATTTCTTTGTTGTAATGCTTAGCCAACAACAACGAATCTCCATGTGTGAAATTGAATGTTTGGGCTTATTGTTGTTGTTGCATTGCATTGAGTGTTCGTGGATTTATTTAAGGACATACATACATATGTATGTATGATTTTGTCCAGTTTGACTTGGTTTTTCTCTAACCATTGAAAGTCCAACAAACGTATGCGCAGCTAACCAAAACAACGATTACCGCAGATAAGTAAGCAGTCAAAAGCCAGAAAGCAGCGACGTGACTTATTGTCCAAACAGACCAAACAGCCTAAATTGCCCAGCAGTTTTTGGTCGTCAACTTTGCTTGCGATTTTATTTTGCAAGGCGTGAAAATTTTATGTTGTGGTGGTGTACATACATATGCACTAAAGCACTTAAATACTACAAAGCTAAATGCATATACCTACATACATATCTGTGGTCCCCTGCAATAACTGCGTAACTCGACTTAGGAAGATTTGGAGATGTAGTATGTACATGTATAGAATGTTTGTATCCACTTGGTAGCGTATTAAATGATGAATAGACTTAATTTGAGAAGCGTTTATTATCTTCAAATGAGGAGGTCCATAACAAAACGCAATAATTCCACCCAAACAATTTTTTGGATCAACAAAAAAAAACTAATTTAAGTCAATAGGATATATATATTTTTTTAAACTGTTATTGTAGTTTAATAGTTATCTAAAAACAATACAAATCATAAAAAAAAATTTGTATCTGGCAATTTAGTTAAAAAATTGGAAATGATGCGTTTGGCCCGTCCAATAGTATTTATTTAATTTTGTTCTGAACATGTATGGAAATGTTGCGTTTTGATATAAACTAGGTTTGGAATTTTGGCTTTTTGCTTTAAATATTTTTTTTTGATTTTAATTGCTTGTACATATTCTATAGGAAAATTAAAAACTGTTTTATATCAACGGTTTTTATTGCATTTATTGCATTTAATTTGCACTATATTAACATACAAGTTTTACAATAAATTCACATTATATTACACTTTCATTGCAGTGTCCTCCTCCAAACAATCACATAAAGTTATATCATCTGTTCCATTGGCACTATTTCCCTGCTGATCTAAAAATATCTTGGTATAATACTCCAACTCAGAAATTTTGGACCACTGTTCGCCAAAGTTTTCTCAAAATATTTAGCATAAAAAGAATTGGCAAATGTGTTTACAATACTAAATGCAAAGTAGTTATTCACAAAGGTAGTTCAATCAAAGAATATTTCTAACAACCATAAAAATAAAATTAATTTAATTGGATAGATATGGAAATGTTTCATTTTGGTCTGAAATAATATTTTTGGTGTTGAATAACAGTAAAATGTAGATGTAAATGTAGATTAATCGCTTTCATCCCCAACGGGTACAAATGTAGATTTTTCAAAGTTGTTCGCCAAGGCAATTTTTAATAACAATCTTTAAAAAATTGTAAATGTTCATGCATATATAAATAAAGATTATATAATGTTTTACTTTTGAAAAAAAATCTCAATAAATAAATTAAAAAAATTGTAAGTTTTAAGTATGCATTATATGAGCGTAATGTAAAGAATTTTTTTTATTGAATATTTTAGGCAACATTTTGTTAAAATTATTATTCATCATTGTTATTAAAAGAAAGGGTGTTCAATTCGTTTTACCGGTTGTTCTAGAATTTTTTAAATACATTGCATATTTTTGTAAAATTTCTACATTTAAGGAATCTAGATTTGTACCCGTTCGGAATGAAAGCGATTAATCTACATTTATACCCGTTAGGGAACAATTGTTCTACAATTAGTCTACATTTATACCAGTTCGGGAACAATTGGTCTACAATTAGTCTACATTTATACCCGTACGGGAAAAATCGGGGACTAATTGTGGACTGATTGTTCTCGAAAGAGATCAATCCGGGACAAATATCTTTCGGTATTCATCGCACAATTTTTTGCAGGGTATGTATGTAGTACCATGCTCGGGGCTCCGGATGAATGAAATCAACATTTATTGAATTAGTTTACAGCTCTGATATATAATAGTTAGAGTAGTGCCTACATGGCGTATGATGAACATTTTCGTAAATGAGTTCATCAGCGTTTATTTTTATTGTTTGGTAACAGTGTGTTCTACTATCAAACAATAAAATAAACGCTGATGAACTCATTTACGAAAATGTTCATCATACGCCATGTAGGCACTACTCTAACTATTATATATCAGAGCTGTAAACTAATTCAATCAATGTTGATTTCATTCATCCGGAGCCCCGAGCATGGCTATCACCTAAAAAAAAATTGAATTAAATAAATTTTCTAATTATTGAAAACCCCAATTAATGAGATTATAAAAAAAATTGCGGTCAATTCTCGGCAGTGGGCGGCATACCCTTCGAGAGAATTTCTGCCTCTCACAAAAAATGCATTCGGTTCCGGCGTAAAACTGTTGGTCCACCCAATTAAGTAATAGGAAAACCAAAATTAAAGAGCACACCTCGAATTGGCAGAGAAGCTCAGCCTAGAACTCGTTAGAGTTTATATTTAAGTGTAAGTGCTTGCTGTAATGATAGAACGGCACGTTTGTCTAAAACAGTAGCATTTGAGTGACATTAAAATGCAGTAAAAGTTACGCTGTGCATCATTGAAATAGTAAATCAACATCATTTAACTACATACCTATATGTACATATATGTATATGTATGTATGTATGTAGATATCGCACGTAGATATGACCCAATTTTAAATTTATATTTATGGCACATTTCATAAACATTCCCATTTTATTTACTTAAGCACTTAAATTATCCTTAGGCAAATGTACATCATATCTATATCCGTATTTATTTATGTATGTACGTAAACGTGCATATTTTTTCTTTTTTTTTTTTTTTTCGAAGAGGAAGCATCGAAAGCCTTTACCCATCAGTGTGGGACTCTAACCCGAACTAAACCTCCTACTGTCATCGTACCGAACCCCCCGGTACTACCGTCAAGCTATCGTCGGGATGTGGGTTGGGCACTAGGCTCGCAGTCCGTAATGGTCGCGTTATTGCCCTCAGTCTGCCTTAAAAAAGGCTTCATTTTTTCTTCTATGTGTACATTCATATGTATGTATGTGTGCAAACATACGCTCTTTTTATGTATGGGTTTGGTGGCATCTAACTTGAGACAAAAATTAAATTGACGTATTTACATACATATGTATTCTACATACACATTTAAATAGAAATTTAATAAAATTGCCCAGCTTCCGAAAATTTTGCTTTTTCTAAGATATGACTATTTAATCATTATAAATCAATTGAATTAAGCACTCCACTCTTAACCCTTATAAGTTTATAATTTTGGATGACACATTACAGCTGGTCCAAAATGCCCATTTACGTAGCCGTTAGAGAGTTAATTGCGATATAATATGATCCTCATTAAATTCTACTATAGACGTCTGACGGTAAAAATTCTATTTGAAGTCATTTTACACATACATACATATTAATTTGAAACCACTGCGAATTTTTCATTGAAACTTTCAGGAATGTGTCCCGAACGGCAACTCTGTTACTATGTACGTATATGTTTTTGAGCCAATAGGCGAGTTCCCGTGCCAGTGATCCAGATCCGCACAAAAATTTTGCATGCAAATTGAACAACAATTTTGTGATCCTGATGTTTATCTGGACCAATTTCGGATCCGTATAGATGGTAATAGATTTTTCTGATCCAAATAAATACCAGGATTACAAAATTGTTGTTGTATTTGCTTGCAAAATTTGTATCCGGATCTGGATCACTGCCACGGGAACTCACCTAATATGTATCCAGATCTAAGGAAAGAATTTCGGCCGTAAATTTCAGAAAAAATCCACTTTCTCCCTTAATTGTTTGGAATCCGCAAAAAAGAGCTTCTCAAACGCAGTGAAGTGATATAATTTTACTCCAGATATACTTCAAACATATTTAGCACAAAAAAGGAAAATTTCCCAGAAATTACAGAAAGTAATATTTAGCGTAGGAGGACAATCTCTACATTTATTTTTGAGAAATATATATTTATATATTTCTATATTTACGAAAAACCTATAGAATATTACACCTACAGTCACATGCAACTCTAAACCAACTGCAACCATTTCACCTGCGTTGATTAATTGATTTTTAAAGTGTTCATTTATCATAAATACACTAACAAAAATACTAGTTTTCTGTATACGTTTTCTCAAGAATTAACTTTAATACTACAATAAGCCACTTCATTGAATGCATAAATATATACTGCCTTAAAAATACAGCGGTGCGGTAAAGTAAATAGTTTTGTATTTGCATTTGACACCTACGCTGATGCCAAGCAGTAACAGTTGAAGCGAAATGTCAGCTGGTAAATCAAAGAATTTACTTAAGTTAATCTTGAACCGATTGGTAAAAGAAAGTACGAAGAGTTTGAGTAACTTTGGTTATACTCAGCTGTACGTAGTATTTACATAGTGCATTACAGTTTTGATCATATATGTATGTAGGTAATGGTTGGTAGTAATAGCATAAAGAAAACGAGATACATAGATATGGACTTCCATATATTAAAATGCTTAGGATGAGAAACTAAATTTATTGATCAATGTCCGCCATTCCGTCTATCTTTAAACACCCTAACTTACGTGTACAGAGATAGTTGGTATTGAAAATGGGTTGATAACCACGCCCACACTTCCTATATGCATAGCATATTTTGAAAAATACGCAAAATGTCACTAAAATACGCGTTGCCTTGAGCACTGTTGTGATATCCATATGCCTACATACATACATACATACTTACATCGCTTTAAGATTTTCTACAATGTCATTGGACAGCTGCCGTGCGGACATTGGCGTTGATGCTAAAAAAATTTTAAATTCTCCAAAGGTACATCAAATCATTGCAAGTGCTTAAACAAATAAAATAACCGCATCACCTTCAAATAGCCGATTTTTTGCATATCATTAGCACAACAACAAGCAATAAACAAGTTGATGAAATATAAAAGTAAGGAAGCCTAAGTTCGAGTGGAATCGAACATTATATACTCAGCTATATGCTTTCATTGTTTGTTTGCGTTTGATGGAATCACGGTGTATTTGATATACAGCGAGTGTTGCATAAAGTGAGCGTAACCACGCCCATTTTCAAAATTTTTATCAGTCATCCAACTAAGCATATGAATATTATTCCTTGTGCAAAATTTCATTCCTTTATGACTTCTAGTTACAAAGATGTCACGTTACAAATTCCCAAAGGGTGTTCCAGAAATATCTTTTTTAAAAAGTAGGCGTGGTCATAAACCGATTTCAATAAATTTCTGCGTATCTATTAACACAAGTTATAAAAGTGTATAAACCAAGTTTCGTCATAATATCTCAATTATTTGTCGAGTTATAGGCTGAGAAATCTCGTATATTCCTGCTTCTAAAAGTGGGCGGTGCCACACCCATTTTCCAAAATTTTTCTGTTTTTCGTTTTACGTCCGCAGTTGGACTTCTGCCATAAAATTTCAATGATATATCTTTATATTTGACAGAGATATCGCTTAAAATGTTTTTATTAGATCACCTTATAATACATATACACAAAAGTGGGCGTGGCCTTCAACCGATTTTAACTATTTTGCGTCCAAACGTTTGCCTAAGTAAGTAAATCACGCATGCCAAATTTCATTGATATATCTTCAATGATTTCTGAGTTATGACATATAAAACTTTCAATGTTTGACCCCCAATAAGTGGGCGTGGCACCGCCCATTTTCCAAAATTTCATAAAATTTCTTCATAGGGGCCTGAGCTCCAGCTATATTAGTGACTGAGATACCAAATTTCCTATTTTTTCTATATTGGAAAAGTGGGCGTAGTCATGGTCCGATTTCGCCCATTTTCAATACCAACCGTCCCAGTCTCGATATCAACTTGTATTTCAAATTTCATCAAAATATCTAAATTTTTGCGCGAGTTAGAGTGTTTACAGACGGACGGACATGGCTCAATCGATTTCTCTTTTCACCCTGATCATTTTGATATATATAAGTCTATATCTATCTTGATTATTTCATTCTGTTACAATCCACCGTTATGTGATTAAAACTATAATACTCTGTGTACTAGTACAGCTGAGTATAAAAAAACAATAGAAAAAATTTGCAAAACAGTGCTCAATTTCGTATTAGCTATTTAGGTACGCAAGGAAGGACCAACGGGACAGTGAGAGGCAAACAAAAAATAACAAGAAATCCCCTCATACACACATTCATACTTACTTATGTATATGAAGTAAGCAAAGAAAGGAAGGAAAAGAAAAGCAAATACGTCGGGCACGCAGCTGAATTTTGATGGGCTAACGAAAAGTGTAAACAATTTTCTGAAGCACCAATTTTTGCAGAATTTCATGTCTTTATGCCCTTTAACATGGAAAAAGCCTTTCGTACATACACATGTCGCATTAAGTGACACGAAGCATGTGTTTTCAAATAGTAAAGGCAGGCTTTAGGCTTTGGGCTAACAGCACTTACAACACTTGAAAACTTTTTTGACAAAAAAAAAGCACTAAAAGTTGTGGGGTGTGCAAATTTGTCTATGCAAATTTGTTTATTCTTATTTTTCAAAAAATACATATACTATGTATGTATGTACATTTACACATAAAACTCAATCATACTTGAGTTAGCCGTCGGATTAGCGAAAAAGTTTTACACTTAGCTATAAATGCTTCTATCATTACCCATCATGCTGCCTTTACAATGCACATGCATACACATGCATATACATACACACATACATACATATGTACATCAACTTTACCAGTCGTTGCTGTGCTTCATTTTGTATAGCGCTTCATTAGCTCTTTGTAGTGCACGGCCAAATTTAAGTAATTTGCATTATTTAGAATTTGATTTTTTCCACGCTAATGAATCGATCCTTTGATGATCAGACAAGGTAATTTTCTCTTTAACAATTTTGCTGTTGTTGTAGTTGAGCAAAAAAAATTTCTTGATAGAAAACTGGCCAATAGCTCATATGAAAGTTCACATAAAAATAATTATTAAAATTAAACGGCCATGAAAAAACAAAATAACTAATTTAAGTTTTTCTTTATTTTACATATAAAAATTGTATGAAGTACATATATAGTAAATATGTATGTACATAAGTATGTAGAAAAATTAGGACTTATCCTAGGCAAGGTAACACGAACAGTTTCGTTCAGATTAAGTAAGCGAAGTTTTTCTTCATATACCTAAGTTTCGAAGTACATATGTAATCCGTAATCTGGAGCTAAAGATAATAAATAACGCAGTGCAACAAGTTTCTACGTAATTGATGAGAGCGAGAAAAGAGGAAGCTTTATATCTCTCATATCAAAACCTCATGCTGGATTTTTGGTCTATGTAAACACGTTGCGTATACGCAGTGTAGTTCACTATGTTTGCTTGTACGCTTGTACATACATATCTATGTAATCGACTAGATTTTGCATTGCATAACTTAATGCGAAAGCGTGTGTATTCAGTTCGAATTGCTCGATACCCGAGCATCTAGAGCCCTAATTCATACACAGAATGAGAGTTTTTCAGTGTGAGATGTGCTTATTTGTTTTTAAATTTTAAAATATATATACATATATGGTGAAAAGGGAACAAAGCTTGGGGTATGTTCAGAAACGCAGCATGAAAGGCAACAGCGGCAGTAATTATTTTTTTGATGATTGTGATGAGCGACGCTTCATGCAAAACTTACGTTTATGAACGCTCTGCTTGTACTACAAAAGCTGGTTGCGCTTCAACCTGAGTTTCTGAACAAACCTTGCTAAAATCATGAGAAAAATGAAATATAATTATAATTGCTTACGAAATACATATATGTATGTATATGTTAAATTGCTGTTTTTCTGCCAAGGAATTCATTTTCGATGTTTATTTTTACATAAAATGGCGCTGTGGAACAATGAAATGCACATTTCAAGCAGCAGAAAAACAATGCTGCTAAGACATCAAAAGCAGCCGCAATGTTGCTGGCAACATGATGCGCGGTGTTTTTACTGCTCCATTTTGCAAGATAAATATTTTAGATAACTTGAGTGTAAAGCGGCGCATTTTTAGTGGATTTTTGGCTCTGATTGAGCAAACAAATAACAAAAAGAAAAATATTACATAATAAGTGTTGTTGATTTTTGTTGTTGTTACTGTTATTGATATTGCCGCCACATGGAATAAAGACAGGCAGAGGGGTAAGCTTTTTTTCTTGGTTAGTTTCATCAATTACGGAGAGATGAACGCTCATTTTGAAGCACAGTGTAATTAATACATAAGGTATGCATGTGAATATGTACATATACACGAGCCTAATAAATCCATACAATAACACACTAACAAGCACAATCGTATATACGCATGTATATATGTAAGTATAATGTAGAAATGATGAACTATCAGCCAAACCTTATGCAAATCACGAGCACCATTTAAGATTTTTAAGATTACAAAATCCATTTAACCCGTTGAGCCGAATAAGAAAGTTGACCTTCGCTAGGGGGTTAAATTTATCTGCACTTTGTTGTACCCTAGTTATAAGCGTTATTTAAAGATTAATTGAAGGACATATGCACGTGTGATACTTATTTCTTTGTCTTTGAATATTTACCAGTGAGCAAGTTTACATAGCGCACCCTAAATCATAAGGTAAGGTAACTCAAAATTCGAAAATTTTCAGGAGAGCAAAAAAAACTGTTTTTCTTTATAAGCATTTACATGGCAAAAGGTCATGTACTATAATGGCTGTTTTTCAATCAAAAGAGACACAGATTGAAAAGTTTTTTTCCTTTTGACACTCGCTAGAGATATGTTTTGTGTACCGGTTTATGATAAAAATTCGATTTCGAAAAAATTTATGATTTTAATGTTTTGTTGTCTTTCTGATCGCTTCTTCATCGACTACTAAACGTCGTTGGAAGGATCAGGTGGAGCATAACTTTGCCTCCCTTGGTTGGTGTTTCTAATCGGCGTCAGTTATCACAAAGCAGAAGCGAATGCCGCGCTTTCAAGAAGAAGAAAAATTTCGTTAAATACAAACCGCAAATTCAAAGCTGAATAGATGATTTACGCCTTTTCGTCCGGTCTAATGTGCGCACATACATAGATATTTATGTAGATATGTATGTCCATATATGTAATAACGCATATGACGTAGGGACATTTTTGTTTTCACATTAAAATATATACTATATATGTACATACATATACATACAAATATGTATGTACGTGTTCATATGTGTACTTTAAAAAGCCAGCGTCACAGTTTCTATACTAAAAATATCACATTCACATAATGATAAATTTTGAATTGAATAGTATAAATCAGATTTCAGAATGGAGCAATTTATAGAAGGCTGAATGGCAATAAATTGCGCAGCGGCAATTAAAAAAATATGTACATAAATACTTATACACAGTAAAAATTTTAGTTTAATTTTAATTCCATTTTGGTATTTATATATAACAATGCCATAAAGCATAAAATTAAAACAATTCTGGTTTAAAAAAAAAGAAGAGAATATTGAGAGACAGAAATTATTCTTGGTGTCAAATTAATACTTTCTTAATATTTAATTTTGATTATTTTTATAATATTTTTGGTAATAAAAATAATATACCATTTATATTAAATCTATCCGAAAATTGGAATAAATTTTACACATTTTTGGATTTAAAAATAAACACCCATAAAATTTCCAGTGTTTATACTGCAAATAACCCATTATCCCAAAGATTAATGAGAAATTGAATAACGCTAACATAGTTTATTTACATAAAAATCTAAACAGTAGTAGCAAACACTTACTACACTACCTTATATATCTTGCCCTAATCCTCATAAAAGTGTATCCAACAAAAAGTAAATTTTACAGGACACAGTTTTTTTAATTTGTTTTGCATACAGTTTGTATTCAGCCTTTAAACTTATTTAGTCTCTAACTTCGAAACTGCACATTTCACAGCTATGAAATTTTGGGAGTTGATACATATGATAGTAAATTGTTAATTTCCATAAAAAAGCTGAAATAGATCATTTTGTTGGATACACTTTTATGGCGGTTAGGTCTCGATATATATACATATTGTCACTTTTATACTAATATATTGGAGATGTCCAAGAAATTTCGGCACCGTCGCGGTTCCTGCAGTGTTACTGAAAGAGGGACCCTCAACTGCCTTATGACTGAAAAAATAAAGCAAAATTTACCCTCATGATATTTAGTTAATCTCCTGCATTACTTACTTGATACAATTATTCGATTCGGGCAATTTATTTGAGTAGATTTAATTACTCCTCCGGATTGCAGATTTAGAAACATTTTGTTTGATTTCTTTTTACTTTTTTATAATAATTTTTTTTTAATACTTTTTTTTGGTTTTGCTTTCAATCCAAAAATACTTTGATGGTAATTTAATTGAGAAAGAGAAAGTTTTTTATACTTTTCAGGATTTGTTTTTAAACCATAAATGATTAAACTTCTTTAGAGAGGATTTTAATACTTTTTACGACTTTATTTTAAAACTACTTTGGAATAAATAAAATTGTAAAACTTCTCATAGTTTAAAAATAAGGCTTTTTGGTATTAAAATTCAAATTTAATTCCAAGAATGATTAAACTAAGTACCAAATGATATTAAAAATAAACTATCATTTTTTACTGTGTACACATTAGAGTGTCGCACTACGCAATTTTTGGTTAAAGCCTTAGCTTGTGGATTTTGTCTGAAGAAAGTCCATTAAAGCTACTGGAATAAGAAAATTTTGCCATGTTGTCCCATTTAAAAGGTAAATGTAGGAAATGTCAATATTTTAAATTATAAAAGATTACAAAACCTTTCTTAAGGTCATTAAAATTTTTTTTCTAACAAAAACAGGTACTTGCGTATATTCTGAAAATTTCCAGTTATGTGGTATTTTTAATTGGACTTACAGTGCATTTATTCTATGATACGCTGTCATACATTTTTTAGTTGCTTTAAAAAATCCATGCTATAATTCTTTATGCAATAGGGTATAAAAATGCACTTACATCCATATATGTATGTATGTGTATACTCAAATTTGATCGTGTGTTTGCATAAATGCACGCAAATTTCATAGATGAAAAGGTTGGAGTGGCTGGCGCCATAGAGGCACACTTAGGCTAGTATGGATGCCCAATGTGATTCATAGAGGAAAACCTTTATTTATTTATTTATTTTCGGTTGTCAAATGATGATATTTTGACAGTCGCTACAGCGAGTGCAAGGTTCAAATAAAAATAAAGATTAGATAAAAATGTCTCTATTGTCGTACAAACGAACATTAGCTATGCTTATTAAGGCCACCGTGGCGTATGATTAACGTAGTTCATCACTATTTGGAAATATATAAAATTGAAAACGCATCATTGGTTATGATTAAATAGGCTATACCAAATGGATTTGCATATAAGCAATACATATGGTATACATATACATATTCGCAAATAAAAACAAATGCAAATCTTTTTTTTAATGCAATGAGAAAAGAGTGGTAATTGCGAATAAAAACGACGTCCTTCTAGCTTTCAGAGTTAACATGTTCAATCCGCCTAGCAATAAAACACAGTTTACATTTAATTCAATGTTTCTATACATACATCTGTACATACGTACATACATATGTACATACATACATACATAAGTTTCATGCAAATATTGATAACAAACAATCAGCAGAAACAATTGTACTAAACATGTTAACATATTCACTATTTCATATCACTTACTACTTACTAATGTTATTGACTGATGGGCAAATAAAATTCAACCACTCAGTTTTTTTCTATTTTTGGAGATAAGATAATGTAACATCTGTTTTGGATTAAATTTATACATGAATACATATGTATGTACATATGTATGAGTAGTCCACTTTCAAAAGTGTCTATGTGAATTTTTTTTTTCGATATTGAGTTTTTGATGGATTGTGTACCAGTATTTATTATTTATTTATTATTTTCCATTAAAAATTTATTGCAAAATCATCCGCATTAAATAAAAAATACTTTTTCAAAAGTCTTTATGCTTCATTTACATATATACTTCGAAAAGTCTATATCTAAAAGAGGTTACTCATACGCCTTAGCACACATTGGTGTCATCTGAAGGTGCGCTCAAAATTCTAAAACTATTTTATTTCCACCAGAATTGCTTGATCTATACTATAATTGTAAATTTGAAGCGTCTTAACCCATTAATGTCCGTGTTTTAACCCACTGATGATTCTTTGTTTTGGAGAAGTACCTATTACAATATGTTTCTTATTTAATTAGTGCGTAACCGTCTAGACGATTTTGACCGAGTCCAATAAAGTGCGCCATTCACTTCTATTTCTTGATGCCTTGCGTCAATTGGAAATATCAAGGGAAGCAAAGTCGCTCTCTAGCTGATCCAACGTTGTGGAGGTTTTTCTTCAAAAACACCCTATATCAGAGAAAATTCCATATATATATTTGTCTGAAATAGGGCATTTTTGAACTATTTCCTAAAATAGGACGTTATTGAAGCAAGTTTTGAAATAGGGAGGTATTGAAGAAAATTCTGAAATAGGGCGTTTTTGAAACAACTTTTGAAATAGGGCGATCTTGTACTCAGGCGTCGATTTGAAAATAAATTTTACAATAAAATTTGATTGGAATTCATAAAAAATTTTAAATGAGCAAAAATTTTCTCAGTGCATATTAAAAATTTGTGTATGTATGGGGTTTTGTACTTTCAATACGAGAGCGTTGGGCAGGCCTGCTGTAGAGTTCCATAGGAAATTATTAAAATTTTAAAAATCAAATATTTAACGTCAGATTTTAATTTTTCGAATTTCCAAACGTTGAAGACAATAGATATCGTTCTAGAACTTTTATGGCAAAATTTTACGTATTTATTATGTTTTATAAAAAAATAAATATAAATATTGTTTATTATAAAATTTATAAAAGAGTTAGGACCGATTTCTTAATTAAATTAAAAGTTCCTTTAAAATCTAAGGGAGCCTTTAATTTGCTGATCGATTTCATAAAGTGTTTTTGAAGATAAAAGTTGCTTTAAGGTTAAATACCCAAAAACTGAAATTTCAATTATTTAAAGCAGGGCTGCTCACCTCATAGGCACTCAAAGCACAATTGTTTTTGTTTTGTTCCCAATCATAGGCACAGATACATATTTGCACTTGAAATATGAAAATAAAATTTTCTGTGCACTCCCATAAGCACTCAGATATCAAAAAAATTTTATATGTATGTGCTATGATTCATATTGAATGTGCAGAGCAAAAATGATTTAAAGCTCCCTTTTGCCAGAAAAAATTTAATTTCTGCAGTCTGTCAAAATCATGTATCAAAAATTTATTAAAATTTCGCTTAAAGGAGCCTTTTATTATTATATTATTATGAAATCACTCCTACTTTAGAGTACATTTAAATGGCTCTTTAACTAAAAGGCTCCTTTAACAAAAGGAGCTGTAAGAGTTTCATTATGAAATCGGCCCTTACATATCTAATAAACATTAAGTTCTTCCCAATTTTTGCAGATTCCTTTGCGTTAAAAATTATTTTTTTTGCATGCTCCACGGCGTATGAGCAACATTTATGATGGCTTGGTGAAGTTTTTGGTTTTTAATTTTAATTGTGCACAAATATGTAGCAGTTATTTCTGGTTTTAAACTTTTTGATATTTATTAAATAAATACATCTGAAACACCTGTCCATAATTTTTTTTCAATATATAGAGTGAGTAACTTTAATATTAGATTTTTTTCCTTACTAGCTGGATTCACTATGCATAGCAAAACCCTAGCACGTAGCACGGAATGCACGGCTTGCAAAGTTTTACAACACACAACAACAAAATACAGGGGCAATAAATAAACTTATGTATATTTATTTGCAATGAACTGTAGGAAATTAATTGCGAACCTGCATGAGCTGATATTTTTTGCATATTTTAGTCTAGGATATTTGCAATTCGTGCCAACTTACAATCGTGCTATGTATAGTGAATCCCCTACTGTGTTTGAGCTAATTTTTTTTGCAAGGACAATAGGAAATCAGTTTATTTTGCCTTGATACCTTAATATAAGTCGTTCGCAGCTGGAAAAAAGCTGTAGTTAAACCCAATTGGCAGAAAACAAATTGCACACCTCGAACTGGAAGAGCAGCTCGGTCTAAAACTCGTAAGAGTTACATATATGTGCAGTGTATTATTATATGATTACTACAGCAGTGTAATCAGTCACCGCTTTTATATCCAACTAATAAATGACGAGACAAATTAAAAATTTCACCACTTACCTTTCTTATGGTATTCTAAAAATATTTGCAAGTAGGCAACGATTTTCTTTTACATTCACAACTTTGACTGCAGCACTGAATATTTTTGTATTTACATATGTATGTATTTACTTAACGTCGTGGTTATGCCAATGCCCACTTGTTGCTGGCTTTATTTATCTTGGTTTTCTTTTTTTTTAATTTAATTACTGTGTTTAATTATAATTTTTTTTGCCACGCTTTACTTTCTAATAAAATTATGGAATGTAAGTCGGATAAAACTCAATTTGTCGCGCAGCGTACAATAAAAACAACAACACTTGCTTGGTTACACATTAATTTGAAACGAAAGCGGCGAAAGCAACAAATAACGGTCTTTAACACTTTAACACCAACAATTCAAAATATGACAAATGGCGCTTTATTAACCGTTCTCTGAATGTCACTTGCGTATGCTTGCGGTTTGTAGTTAACAGTCACTGATAGTTCTTACACCTGTTGATCGTCGATGGGAAATGCCGCTAGTTAGCTATGCGTTCAGTTATTTATATGTGCCATTGCTGACATGCGCGTAGAAATTGATTACTTTCGAGAGGGGTCATCAACATTTGTGTTGTGATACATGGCTTTGTTTTTGATACATTTATAGATTTTATAGTTAGATGATAGAATTTTTCCAGCATGAAAACAAATGCACTTAGAGAGTGCGTGAAGACCCATCTGGTAGAATTGATCTCTCACAGGCACCTAAAAATTGATGCGATAATAAAAAAACAGAGGACATTTGCATAAGTATTTGGGAATTAGGAACTTAAAATATATTTAGCAACCCCATTCGAAATTCCCCCCGTATGCGACGCCTCTTCTTAACCACCAACTGTAGCGCCTGCAATAATACGCACATGGCCGGCCAGTGTAGTGCCGAAGGAGTTTCCGAAGTGTGACGCTGTTTTGCTTAATGAAACGAGCTTCCGAGCGTGGAAAGTCTCATACTGATAAACAACAAGAATAAAACAACAAAAGCGGAAATACACACAACCACATGCATAAATACATCCATAGACAAATCTATTCAAGCACTAAAATTGCCCACACTTATTTACCTACCATACAAACGCTTGCATGCAGTTTTTAACGTAGCCATACACGTTGGCACCGTTGATCCAAGCCGCTTGCAATCGAGTTGGACTCTTTGCTTACAAACGGTATAATTTTGCGTACAATTTTATTGTAGGTACAATTTCATTTTGTAAATAAATATTTTGAGTGTAGATGTAATCGGATATTATTGCGCTTGCTTCGAACAAGAAGAATAACGTAAAACAAGAGCGCGAAGAAGGGAAGGGAAAATGTGCAAAAAAGTTGTTGATTAAAAAGAACACATTTTCTAACAAAAAGCTTATTTTTATTTGTTTATTCTTTGACTTCGAAAAATATCACACATGCAGCTAAATGCTGTAATCTGGTTGCACTTGCAAATAAACTAAACAATTTTTGATTTTTCGTACAACCGAGACACAAATTGGGTTGGCTTTCCAATAATGTCACACGCTCCGAGAAAAACGACTTTTACTTGGTTGTATGGGAGGAGGAGTAGGTTCTGAATCAGTTAAATTCAGGCGCCGGACGTACCTAGTTTTCCCGGAATTTGTTAAAGTTTTTAAATTTTTACCAATAAAAGCCCCAATTCCTCATTTACAAAACAAATTTCACTCTTTATTTTATTCACAACACGTATATCACTAATATATTTAATAAATTTTACAATATTGCGCTAAAATCACTTTTATTAAAAATGTTGCTAATAGCGACTTCACAGGGTGTACTACGCAGAAGGACATCACCGTGGCGGTAGCCACGGTTAGGGCACACGTCCGGACGTATGGCGTAGCCCAGGGTTATTTTTTATAAGCGCGGCCGAAGGCCGCCAACGCAGAAAAATGTTCTGCGCAAAAGTTTTTTCTTTATCTGTCGAATTTATATGGAGAGTTCTAAACTTTAACCATAAATTCCTCGAAAACGAGGTACGTCCGGTGCCTACATTTTACGGATTCAGAACACCCTTCCCCTCCCCTACCTACCGGTAGAAGTAGTTTTTTTGGGAGCGCGTGACAGTATTAGAAAGTTTCCCCCACAAATTTATACAACAGCCTCAAAACGTTGCGATTTCGAGCACAATCAAATTTTATCAAAAATCACAACGTGTGTGGCTAGCATTAAACAAACACACATACAGGTACAGGTATTTATTCACATGTGCATACATATGTACCTATGTATGTAAATAAGCTCAAGCGAAAACATTCATGGGAAGGAAATGGCCAACAGTGTTGCCCATTTTGCTATTGCCAACGCTTTTGTTTCACTTAAACCACAAAATGCTGTGTTAAGGTTATGATACGGTGGGTAAGACTACAAATGGATGATGACAATTGTTGAATATTGTTGTGTGTGTGTGCGTATGGATTTGCATTCAGGTAACAAAGACATTTTATGCATTTGATAAATTGTTATTTCAATATGAATATATATATATATATATATATATATATATATATATATATATATATATATATATCTTTTTGCATATAAGTACCCAGCGTTAGGCTAGGTTAGATTGGCCATTGTGGTACCATGAAGACAGAAGGACCTATCTTGACAACTTTCGTATACACCACATAGTAGTCTGCTACATCCAACCGCAGAATATCAGCATAAAAATTCGACTCCAAAGAAATGGTAAGGCCTCCACAGTATTGGATAGATTAGGTGGATACGACATGCTGTTCGTTTTGGGCGCTAGTTATCGCGAAGAAAAAAGGACTGATAAACTATTGCATCTCTTGCTGGAATTTAGGAGACTCAAATATTTCATTGACCATTGGATTCTGATCGTAATAAAAGAAAACACAAAGATACAGAGTTATAACGACGATGCATGTGCACTGTGAAAAATAGTTATACTGTGCGCTCCGGCACATTGTATTGCCTCCACAAAGCCGAGTTCCTGCAAGAAATCCAGAACTGTGCTTCACCTCAGAGTGCCTATGTGGCACTTTTCAGGCTAATGTGAGTAGGTATTTTAATTCCCTTTAGCAGATGGCCTCACATTCGAGGAGTATGTGCTCTACAGACTCATCTGCCTCATCATAGAACTGTATAGAACAAATGCCAAATGTGTACGTGGGGTTTTTGAGTCTACTATAATCTGTGAGTCAATTACAAGCGTAACTAAACTTCTTCATTTATTGCTTTCAATTGTTTTCATTGTTGCTGGTATATTCAACTAAGATTTAAGTAGAGTTAAACACAAAGATGTTGCCTTATGGCGGCAAGAACAATATTTATGTCTATTTTGTTTGTGTAATTTTTCATACTGAACGTGAAAATTAATTCGGTGCAAACAATCAACCATATTTAGAGCAACTATCAATATAAAGGAATGTGGTAAAACTCCCATTTAAAAAAAAACTAGGACTTGAATGTTACCAATGCCACTGATACATGTATTTACACAGCTCTTATTTGGATCATTAAATGTGGATGGAATTTCCATGAAACTAAATTTAATGAAACTAAAACAGCGACGCACAATGTTTCCAGAGCTACAATTACGAGTATAATATTTTTGTTTTATTAAGCTGGGTAGTGGTTTTTCGCGAGTCGTGCTTCCTTAATGGAAAGCCGACCCTTTCGATATATTGATATATCGATGTTTTTCCACGGCATAAATCGATGTTTTCTTAAATATCGATATATGTAATAAATATCGATATATTTTTCCAATTTGCCCATGCCTAACTGATATTATGGCCACCCTCATGGTTCAATTATAGAAGGTTTTCGCAGTACGATATACGTACATACATACATACACACTCCATGTAAATTGTTTGCGTATTCTGTGATGCTTCTGTCAAAATCATAGCCCGCCATTGTAGAAATCATATTGCGTCAAGATCAAAATTGACATAAGCACCACAATATGAATAAAAAAGTAGAAAAAAGTTAGAAATCAGCTGTTTAGTAGGTTAACCTTCTATAAATTAGCCTTGGCCATCATCGTCACAGTTCGCTAGCTGCGTGCGCACACAATGTTTCACATGATGACCGAGCAGCCGCATACGGCTCCGTGGTGTATAACGGAACTAAAATAAAGCAGCATGTAGAAATAACAATGATTCTATTATTTGCATTTGATTTTCATTTTTCAAGTATTTTATAACTGTTTGTTTGCTTTCAAATAAAATTGTGGAATAATGGGATTTTGGTAAATATGTATGTAAATAACTTGTCGTTGACTCATTTACTGACGCTATGTACTTTCAATGGTGATACGGAAATAAGCTTGAGGAATTAATGACAAATAATAATTGTTTTTGAAAACAATTGAGCAAATGATTTAATGAGTGGGAAATAATTTATAATCAAGAAATAGATTTCCTAGAACCTTCCAAATTTTCTCTTTTTATTGAAAAATATGTGTATGTGTGCATGTATGTATGTGACTTAGGCATTTCTTTGCTATTCTCGGAAGAAGACTATAAGCAATCTATTGTTATTGATAAATAGTGTGGCATGATGACACAGAAGAGTCATGCAGCTGCTGTGCCTGAAATTCTATAGCACTAATTGGCGGCAAATTGCAGTACCGGAAATTGACTAAAGTAATATCTTTTTCGCAGGCTCTTCAAATGGTTGCAAAATAAGCAGTAGAATCGTGGTACCACAATGCTCCTAGTCCCTCTTCATCAATTAAAAAAATAAACCATGAGTTTGTTTGAATGTGAACTGAGCACCTAGCGCGTGTTAGTAAAGTACTCTACCCACCAGGTACATACATTCATATGTACATACATATATCAATACGGCAACCACCCACCTCATTTACAAACTGATGTCCTGCAAAATTTAACAGCATCACGGCGTCCTTCTATTTCTACTTTCAATTTACCACCTACGTGCATGTGACCATTTTAATGCCATTTCCATTTCCATTTCCAGCTCCAATTGCTTACACATCTTCAACTTACTTCAATTCTACTTTAGCGCTCACATGCAGTAAGTGTGTATGTATGTATGTACTTATGTACGTACTTAAACTACTTAGCACAAATGCCCATTTTAGACATAATATGTACGCCTCATTCGTTGAGCAGCATTAACGACAAACAAAATGCTTTGTTGGCAATATGGTGGACACAAAACAACAAACACAACAACAACGGCACCATTTATTTCATCAATTACCAAAGGTCAAAATTGCTTTGGAAAAATTCATGTTGTCTTGAAATTGTCTTAAAGGTTTTCGTGTTTGTTATTGTTGTTGTTGTGGCAAATGCAATTGCTAACAGTGTAATTGCATATCTTAGTGTGTATTAATGCTTCTTAATTGCCATGCATACAGATTAAAAGCCCACTTCGAATGTGTAATGGACATATGCAAGCTTTGGAAATATCTTTATATGAGAATTGAGAAGAGAATTACATAGTCAAGAGGGTCACTAGTTTGCTACGAAATTATTGGAAGTTACAAAGAGGTAGCGAAAAAACCAAAAGGTAATCGACCAAAAAAAAAAATAAATAAATAAATAAGGAATTAGGTTCCCGGGCCGAGCTTCTCTGACAGTAATTATTAGGGCATGGAATTTCATGTACTAAAAAATAAAAAATATGCGCATAAAAAATGCAACAAAAACTGAGAAATATGCATGAAAAATCAAAAAAAAAATGCATTAAGTAAAATTTTGTCAACTTCAGATAATTCATGTTTATTGAAGTTACAATAGTTAAATAAATTAGGTACAAACATTTTTTAATTCAATTTTGCTCTTACGTTGTACGTTTATACATATGTATGTTTATATATATATATAGATACATAAATTCAGTCTTGAACATTTCATAATTTGCAAAGGTTAATCCTTATTCAACGATTCATTAGCGTACACAATGAAATATTTTTTCATATTCTCAAAAAGAAAGCTTTGCCGATTCGGTCGAAAAAAGCTCTTATACGTAGAAAACGAGCGTTCTACATAAACAGAGGTAATAGGAGCATGTTTGAAAATGGCTTTTTGTCGACAGGTATGCACCGTATCGAAAATACTAATAATAGCCGTGTTCACACGAAACTATTCGTCGTCAGATGGCTGTTATACATGAATTTCGTTTGTATAAAACTGTCAACTAGCAAAGTACAAAAATAGGCAATATAATGCGAAATATGTAATAAAAAAATGCAAACAACGCAAAATTTGTAAAAATATGCATATATGACCAAAATATGCAAAAACATTTGAATGCCATTTTTAAGACAATTTCACGATTCGCAAAGATTGTTTATTTATTTTGCTCTACCTAAATCTAAGAAAAACATGTATTTGCATAGATTTCCATGCCCTAGTAATTATCCTCATGCTCTATTATAAGTCTAGTTGCAATAGTGTTTAAAATGAAACTGAAAAAAAGCAGCCCTCATAATTTTAGAGTCCGATATGGGTCCGAAATACATATGTGTTAAATATGAGCTTAAGAAATTTTTTTTTGTAATTCATAGATGCTGTTTCGAAAAAGGGCAAGTATAAAAGCAACACCAAAGTTCAATATAATTTTTAATCTCCCACTATATGATGGCGTTGGATTGAATTTCAGAAGGATTTGAGATTCGAATCCGGAGGAGAATGCAAAACAGACAACACTATAAAACCAGCAGTGAAGGCGAAGAAGGTGCCATAATGAGTGAAGAGACGAAGAAGCGAAAGAGGATGCAGAGAACTGGATCAGGGGAAAGAAAGTGCAAAAAATTTTCTTTTTTTTTGATGTTATGAATTATAGAAGAAGGAAAACGGAGTCATAAATATGAGTCCAATAGTAGTCTTTCTTGACTCTTACTCAGCCGCATTTGATGTATGAAATTAGGCTCATATCGGGCGATCATCTTAAAAACAGAAATACATAAATTTCGGGCTACAAGACGAGCTCATAATGAGTGTGAACGCTCTGGTTTAAGATTATTTTCTAACTATTTATGGATCCGAATGTTTGCTGGGTTACGTTCAATTCATAATTTTGAAAGATTTTCAAATGTACGGTCAAATTGTGTTTGTATAAAGACTTTGAAACTGCCTGTCTTTTAAAAAAGAAGTCTCGCACCTTTTGTGCTGTGTGGGTGTGTGTGGATTCACAGCTACACCGTGGCAAAAGTATGGACAAGCAAATTTCTAGGTCTATTTCCTTTAGGTTTTTTTTTTATTGCATAATGAATACTTGCAGCTCCTTTTTATTTTCAATTATCGCTGCGCACGAACTCTTTACATATGTAATTACATTTTTTTTCAATTGCCATGTCTATTTCATTGACAATGAATATTCATGACAGTACCGGTTTATTGGGTGGGGGCATATATTTTTTAAATGCTAGAAAACCCTCAGCCCATTGTTGCTATGATTTCTTGTTTGCAAATGCTGCTTGCAAATTATTCGTTTAGCAAATTGTGTTTGATTGGAATAGTGACGGGCGAATATACATACGAATGTATGTGTATGTACATTAGGGCAGGTCAATTATTTTTCCAACTTATGCTCAATTCTGTACAAAAAAGCCCAAAGGAGCATAGTTCTAAAATAAATATTGACCCTCCGCAAATTTTGACTTTAGTTAGTATTCCCTAAGAATTTATTTTTAAATTTCTTAAAAAATTTAGTTGACGGACGACACTCATGCCAAAAGCTGAAACACATCAACTTAATTTTTGCCTATAGAATACGATGGCGTTTTCAGAAAGTCCATATTAGCTCATGATTTCGAGATATTTAGCAAACAAGTTTCAGATCTCTGAAACTGAATTTTTCGTCGTTTGTAAACTTCACTCACGACCTAATGTACATTAGGGTGGAGCGATTTGTATGGAGGGAAATTAATCGATACCGCGCCATCGAAATTCGGATTCCTCTCAATTTTCTGAGTAGAAAACTCCTCCACGAAATTTGTCTAAAATTATTTTTGATGTTCCGGAATTTGGTTTTTATGGACTAAGACGGATTTTTGAAAATAAAAATTGGGCAAAAATCGACAAAAAAATAACCAGACCAATGTGCATATCGAATTGAAGCAGAATTTTATGCTGAATCCAGATATGAAATCAGAATTAAAATCGGATTCGTTTCCGTTTTCGAGATATAGCCTGATATCCGGTTATGCAGGCTAAATGCCCAAAATCGCATATTTTCGCGATTATTTCTTGCTGTGTACAATATATGTTAATTTTTTTTGCAAATTCATTAAAGATAAGTCAATACAATATATGAGAATAATATATGAGAATTTATCTTCCGGTATAGGAAAACTAGAATGCACTCTTTTCTCCTTTGCCCAAAATCGCGGTATGGGATCTCCATGTTATAGTCATCCGATATCGCTGATTTTCGCTGACAGCGCTTTGTCTACAATCAATGCTCCAAATCCAACACTTCAGAATTTTAGCTGCAAAAATTGAAGAGTTATACCCCAAAACGTAAATGTATGCTGTTTGGGACTTGTTTTTTTACTTTATTCAACTAAAAAAAAAACTCAAGGTTACTCATACGCCATAGCGTACTATTGGAAGCAAAAAACAAATTTCAGAAGCATAAGTCTACGTTTTAGAGAATAGCTCTTGAGTTTTTGCAGCTAAAATTCTGAAATTTTGGATTTGGAGCACTTATTGTACACAAAGCGGTGTCGGCGAATATCATCCGTATCGGATGACTATAACATAGAGATCCCATACCGCGCTTTTGGGCCAAGGAAAAAAGGGTACATTCTAGTTTTCCTATACAGGAAGATAAATTAATATTTTAAAATACTGTTCATATATTGTATTGACTTATCTGTAAAAAGTTTGCAAAAAAAATTAAGATGTCTTGTACACAACAAGAGATAATCGCGAAAATATGCGATTTTGGGCAGTCAGCCTCCATAACCGGAAATCAGGCTATATCTCGAAAACGGATCATCCGATTTTCATTCTAATTTCATATCTGGATTCAGTATAAAATTCTGCTTAAACTCGATATGCACATTGGCCTTGTTATTTTTTCGTCGATTTTTGCCCAATTTTTAATTTCGAAAATTCGTTTTGGTCCATAAAAACCAAATTCCGGAACATCAAAATTAATTTTAGACAAATGTCGTGGAGTGTTTTCTATGCAGAAAAATGAGAGGAATCCGAATTTCAACAGCGCGATATAGGTTAGTA
This sequence comes from Urophora cardui, assembly GCA_960531455.1. Lineage (NCBI taxonomy): Eukaryota > Metazoa > Arthropoda > Insecta > Diptera > Tephritidae > Urophora > Urophora cardui. The sequence goes on from OY482673.1 coordinate 46,772,915, forward strand.
AATCCCCAGACCCTAATGTACATACTTATGTATGTGTTCATATAAATTTGTTATTGTTGTACGAATATACTGTTTACCTTGATGTTTTATTTGTATCTGTTATCTATTACCATTTAGTATTGAGATGTTGTTGTATGTATGTATGTATGGTGTGAATCAAAAATTGTTCTGCTAACAACTGGTGTTACTATTGATGGCGGCGTAATGGTTAATGGCTTAAATGGGATTCTATGAATGATGGGCCTACCTACGTAAAAATGTCGGGTAAATGTACATAAGTGCAATGCAACAATGACGTGCTACCAATAAAACTTACATACATATATGTACATACATACATATGTATATAGCCTGTTACCATTTCTGATGATATACATAAATGCAAATATGTACATATATATACCTATATAGTATGTTGTTGTAGAAACAATCATTCTAGATTACATTAACGCAAAATTACAAACTTAGAAATTACTTTGGATATGCCGGTACAACATTAGGTTTTTAGACATCGCATTTCTTGCTCGCTACTGTACGCAATGCGAATATTTATGACACCTTTTGCTGACATTTGTTTAATGAATAGCTGCCTTCCTGCATACTTCCACCCCTTTCAACGGTAAATGTTAGATTTTACCACTGAGAAACTTAAAAGGAATTTCTACCAATGAGTCTGATTGATGATAAATGGTTGAAGATTTTTTCTGAGCTTTGTATATAGTACTCTTAATAGAATGTACTATGTATGTGTGTATATTAGAGTGTGCAAAAAAGCCAAAGTGAGATAGGCCTCCCCAATTTGAATCACTAAGTATCAAAAGCAATTCTGGTAAAATTTTATGCAATTCGGACCACGGCAACCAGTAGTTTGGGTCTTCAAAAGTATTTAGCACATCGGTAATATACTTTAAACGTATTAAATAAATGTATAAATATTCGATTCAATACACTTGATTTGAGTTTAAAAGTGCAGCCGGATGACGCAATTAAGGTACTACTTTCAGAGAGTGAAAAAGTAAAATTTTCTCGTTCATCATACCAATTAAAATACCCCATAAATGGACATATCGCCCGTTTTATGCAATAGGGATTTAACTCGAAATTTTCGATTTCTGGGATTTTGCCATATATTTCAATAACTGGGTAGTGCCTCTGAGTCTAGTCTTATAAAATACTCAAAAAGATAAAAATGGCGGAAATAAAAGTGATTTTGTAGTTAGCCGTAGAAGGAAACTATTTGAAATTATAAAACTTTATTTGCGTTTTCCCAAAAAAAAATTTTTTTGAGTTAAATCCCTATTGCATAAAACGTGCGATATACAGAATAAGTATACAAAATTAAAAAAGAAATATACACAATTACTTTTGTTAGATAAAATATTATTTTACAGACTTCCATGAGACTTTTGCAAAGCCATTGCCCTAACTTCATAAATAACACAGTGCTACAAAATCAGAAAAAAAAAATATGCAGGGGCTCTCACATAGTTCTTTGATTTCGTCATGGCCCATAAAACACTACCTTATTTGCGGTTTTTCCCCATCACTTCGTTTTTAAATTTTTTGAGTACAAATATAATACAACTCTGAAATTATTGAAATTACAATTTCGAGATGCTATAACTTTCTTGTTTCTTGATCGAATTCAATTTTTTTTCTTTTATATGAAAGATGCTACTTTTACCTTTCAAACAAGCAAAATAGTTTGCAAATCGACCTAAAAATTACCAAGTTTTGGTCCTTTATTCCAAAAAAAAAAATAAAATTTTTCTAAAAATATTGGTTTTCGGCACGTTTTTATTGGATTTTGAAGTTACAAACAATGGGTTTTAAACCTTTATAACAAAATACATAAAATCAGCTTTCCAAAAAGCAAAAGTAAATTAAAATTGATTCAAAATTACGGTAGTAGTGTTTCATAAAGTGAGTAAGCCTTTATTTTTGTGTTTTAAATTTTTTTTTTTTTATAGATTAATATTTGCATACAACGTAGGTATGAACTTTCACAAAACTGAGTATAGAGCGATCTGAGTGTGCTCTTTGTTACTTGTCAGAATTGGTCAGTTTACCTACTTTAAATTTTTTCCCAAGAGATTGGCGTCTATTCATCGACGGTTCAACAAAAAGTACACTTGAAATGTTTGTTATGTAATTGCATATTCAGGTTTCATTTAATTTTTAAGGTTTGAAGGCTGTGCTTTTACACAACACTGGCATATATCCATCAGTCCCACTGGCATACGCTACCGATATTAAAGAATCATATGACAGTATGGCTAATTGTAGCTGACTTCAAGGTACTCAATATTTTAAATGGTATTCAGGGTGGAAATACGAAGTATCCATGCTATTTCTGCGAATGGGACAGCCGAGCAATTAGCCTACACTACAAACAAAAGGATTGAGCTCCACGTACATCGTTTGTAGTTTTGAAAAAAATACTATAAATATTCCCTTAGTTAATCCAAACAAGTAAAAGCGCGGCTGCCTTCGGCCGTACCGAAGACTTCATACCTTTCATGAGTGGGGAAATGAAAAGTTACCTATGCATGTATGTACATAGCCTGATTTAGTACGTATAATTTATAATTTCAATTGTGTGGGTTATTTATGGAAGGATTTATTAGAAAAAATGGTGTCTGAGCTATTTAAATGGAGGAGTTATACGACAAAATGTGTACATTTGAACAATCGGTTGTATGGGAGCTATATGTTACAATGGTCCGATCTTGACAATTTTCGGTAACTCTATTTCGGCCGATATTGGTAAAAATACTTCAAAGTTTCATGTCATTATCTGTTAAAATTGAGAAGTTATACCCCAAAATGTCCATATCTGAACAATCGGTTGTAGGGGAACTATATGTTATAGTGGTCCGATCTTTACAATTTTCGGTAACCTTGTTTAGGCCAATATGGGTACAAATACTTCAAAGTTTCACGCCGTTAGCTGTTAAAATGGAGGAGTTATACAACAAAATGTGTATATCTGAACAATCGGTTGTAGGGGAACTATATGTTATAGTGGTCCGATCTTGACAATTTTCGGTAACCTTGTTTAGGCCAATATGGGTACAAATACTTCAAAGTTTCATGTCCTTAGCTGTTTAAATGGGGAAGCTATGCACACATTACACCCCAAAATTTTCATATATGTATATCTGAATAATCGGTTGTTTTCTATATGTTATAGTGGTCCGATTCGGCCGATTCCGACAAATGATCAGCTGCATATAACAACCTACCTGTATTCCGAATTTCATTCAGATATCTCAAAAACTGAGGGACTAGTTTGCGTTCACACAGACGGACGGACGGACAGACGGACATGGCTTAATCGACTCAGCTCGTGATTCTGATCATATCGGTATATATTTTGGCGGGTCCCCCACGCTTCCTTCTGGTACTTTCGACAAAAATTTTTTGGCACAAAGTTATAATACCATTTCATTCTCATGAAAGGTATAAAAACAAAAAAAAAAAAAAAAAAAAAAAAAACAAGGCCTACTCACTTTATGAAACACTACTACCGTAATTTTAAATCAATTTTAATTTACTTTTGCTTTTTGGAAAGCTGATTTTATGTATTTTGTTATAAAGGTTTAAAACCCATTGTTTGTAACTTCAAAATCCAATAAAAACGTGCCGAAAACCAATATTTTTAGAAATATTTTATTTTTTTTTTGGAATAAAGGACCAAAACTTGGTCAGTTTTAGGTCGATTTGCAAACTATTTTGCTTGTTGGAAAGGTAAAAGTAGCATCTTTCAAATAAAAGAAAAAAAATTGAATTCGATCAAGAAACAAGAAAGTTATAGCATCTCGAAGTTGTAATTTCAATAATTTCAGAGTTGTATTATATTTGTACTCAAAAAATTTAAAAACGAAGTGATGGGGAAAAACCGCAAATGAGGTAGTGTTTTATGGGCCATGATGAAATCAAAAAACCATGTGAGAGCCCCTGCATTTTTTTGGTGTAGCACAGTGTAATTTTTTTAATATCCTCGAGGAAGGCTGTAGTTGAATTTTGCTGCACTTACCTTTTAATGTTGGCAACATACATATGTATCACAATTTTATTATATTCGTAGCATTAGTGAATTTGGTTTCGTATATATTTTTTCTGTTCATTTCTGGGCCACTCTTATATATAATTAGAAATATATGTATGTATGTAGCGGTATTTTATTGCTCCATTACCTGACGTCATATTGTTTGCTCAGATGCCTAAATGCTTTTTATAATTTTGCCATATTTTGCAAGGTGAGCAAAAACCTTACGAATTAATTGGCTGCAATAACATAATTTTGTTTGAAAGTTACGAAAGCAATTCTCCAACTGCTTGAATACATACTTCGAGAATCGATCCGTCTACTACATCATTCGCCCTTGACATTGTCAGCTATAATCTCTTTTATGAACTAAACTAGCAAACACGATAAGGTTTCTCTGAAAACTAACTAATGCGTGCGTGTTATTATCGTTGTGATTTATGCTTGTGAAAACTTAGTAATTTAATATATTTAGCATATTTTGCGAAACAAGTGGCAAGTGATTTCCGTATAATAGATTACAGTAATGTATTGAACTACTTAGTATCTATGTTAATAACTATTATTTTTATCTTCGTCTGCACGATAAATCCCTTATAATCGAGGCAGTTTTGCGAGATAGTGTTTTCTATGATAAATTTGTTATTGTGAAGCATATGATGTATATGTTTTCATACAAAGAGCTGTTTCCATAAGTGAGTAAGCCGACATCTGACCTAAGGCAAATTTAAGGGCCGTTTACTCAAGCTCCGGTTAAGCACTTAACCACAAATTTTTGTCCGGTTAAGCAATTTATTTGACAGCTCACCATACAATTTACGTCAAACTATCCAGCGGTTAAATTAATCAGATGTTGAATAAACGGCCCTAAGTGAATTGGATCACGAATAGAAAACTTTAGGAACTTAGGCATTGGTGACGGGAAAGAGTTGACTTACATATCCATATTTTTTAAGCAGTATAATCGCTCGAAAAGTGTTTATATCTGAGCTAATGTTTATGACAAACGGGATGAGCGAAAAATTGCCACAGCTCTTACAACTCATCTACAATAAGGCATGTGACCCCCTAGTAATTTGACATCTTCGTTGACAAGCTACTTATGCTAAAATCCCTAAAGATAAACAAGAATAAACAATGGAAAGAAATGAAATGCGCTCTCAGAGGATAAACTGCCATATGGTAACACAAAAAAAACCAAATATTAAAAATAATATTAACCACAAGTAAAATTGCATCATGTACATACATACTCCTTTTGCATAAGAAAAAGATAAACAAAAAAAACAACAATATAGCAAATTTTATGCATTATGCGCAACGCCAACAGCCAACAGCTTCGGCAGTCAAATAGCCATATGAAATCTTCATCATCACGTCATCTTAAGCCCCTTCAGAGTTATACTTGGGCACAACACATTAATCGCCCTCGCACACTTCTTTTGTAGCTAATATGTACATACATATTTTGTACATTAATAATCCAGATTCGCTATTCCATTGTGTTTATCAATTGTTCAGACTTGTTTGGATTCAACATTATTGAAAAATTCCTGCAAATGCAACACACATTGCAACGCCAAACAACGTGCAAGGCATTGCTAGCTAACACATCCCAGTCCTCACTGATGTCGGGTGGCGGATATTGAGTAGGACTGACTCTTGTAAGCCAATTCGATGACATTCAATGGCATATTCTTGTTGGCGTAAATGCGTTTTATATTCTTCACAATTACTTTGCATAAGCTTAGAATATCAAGTCATCATGTATGTAAGCAAAGTCGTTGCTGTTTGATATTTACAATCGTCCTCTAAGAAATGGAAGCCAATGGGGATACCTACTCTAAAATTGAGTAGACAGATAAGATAATTCGAGATAGAAAAATACATATATGTAAAGGACGATACGTATTGTGGCCATAAGATTAAGTACTTCACTTCTTCGAGGCCGAGTGATTTCAAGTTATCATTAACTGTGTTTGGTCGCGAAAGGGTAGGTGTGTGTACTCTCAGCTTGGTCTGAGCTGAAGATCTTGTGACTGCTTCCGTATTAAATATTCCAATATGTATGCATTAATACTTATTCTCAAAATCGTTAGAAACATTTTTGCATTGATCTGGTTGTTTAATGGGCTTACAATGTTTGTCTATATGTAACCAAACAACTGTCATGGGAATTTTCACCAAATATCCTATGTCACACCATCAACAAGTGTACAACAACTTATTTATCAAAAATAAATTGATGAGTTTTTCCTGCTAATAAATTAACATAACGTTATAACCAATAATTTCATGTGGGTTAATATTGAAATGAGTTATTTATGTGTTGTAATCTGAATGCTTTCTATAGATCAACACTTTTTATGCATAATGTCCATTTTTTATTTATTTGTTTCTTTTTTGTAAATAAAGAGATACATGTGTACATATCTACTTGAAATCTATTTGAAATGCGCGAACCTAAAGTATTTGAAGGCGACGAGGAGTTATGTGAGTGAGAGGTACGAATTGAAATTGAGACCGTGCAAATATTGGCAATTTTGCATACACACATATGTACATATGTATATTTTTCCATATCTATAGATACATTCGGGATCACTCGTAAAGGAGCATGCGACTACTCCCTTTTTGTATCTCTTTATATGGAATGAAATGTTCCTTTTTGTTTGAGCATGTCCTATGGAAAGACTAATAGCCCAGTTAGTCGAGAACGTAAACCCGTGTACCGTGTCAGCTGATCCAACCTATTTAATGGGATTTGTATGTAACCGATTATTCAACGACGTACGACGCAGAAGCCCGTACCGCAGAAATCAAAATCATTTTGATTTTTTACGTAAAAACGTGGCAGCTGATCGCTCGCATGGTTGCAAGGTAGAAGGGTTGCCAGTTGAACATTTTTTATTTATTAAATATTTAAACAGTAATTTTCACAGCATTATACAACTAACTCAACAAGTAAAATGTAAAATGTTATCGAATATACATATATGTGTTCACATGGAAAAAATAGTATGTCTACTTAAACGAACCATTTATTATTACTTTATTTTTTAAAAGAAAGGAAAGAAAACGTTTATAAATTTTTTTTAAATCCCAAACAAAATGTAAATATATATATATATATATAAATTAATAACAAGATACTAGCTTTGTTCAACAACTTTACTTGCAAGTACTTGCAAAAAGAGCGTCAATGTCAAATTAAGAGTAAAAACGAGAAAAAGAGAAAATTATCAACCAAAGTAATTGAACACAAAATCGAAATATTCGCAAGAAAACAGCTGACACGCTGTTTTGACAATTTGATTTTTAGGTTAGGTTGTAATTGAAATTTTTGAAATTGGAAATGAATGGAAATAACTGAATTAGGAAAACAAAATTCTACTTTGGCTATTCCACAACATCATCAAGATTCGTTTTTGCGCTAACTTATTTAGTACACAATTAGAAATTTGCGTTTAAAATATTTGTATATTTCCAATTGAAATTTTTGTGATCATATATTTTGGACATTTCTATTTTTTTAAAGCTGCTAGTAGTTGCAAGTGAAAATTTTACTTGCAGCGTTTATTAACTCTCTCGAGGTCTTACTCTCTCAATTTGGCTCTCTTTTGCGAATTTTTTGGGTTATTGAACATAAATTCGTAACTATTCGTAAAAATATGTAAAAATTTTGAGATATTGAACACTCTTAATAAATGAAGATATTACTGAAAATTAAAGCAAAAATTGTATTTATCCACAATGGTGGCGGTATTTTCTTAATTGATAACTCTTGGTGGTCTTCTTCTGCAATTTTTCCACATTGAAAAGTTATAAATTGCCACAATAAATATGAGTTTCTGTAACAAAATCAATTAAAGTGATGTCACAGTAATACGATCCACACCACCATGTCACCACCTATTTATACTAGAAAAGATATGAGTTACAGAAACTCAGTACAGATTTCTTAATTAAACACAGATTTTTGTGAGAATCTTGTTGCTTCCCAATATAATTTTTTTATGGATTTTCAATTGTAAATTTAATGTTCTGACTGTGTTTTTTGTTATTTTATGTTTTAGTCCTTGATAACTATCACCAAGGTGTGATGGAAATATATTGGGCAGCAACAAAATTACAAGAAAAATGTGTTTTAATTACCAACTAAGCCGTAAAAAAGTAACTAAATTAATAAAAAAAAAAGTCGTCAATGACAACTCTAAAAATTATTAAATTAGTATTTTCTTGTCATTTGGCAAATAATGCACAGTTGTGTATTGAAGAGTAATCCGCATAACACTTTGAAGATTAGTAAAAATCTTGTTTGTTCAAAAATGTCTAAACGGCAACCCTGCCAAAATGTAAACAAACTATATATATATATGTAAATATGTGTGAGTAAAACAGCTGATTGCTACGGGCTCAAAAAATCCTAAAAATTGCATACGGGCGTTTGCGTCAGCGAGCGGACCACACGTTCTCGACTAACTGGGCTATAAATGTACCCTTTTATACCTGAACGAGTACGGGCCTGGTTATGGTTACAATCTTGCTGGTCGAGCACCGTGAAATTGTGAAATAGAACAAAATTCTACTTTGGCTATTCCACAACATCATCAAGATTCGTTTTTGCGCTAACTTATTTAGTACACAATTAGAAATTTGCGTTTAAAATATTTGTATATTTCCAATTGAAATTTTTGTGATCATATATTTTGGACATTTCTATTTTTTTAAAGCTGCTAGTAGTTGCAAGTGAAAATTTTACTTGCAGCGTTTATTAACTCTCTCGAGGTCTTACTCTCTCAATTTGGCTCTCTTTTGCGAATTTTTTGGGTTATTGAACATAAATTCGTAACTATTCGTAAAAATATGTAAAAATTTTGAGATATTGAACACTCTTAATAAATGAAGATATTACTGAAAATTAAAGCAAAAATTGTATTTATCCACAATGGTGGCGGTATTTTCTTAATTGATAACTCTTGGTGGTCTTCTTCTGCAATTTTTCCACATTGAAAAGTTATAAATTGCCACAATAAATATGAGTTTCTGTAACAAAATCAATTAAAGTGATGTCACAGTAATACGATCCACACCACCATGTCACCACCTATTTATACTAGAAAAGATATGAGTTACAGAAACTCAGTACAGATTTCTTAATTAAACACAGATTTTTGTGAGAATCTTGTTGCTTCCCAATATAATTTTTTTATGGATTTTCAATTGTAAATTTAATGTTCTGACTGTGTTTTTTGTTATTTTATGTTTTAGTCCTTGATAACTATCACCAAGGTGTGATGGAAATATATTGGGCAGCAACAAAATTACAAGAAAAATGTGTTTTAATTACCAACTAAGCCGTAAAAAAGTAACTAAATTAATAAAAAAAAAAGTCGTCAATGACAACTCTAAAAATTATTAAATTAGTATTTTCTTGTCATTTGGCAAATAATGCACAGTTGTGTATTGAAGAGTAATCCGCATAACACTTTGAAGATTAGTAAAAATCTTGTTTGTTCAAAAATGTCTAAACGGCAACCCTGCCAAAATGTAAACAAACTATATATATATATGTAAATATGTGTGAGTAAAACAGCTGATTGCTACGGGCTCAAAAAATCCTAAAAATTGCATACGGGCGTTTGCGTCAGCGAGCGGACCACACGTTCTCGACTAACTGGGCTATAAATGTACCCTTTTATACCTGAACGAGTACGGGCCTGGTTATGGTTACAATCTTGCTGGTCGAGCACCGTGAAATTGTTGTTGTGCACTCCGACGGTGAGAGAATTTTCGGACTCTCACATCCAGCAAATCTGCTGTGTGAAACAGGCAGACAGCAGTCGAGGTTTCGGGGGTAATAATGTGTTATGTTGTGTATGTGTTCAGTAATAATCATGTGTTATGTTGTGTATGTGCGCTCCAATCATCAATGCAAGCATAACCACCTCTCACCAATCACGAAATGTTTCCGATTTTGATTGGCAATGTTGATTGGTACCATAACCACAGCATACGAAAGTAGAGAACTCCACTTTGATGCCAATGGGATACCAAATGGAAGTTGTTGTATCCTTTTATAGTGTATGTACATACATATACTTAATTGCAAAAAAAAAATGCAATTACAAAAGCATATTTCAAAATTCGTTTATAACATTTTGAGTAAAATTGTCAACAATTACTCTACATTTTTACCGTTCCGGGTACAATTGGGAGTAATTGTAGCCAAGTGTACCCGAAAGAGAGTTGTCCGGGACAAAACTCTTTCGAGACTAATCGCACAATTTTTTGCAGGGTACATACATATCGTCGCCTGAGAAAACGAATGTCGTATGTGAAAATCGACGATTTCTAGTTTTTGATGCAGATTAACTAAATCGGACATAATCTTTTAATTTTTCCAATCCATTTTTTTCTATCTCTTTTAGTTTTTGAGTTATTTAGTATGCATTTGTCGTATGTTACAAAATTACTACCATTTGGGTAAGCTTTTGTCGTATGTAACACACATACGACAAATTTCCATATAAATTCGTGTTTGCTTATTTTAAACAAATGTCGTAAGTATGTGCCGCTGAGCTACTGAGAATAAACCAAAATATTGTATCGGAGCTATAGGTTATAGTGATCCGATCTGAATGATTTTCACTGACATATTTTATTGTAGTATAATACCAATTACTGCAAAGTTTAGTATAATTTGATCCTTAAATATGGAAGTTATACCCGAAAACAGCTATATCTGAACAATCGGTTGTATGGGAGCTATATTCTATAGTGGTCCGATCTTGACAAATTTCGGTGACATTTATTAGGTCCATATGGGTACAAACACCTCAAAGTTTCATGCCCTTATCTGTTTACATGGAGAAGTTATATCCCAAAATGTCCATATCTGAACAATCAGTTGTATGGGAGCTATATGCTATAGTGGTCCGATCTTAACAAATTTTAATGACATTTATTAGGTCCATATGGGTACAACTACTTCAAAGTTTCATATCCTTATCTCCTCAAATAAAGAAGTTATACCCGAAAACAACTATATCTGAACAATCAGTTGTAAGGGAGCTATATCTTATATTAGTCCGATGTGGTGGATTCCGACAAATGATCAAAGTATCATCAAAATATATGCAACTGCCAAATTTCAAGGCGATATCTCAGAAAATGTGAGCCTCATAACCATTCTGGTTTAAAAAAAGAGAAGAATTTTTGTCGTATGTGCTATCATAAACAGGTATTGGTGCTCAGACGTCACATACGACAAATGCATACTGAATGAAAAGTCTTTTATCTTCCATAATTTTAAAGATATCCAACTTTTGCAAATTGCAAGTCAAAATATATAATACTCTCTACAGCTCGTCCAAATAACAGATCTGTTGTACAGTTTTTGGGAATTTACAATTTAAACTTGAAAGTCGATTTTCTCGAAACTATGTTTTGCTACATACGACATTCGTTTTCTCAGGCGACGATATGTACATATGTATATATTTAAGTAGAAGTTAGTAAATATGAAAATGCCGATAGATGTTAAATGGCGGTTGAAATATGTACTTAGTCCATTGGTGTATATCAGTAAATTTGTATGAATTTGCCTCTCATTTAGTAATCTAAAGCACCTAATGCCCATAGACAAGTTGGCGTTTTGACGCAAATTTTCATAACGTGTAGTAAGATTTTAATATTTCACATACATAAACCAGGGTTCGGAAATTCTCATTTATGATTACTCATTTTCATTCATTTGTGAGAATTTTCACGAGCGAGAATATTTCAAATTATTTTTTTCGTTCATTTATCACGAGAAATGCAAAAAAAAACAAGTAAGGAAGCCTAAGTTCGAGTGGAATCGAACATTAGATACTCAGCTGTATGCTTTCATTGTTTGTTTGAGTTTGATGGAAACACGGCGTATTTTATATAAAGCGAGTGCTGCATAAAGTGGGCGTAGCCACGCCCATTTTGAACAGTTTTATCAGTCATCCAACTAAGCATATGAATATTATTCTTTGTGCAACATTTCATTCCTTTATGACTTCTAGTTACAACGATGTCACGTTGCAAATTCCTAAAGGGTGTTCCAGAAATATCTCTGTTAAAAAGTAGGCGCGGTCATAAACAGATTTGAATAAATTTTTGCGTGTCTATTAAAACAAGTTATAAAAATGTATAAACCAAGTATCGTCATAATATCTCAATTATTTGTCGAGTTATAGGCTAAGAAATCTCGTATATCCCTTTATCTAAAAAGAGGCGGTGCCACGCCCATTTTCCAAAATTTTTATATTTTTTGTTTCCGGTCTATTGTGGAACTCATGCCACAAAATTTCAATGAATTATCTTTATATTTGACAAAGATATCGCTTAAAATGTTCTTATTAGGCCCCTTAATAGTTCCCATATATAAAAGTGGGCGTGGCCGTCAACCAATTTCGGTAAAATTTTGAACATGTATTACCACAAGTAATGAAAGTGTATACACCAAGTTTCATCATTATATATCAATTATTTATCGAGTTATGGGCTCAGAAATCTCGTATATCCCTGCTTCTAAAAAGAGGCGTTGCCACGCCCATTTTCCAAAATTTTTGTGTTTTTAGTTTTATGTCCGCAGCTGGTCTCCTGCCATAAAATTTCAATGATATATCTTTATATTTGACAGAGATATAGCTTAAAATATTTTTATTGGGTCACTTCATAATACCCATATATAAAAGTGGGCGTGGTCGTCTACCGATTTTGGCAATTTTTATTCCAAACATTTGCCTAAGTAAGTATATCACGCATACCAAATTTCATCGATATACCTTCAACGGTTTCTGAGTTATGACTCATAAAACTTTCAATGTTTGCCCCGTAATAAGTGGGCGTGGCACCGCCCATTTTCCAAAATTTCATCAAATTTCTTCATAGGGGCCTGAGCTCAACACGTGGGTAAAATTTCATCGCTCCATCTATATTAGTGACAGAGATACCAAAATTTCCGATTTTTTCTATATAGGAAAAGTGGGCGTGGCCATGTCCGATATCGCCCATTTTCAATACCAACCGTCCCAGTCTCGATACCAACTTGCATTTCAAATTTCATCAAAATATCTCAATTTTTACGCGAGTTATCGTGCGTACGGACGGACGGACGGACATGGCTCAATCGATTTCTCTTTTCACCCTGATCATTTTGATATATATAAGTCTATATCTATCTCGATTATTTCTTAATGTTACAATCCACCGTTATGAAATCAAAACTATTATACTCTGTGTACTAGTACAGCTGAGTATAATTATGCTTCTCACTCGCGATAAGTGAACAAAAAAAAAATTTCCATATTTTTCACTCACGAGCGAAAAATAACAAACCAAAATTTCTCACTCACATGTGATAAAACCGAACTAAGCCGGCTTCGGCTGTTCACATGTGAGAAAAGCAATGCGAGAAATACTGATCGCGAGCAGTATTTTAGCGTTCACGAAAAGATTTTCTCAAGGACATTTTTCAGCTGCGTTGTATGGAAGGAAATGCAAGCAGATTTTCGCAGTTGCCTTAGCCAAGCATTTGTGCGTACATATGTATCTACATATGTATTTATGTATGGTTGGGTTTATGCATACAAGGGAATGGTTTCCATATGAACATATCTATGTATATACATACATATTATTTATGTATACGTATTCAATATTATCTCGGATTGCCTGCGATCTCCCTGTAAAAATTGTTGGACTACTTGGTACATTTGTGCCACAGTCAATTAGCTACTAACTTGTCACATGTAGCCAATCATTGGGCCAGTTCACGCATTAATCTAAATATTTAAAAAAAAAAATGGTCTTGAGAGCTCAAGAATGAAGTAGTTATGAAAATAAAAACGACCAAAAAACCAAAAGTAAAATTTAATCGGATGAGCCAGCCGATAAACAAGCTCTCCTAAATGGTCTCCTAAATGGATCTATAAATTCTACCAAAAAATATTAATTTTTCACATCAATTTTTCCTTAAAAAAAAATAAATAAAATTTGTCTTGAGAGCTCATGAATGAAGTAGTTATGGAAATATTTTACATTTTTAACTCCTTAGAGTAGTTTAAAAAGTAACTTGCCGTAGCTAGTTTAAAAAGTAATCTCTTGTAGGTGGTTTGAAAAGTAGCTACGGCAAGTTAGTTTTTAAACTAGTTTGATGCGATCGAGCGATGGACCATGTGGTCCTGTGCTAGGACATTGCAATGTTAATTGGACCAATATTTTTATATGGAATGTGGCAGGTTTTGGGCTAGTTGATTGCCACAAGCGGCTGGCTTGTACATGCATGTATGGACTAGTTCCATTTTCTGCAGGGCTTTAGTAGAAGGCGGGTAATTAAATTTTCCTTGTTTATTATAATTACATTATTGAGTCTTTTTTTATAATTTTTGTTTTTTTTTTTTTTGCAAATACATACATACATATGTGACGAGTTCTTAATAGCCATTTTTATAGCAAACCTATTTAGGAAGGTTTTTGAACGTGGAATGATAGAGTAAAGTCGGGTATTATGGAATACCTATTTTTTTTGGGCCATAACTGGAAAAGTAAGCACTAGAAGCCTTTCCAATTTTGTATACGATATCTCTGAAATATTAGCTATACTAATGGCTAACATTAATTTCACTAAATTATATGGCAAAAAAGGTATAAACAAAAATTTGGAAAAAGTCAAAAAGTAGCACTTTGAAAAACCTGCGGGTAATATGGTACACTCTGTCGTTTAATATGGTATATATATACCATATTAGCAGCATATTATTTTTATTAAAAAAAGTATATATAGCATTTAAAATAAATCTCTCCAAATCATTAAATTTATTGGATATATTATTTTTCTGGCCAATTTGGAATGCCAGTGACCTCATATCTTGTTTTGTAAGCCCTCAAAAGTGAGACCCCACACTCAGAGAAAAGTTGCGGGCTAAAAACAAGCTGTGTCGTACTTGAATTAAGAATTACAGAAATTTATAAAAATAAATGAAATTTAAGTTTCCCCAATTTTGAATCAAGAATAGCATTCTTAAAACAAGATAAAAAACTGAAAAAATCTTGGTTTAAGAATGAAATTCCTAATTTAAGAGCACCAGAGCCAAACGTTTACCAGAAAATATATAATTTTCAATAGTTGTTGATTTTTGTGTGAAAGAGATTAATAAAACAAAAAAAAAATAGCTATTCCCCCGCTGGGATTGTGAATGGAGCTTCGCGTGAAATCATTTGCTAGGAAAAAGGAACAGGTAAGAGTTATCGCGCTGATGAGAATTTTGCTTATGTTTTAATATGGCTTTTAATAATTTGATATAGATGAATAATTGCATCCAATGTGGAGGAGTGGCCAAACAAGTAAAGTGGGCATGTATGTATGAACCGCGAAAGCAAAACTTGAATAATTTGGAAGCCGTTGACTTTTTTAAATCGTGGCCAAAATTGTTGGATTCCAGACAATCGGTGTTGGTAAGAAACGGTTCAAAATTGTTTTGTATAGGGATATTACCACTCAAATTGGGTGGTGAAAATCTGTGTTGGTAGTGGAAGTATTGACTGGGTTTTTTTTTTTTTTTAAAAGATTACGGAAAAATGTATACACTTTTCTAAAATGAGTTCGGTATAAGATATGTATATGTATATATTTTTCTTATTTATAAGTATGTATGTAAAGACTGAATTATATATGTATATGTAGTGATAATAAGGATTGCATCTCCTTACATGTATATATGACTCATCCATTAAAAAAATAATAAAATACAATGCAAAGAAATAAAAAAAATGTTCTCTCCAATTTTTGTTAGGTGGGTTAAATGATTTCGAAATTTGAATTTCAAAAAAGTGGAAAGCAAGTATAAGCATTCTTAAAACAAAGTTGAATATTCTGAAAATAAGAACGCACTTTCTCAAATCAATCATGAGCAATGCTTAAAATAAATTTATTCAAACTTGTTTCAAACCGGAAAGTTCTTAATATAAGCTTTTTCTTCTCAAAAATGCCGTTCTAAAATTAAGAATATATTCTTGATTTTAGCATTTTCAAGCTTAACAGACTTTCATAACGTTTTCGGCTTGATTCAAGCCCGCTATACTGAAATTTAGGTTGCTTTTTCTCTGAGTGCAACTTTAAACAAAATTTTACCAGCCCCTCTCGATTTCTTGGCTAAAAACTGGTCTCCTTCCAAGATTTGTTCAAAGCAGATCCTCTGACGGTTTTTCCCTCCTAGCCATACGCTATAGTATGGTGTGGGACGTGGAATATTTTCGACAATTCTCATTGTATCTTTTTTACAGCTGTAATGGCCTTATGCATGTTTTCCAAGTCCAATTGTCTCCGTAAACCATTTTTGGCATGTATCCTGTAAGATTCAACCATAAAAATACTATCCTAACCTCTGAAAATATGTGCGGGATATATGGTCACTATACCAAATTGGCCTCTCACAAGTGTACCATATAAGCCGCACCTCCCATTTTCTGATTTTTGTTTATTTTTTTACTCAAATCATTATGTTATTTAAAAATTACCCTTTTTTAAATAAAATATAAACACACGGTAATCAATTTTAAAACGAATTTTGTACATAAATCTTTTTTCCTGAAAAAGTCAACCCAGAACATGAAATTGAAAATGGTCCGAACTTTATTTTTTGGTATTTATTAGTAAAGATAATACATGTATATGTTAGAAAACCATAAGCATTTTCTATTCGTTCTTAAACTCAGGCTGAGAAAAATCGCCAAAAAATTATAATTTTCACTAAGGCTTTTTTATTAGCAAAGTACCTATCATTTTTTTCTTCGCAGGTTTTGTTTATTGAAAAGAGTTATATTATTGTTACACGCTCTAATCATTCTACTTAGAACGTAATTTAATTTAAGAGTATAAAATTTGCGAAGCTAGTACGAATAAAGGAGTTTTTGTACTTTAATATTTCGCTTATCCTTTTTGTCGCGTGCGTTACCAAAAAACTATATAAATAGTTATTAAAACTAGGAAACCACTTGAAATAAAAAAAAATTTCAGTGACAAAGTAAGCTTGTGTACCTTTTTCCAAAAATAAAATCAGTGTTGTCCGAAAGCTGAATGTTACAATTTTATATGTGTTTTAAATTTGTCGCGTGCGTTACCGTAAGTGCAAAAATTCAATCTATATACATATATAATAAAACAAAGTACAAAAAAATTTTTAAATGCTTTTATATTTAATATTAATATAAAAATTTACTAAAAAGGAAAAAAATAAATTTTTAATATTTTTGAACAAGATTTATATTACTCCTTAGTTTATTTGGATCTTAATTTCAATCTAAGCATACATTTAACGTATTTCTTCAAAGCATTTCTGTTATTAAGAACTCGTCACATATGTATGTATGTATTTGCAAAAAAAAAAAAAAAAAAAATTATAAAAAAAGACTCAATAATGTAATTATAATAAACAAGGAAAATTTAATTACCCGCCTTCTACTAAAGATCGCAGGCAATCCGAGATAATATTGAATACGTATACATAAATAATATGTATGTATATACATAGATATGTTCATATGGAAACCATTCCCTTGTATGCATAAACCCAACCATACATAAATACATATGTAGATACATATGTACGCACAAATGCTTGGCTAAGGCAACTGCGAAAATCTGCTTGCATTTCCTTCCATACAACGCAGCTGAAAAATGTCCATGAGAAAATCTTTTCGTGAACGCTAAAATACTGCTCGCGATCAGTATTTCTCGCATTGCTTTTCTCACATGTGAACAGCCAAAGCCGGCTTAGTTCGGTTTTATCACATGTGAGTGAGAAATTTTGGTTTGTTATTTTTCGCTCGTGAGTGAAAAATATGGAAATTTTTTTGTTGTTCACTTATCGCGAGTGAGAAGCATAATTTTTTTTTGCATTTCTCACTCGTGATCAGTGTTGCCACTTTAGCTATTTTGTAGCTAGATTTAGCTATAACTTTTGGCGTTTAGCTACAGATATTTGCGTTTAGCTATTAGCTATTTTTGTTAGCTTTTTTTTTAATAGCTTAGCTATTTTTAGCTATTTTTCTTAATTTCTTTATTTTGCACATCAGTTTATCATTTTAAGCTAATGAGTCATCTGCGAGTTTATGAAAACTTGAAAGTGTATACTTATCCTTATGATTATCAAACTATACAAAAGTTGATAGTCTGGCATGCCTTCCTTATTTTATCGATTATTGGTGCATTCATATGCAAGGTTGATGCAATCAAGGCAGATCTGGGAAGGTAGGCTCGGAGGCGAATTCAGAAATTTCCCATGTATTTTGTTATTGTAATTGGTAGAGTGTAATGTCAAAATGATAATTCGTCTTAGTTAAAATCTGAATTCGCTTGAGACTCGCCCATTCCTATTGGTCATGATGTGAATTCGCTTTGATTTTGACATTACACTCTACCTTTGTAAATAAAAAAGTAGTTTCTGAATTCGCCACCGAGCCTACCTTCCTAGATCTGCCTTGGATGCAATAAGGTTTTCGCAGTGCGCAAAAGCAACTCTGCCATACATTTTGTTGTTGCCCATTTTGCTATTTGAATGCGCAAATGACCATTGGCATACGCGATAATTGAACCGTCCTATTCACGGTGTATTCGTAAAATTTTTCAGAACTTTATTATCAAGTTAATTGAGCAACTCCGCCAACGCTTACCGCAGAATATTCCATCTTTAAAAAATATTGAATTTTTTTCTGTAAATAAGCCAAAAATATTTGACACTTTCAAGGATGAAAAGGATCACTTTAACACGGAGGAAATCACTATTTTAGAAATGCAATGGAAAAACTACACGCATACCCATGGAAGGGAACTACCTCTACAATAAAGTTTTGCGGAGACGTAAGAAAGCTTAGAAATGCTCTTAACGAAAATCCGTTTGAAGAACGTTTAATTTTCTAATCCTACCGCTTAGTAATACAGAAATAGAACGTAGATTTTCTGTTATGAACGTAATAAAAACAAAGCAAAGAAATAGAATGCAATTATTTATGTTAAACTCTCTATTGACTGTTAGGTATGGTCTAAAAAGGCTTGAAAAATGTTGTAATAACTTTAAAATTCCTAACGATATTATTAAAGCAATGACTTCAATTAATAATAATTCAACCTGTGAATTAAATGAAGAAGATATGATTTTTGAAATGTTATTGAATCAAATTTTTAACTAAAGTTTAAATATTAATTAGTCGCTATTATAATTTATTTTAATACTGCAATTGAATGTACATACATACATACATACATATGTAATGAATTGATTTTTTTCATTGTAATAATCTTATTATGCGACGTACATATCGTCGCTGCGCCAACAAAAAGAGCTATAGGTTTGTCAGCAACTTTTCAGGAGAGCAAAAAAACCGTTTTCTGGTGATCCTAGAGAATATTTTTTCTAGTTTGAATTGTTAACTAATGATACTACACATATGTAATAGACTTGTGCAATTTTTTTTTTACTTTTTTTGACCAACCACTTCGCATGAAGCATTTGCGCCGTTTTACAGCACATAGCTCTTTTTACAAATTGTTTAAATTTGCTAGTGGGGGTAAGAAATCGTGAAAGATGTGTATACAATTCTTCGCTAGGGTCCGATGCAATTAGCGATAGCTTGGAAATGCATTATTTAATTGACCAGTGCCCCTCCTATTTTGAAAATTGGTCACATACGCTTTTTTTAAATAATTTTTTTACACAAAAATAACCTGAAATCAAAAAAAATTATACGAAAATAGATGTATAACTGATTTTACAGAGCATTTCTACTACTGAGAGCATATAGCTGTGTTTGATAACTTCTAACCAAAGAAGGATATCAGAAAACGGGAAATGCAGAAATGTGGCTAGCGGATAGCGCTAAATAAATATGTAATAAAAAAAAAATCGAAAAAAACATATAACTGAATTTGTTGGCGCAGCGACGATATATAAGTACATACAAACAAATATATGTATGGCTACAATATATAATAAAAGTATATATAAATATTCATATATGTGAATTTGTTTTATGTCACGTCTTTTTAAATAAATCATTATTTGGCTATTTTTGAAAAAAAAAAAAAATTGGCTATTTATTTTGGCTATGAAAAAAATTATTTAGCTATTTTTAGCAATTTTTTTAATTTAATTTAGCTATAAGCTTCAAAATATTCTGGCAACACTGCTCGTGATAAATGAACGAAAAAAATAATTTGAAATATTCTCGCTCGCGAACGTGAATGAATGTGAGTGAGATTTTCCGAACCCTGACATAAACCATGTGTATCTCATAAACAACACTAGTTCATAACCAAAAAATTTCAAAAAGTTCAGATATGATGACCATTTGAATATCGAATTGGGTACTTTTTTCATTTCCACACAGTAGCGTATTTTAATTATCTTTCTTTCTTATTTCTTATCGATTTGCAATTGATAACCAAAAACACAAAATTACCTTTATCTGCAAACCCTAACCATAAAAAAAAAAATAAAAAACATAGTTTCGAACTCAGCAGGTCCATGCTACTACCCCCTGACCCGAATTTGTTGGTGTTTTTTTCATTAATTATTTGTAAACTAGTGTAATGGTGGCTACAATTTATCCCACAGATCGAAACATTTTGTTCTGCCACCAGTGTATATGAAAGATTTCGACAGAACAATAAGGTTGTTCTCTGTGTCTAATATTTTTGCCGAGATATCATGATATCTTGAGAAATTTGCCACACAGAGAGAGCGCACCTTTATGAAAATAAAATTCTAACTGACTTCATTGTGAACTAGCATGTTAGTCATATTCTTTCCACTCCTTATACAACTGTTGTCGCTTTGCTTTGCTTGCTTCAATTTCGAATTAATTAATTTTTTATCTGAATAAAATAAAATACTTAAAAAAAAAGAACTAGAAACATAAATTGAAACTCACTTCTCATAGAAGACCATTGTGAATGTAATAACATGGTTGCATTTCCCGTGATATTTTTCTCATGATATCACATATCACGGGTTGGGGTAGGGTATGAGAAATTTGCCGAAGCTCCAAATTTGACAAGACGTGTATTTTGTTGTTGTGCTCGGCAAATTTATCACACTTATGTCATCTCGGCAAATTTGCCAGGCCAAAATCACAGAGAGAGAACAACCTTAATTATTCAATCGCGAAAGTTTCTTCGTTCGCATAGTTGGCTACACTTTTTAAATATTTCTTTTAATTCAAGTGGTTGGCAACGCAGTTGCCACAATCAGCTGATTTATTCGCTGGAACAACAAATTAGACGCCGCTGAAAATTTTTATAATGCGAAAATAATAAACAAATTGTGTTTTTTTTAGTAAATTTCAAATGGTTTGTGAGAGAAAAATGGATCTTTTATTGCCATACGACACGAAGGATCGTGAACATTTTTACGATTGCGCCATGAAAGTTGGATTCCATGAATTCGTTGCGGTAAGTACCTAATAGGTACTACCTACATATGTAGGGAGAAGAAAAAAATATATAAAAGCCGGCATTTAAAAAATGGCTCGCAATAAAATGCAATTCTAATACATACTTGTTTTTCTCTTTTTCTTCATCAGCTAAAAATGTTATATACAATGAAAGACTCGGATTTGGATGTCTATCAAATAATGGCACGTGAGCGATTAGATTTGATTCTGTACGGCTGGGAGTTGTGTCAGGTGCACTGGGATGAATCTAAAAAGGAAAATGATGTAGCGCCAATGCATTTAGTAACAGTTCTGAAACACGTAATCCGTTATTCGCTGGATTTGTGGTTTAGCACTGAATGGGAAGATTGTAAACCCTATTCTAAGGCAATGCTTATGGTTTGTTTGAAGCGTGGCCGTGATTTGCTGCAAGAAGTGGCTCAAACGGATATATTTGATTGGGGTTATACATTGGCATTAGGTACTAAGCCATGGGATATAAAATATTTGAATGATATTGTAACATGTACTAGCAATTTGGAGAAAAAATTTACAGAATCTAGTGAGCATGTAGAAGCAGCAGCGACCGAGGAAGGTAAGTAATGTGAACATTTGTATAGCTAAAACTAATTAATTTCACTTAACTTAAAAACTACTGAAGTAATTGAAGTAAACCAAAATGAGCAAAGATGTAATTTTCCGCGACCCTTTGTTGTAGTTTCCAAACTTAATTTATATCTTTATTTACCTCTTCTTCACCTTAAGATATCGACCATTTAAGAAAAGAGGGTTTAGTTTTACTTTTGCTGCGTCTCATAAAACTCTTCGATGCTGGCTTCTTCGAAAGTGCACGCAAGCTATCGATGCGTGTTATAGCTGCATGGAATCGTGAATATGAGAAATGTAAGCAGGAAATAAATACGCCCTTTCCGGAAGTCAACAAGCAACATAAACAATGTTTAATATTCATTTGTCATATTTATTTAATGGCCATATATGAAATGGATGATGTACGTGGTTTTGCCATAGATAATTTGGTGAGTAGATAGAGATGTTTTTAAAAATGGTAAAAGTAATATTTTCACATTTCACATTTTCCATTTTCTATTTTCCAGCTAAACAATATACGCTTTTACTATCAAAATATGGTGGACGCACCTTTTGCTGCAGCAGCCGTTACAGTGCAACAACCACTGGAGTATACGCCTGCACGTTACATAGCCATAACTTGTATTAATTTGCAAATTAGCAGTCAAGAATTTATTGACGCCTTCATATACGATTCTTATGATGAAAATTTCGTAAGCCTTTTCGGTGTAATATCACAATCCTATTTAAGTTATCTGCTTGGCAATTTGCTGATGGAAATGAATAAATTGAATGAAGATGATTTTAGTAAATGCGCTGACAATTTCAAACGTATCATACATTTGTATATAAAAGAGCGAGAACGAAGCGAACAGTTCTTTATGAAAGAATTGCATAAGAAAGAACTGAAACGGCGTAGTCATACGGTGTCGGCGACAAGGGACCATTTAACAAATATCTATAATAAAATGTGTAAAGGAAATCGTTTGAGTAATATTGGTAGTACAGAGCACACAGAGGATGATGAGGGAAAGAATAGGAGTACAACGACAACAACAGCAACAACGTTGGAGGAAGAGAACGAGCGGCGTGTAGATCCGGTGTTTCAACATTTGCCCAACAATGAGGATGTTTTGAATTATGTTTATACGGTTTTGGTGAAGCGGGTAAGATATCTACGTATATATATATATATATATATGTAAGTGTTAACATGTTTTTTTATTCCACTACCGTACTTATCTCTTTTTTCCAATACATTTCTTCACAGACACACCGTGGCTGGTATTTTGCTAAACTTATAGTTTTGCTGAAGATTATCAATCACCAATTGAACGCCATCGAAACGTGGCGTTATCATCCAGGTCTAACGCCCGAGTTCCTGCTGAACTTGGAGGTGAAACTCTCGCGACACTTTGAAGATTTGGCAACAATTTTCCAAGAGCATCTCTTTATGGAGCAGGAGTTTTGGTTGACTGGCTTCTATTTGAATCCATGTAAAAAGTACTATGAAACTGTGATACGCAGTGGTATGCGCTCGAATCGTTTGAGTCATCGCTTTGAAACTGGCGAAATGTATGATGATGACGATCGAAACGACGGCAAGCGCGACCGACGTCTGGACCGTGGCGGCGGCGGCGGCGGCGATTGGACAGCGGAAAAGGTGAATGCCATCAATGCTAAATATGGCTTGCTAAGCTCAACGATTGATGTGAAAGAAATTGTGAAGCTGGCAAATCACGAAGCACCCGATGTGGATTACGGGCAACTGTACAAGGCACTGCGTGCATTCAAATTGCCGGAAAATACAATCAAAGATTTGCTCACTGTCATATTTCTGCCGCGTAATAAAAGTTTTGCTTGGGCGCTAAATTGGGTGGAGTTGCGGAAACGGTGTAAAAGTTTGCTAAAAGATAGCGAACTGAAGCGTCATTTGGTAGAATTGAATATGGCCGAGGCAAATGATCGTCTGACATTTTTGAAGGTGGATTATGAAAAGTACAAACATAGACCACAATTAGATTATGGCAGCATTGAGCAGGGCTATGAGAGTACGAACATGCCAAATTATATTAAGGATAGTAGCGATGAGATGGAAGATGATGAATCGGAGGACTTTGAGGCAGATTCTGATTTGGATGAGCCGATAAAGGGAGGACGTGATTGTAAGTGAAATGTTTGTTTGTAAAAAAAAAAAATGTAAATCAACTTTAAAATGTTGCTGATTTTTTTTTGTTTGCCACTTTACAGCCAAGAAAAATGATCATGCAGAGTTTTGTGATTCTTATTTCATGAGTACACGTCGTACACGCGCGCGTGCTGCTGCAGTGATAGCAAGTGTGCTAGAGAAAGATAATAGGGCTTTGAGTATAGGAGAAAAAGAGGAGGAAAAGGAGGAGCAAAAAGCAGATGAAAAAGCAGAAGCAAAAGCAGATGAAAAAGCGGAGGAAAAATCGGGGGAAAAAGAGAGCGAGGAGGAAATCAACAAATCAAATGCCGAAGACACCAAAAACGAAGAATGTGCTGTAGAAAAAGATAGCGGCGACGCTGCAGCTGCAATGGAAGAGTGCAGCAAACACGATTTGAATGAACTGCTACAGGAACGCAGCGTCTTTGATAATAACACCAGCGGTTTTAATCCATTCCCAGATATATGGAGTGTTGAGGGAAAGGAATTGAAAAATGTTGAAGAGAAATTGCCTCAGTTGGAAACGGTCAGCTTATTCGAGAAGTCAGCAAAATTAGAAATGCTAAAGCGAAAAAAATCTGCGCCATCCAGTAATAAACAGATGCCCAGTTTAGAGCATACAATCCTTGAAGCGAGCACGCCTAATATGGACATTGTAAAAGTTGAAGATCTAGCCGAAGAGGAAGAGGAGGAAACGGAAATGGCAATGGGAATGGAAATGAATGTGGTACCAACAGTGGATGCTGAGGGTATTAAAGGTATAGTAAAATTGTAAAGATTGTTTGCGATTTCGTCCTATGTCGCCGCTAACGTGGTCCTTCCATTACTTTTCATTTGCATATATAAAAGTAAAGTCTAAAAATCCTAAAAGTAGATGCCCAGGTTATTGCTTCAGGGTGTTTGTTGAATGAGTATAGGTAGACAATATTAACTTAAATGGCTTTAGCAAGCAATACTGTGCAGTTTTGTTAGTCTGAGTGTGAGAAAAAATGGAAAAAATTATTGATTGGATAGTTGCAGACCGTCATGTACCATATAACTTCTAATTAGCCCAAAATTACTTGGACCTAAACAACTTTTTCGAATTAACTTAACCAAACATCTGGTTAACCTAACTGCTACGTAATCTAACATAACAAATTCGACTTAATCTAACGTTGTATATGTCTTAAAATTAACTTAATCAACGTTTTTCTTAAACTAACCTAACTTACCTAACCTATCCTAACTTTTACCTAACCTAACCTAACTTTTACCTAACGTAATCCAACTTACCTAACCTAACCTAACTTTTACTTAACGCAACCTAACTTTTACCTAACGTAATCCAACTTACCTAACCTAACCTAACTTTTACCTAACCTAACCTAACCTAACTTTTACTTAACGCAACCTAACTTTTACCTAACGTAATCCAACTTACCTAACCTAACCTAGCTTTTACCTAACCATCCTAACTTTTACCTAACCTAACCTAGCTTTTACCTAACCAACCTAACTTTTACCTAACCAACCCAAATTTTACCTGACCTAACCTAATTATTACCTAACCTAAATTTTGCCGCTGTGGTGCAGTGGGTGGAGTGCTCGCCTGCTATGCCAGAGGTCTCAGGTTCAAACCACGGTCCGAGCAAAACACCAAAACGATTTTTCTAATTAGTAAAAATCCAATAATTCTGTTTTTTAAGAGCAGCGGTCACCTCTCGGCAGTGGGTGGCATACCCTCCGAGAGTATTTCTGCCATGAAAAAGCGTCTCACAAAAAAATACATTCGCCGTTCGGAGCCGGCATAAAAACTGTAGGTCCACCCAATTATTAGGAAAAACAAAAAGGAGCACACCTTGAATTGGGAGAGAAGCTCGGCCATAAAACTCGTCAGAGTTATAATAGCGCCATTGTATTATATTATTATTAAATTTTGCCTAACCTAACCTAACATTACAGCTTCGCCTTTACCTAAAACCGGTAGTAAAAAAATGCTACTTAATCTAACCTAACTTTTACTTAATATAACCTAACTTTTACTTAACCTAATCTAACTTTTACCTAACCAACCTAACTTTTACCTAACCAACCTAACTTTTACCTAACCAACCTAACTTTTACCTAACCAACCTAACTTTTACCTAACCAACCTAACTTTTACCTAACCTAATCTAACTTTTACCTTACCAACCTAAATTTTACCTAACCTAACCTAGCTTTTACCTAACCATCCTAACTTTTACTTAATCTAACCTAACTTTTACTTAATCTAACCTAACTTTTACCTAACCTAATCTAACTTTTACCTAACCAACCTAACTTTTACCTAACCAACCTAACTTTTACCTAACCAAACTAAACTTTTACCTAACCAACCTAACTTTTACCTAACCAACCTAACTTTTACCTAACCAACCTAACTTTTACCTAACCAACCTAAATTTTACCTAACCTAACCTAACTTTTACCTAACCTAACCTAACTTTTATCTGACCTAACCTAACTTTTACCTAACCCAAACTAACTTTTACCTAACCTAATCTAACTTTTACCTAACCAACCTAACTTTTACCTAACCAACCTAACTTTTACCTAACCAACCTAACTTTTACCTAACCAACCTAACTTTTACCTAACCAACCTAACTTTTACCTAACCTAATCTAACTTTTACCTTACCAACCTAAATTTTACCTAACCTAACCTAGCTTTTACCTAACCATCCTAACTTTTACTTAATCTAACCTAACTTTTACTTAATCTAACCTAACTTTTACCTAACCTAATCTAACTTTTACCTAACCAACCTAACTTTTACCTAACCAACCTAACTTTTACCTAACCAAACTAAACTTTTACCTAACCAACCTAACTTTTACCTAACTAACCTAACTTTTACCTAACCAACCTAAATTTTACCTAACCTAACCTAACTTTTACCTAACCTAACCTAACTTTTATCTGACCTAACCTAACTTTTACCTAACCCAAACTAACTTTTACCTAACCTAATCTAACTTTTACCTAACCAACCTAACTTTTACCTAACCTAACTTAACATTACAGCTTCGCCTTAACCTAAAGTCGGTAGTAAAGAAATGCTGCCCTTTAGAATTTGTTTCCATGCAATTTTCGTTCATTTTTTGCATCAAAAAAAGTTCCAAACTTATTAAAATAAAATTATAATTTCCAAATGCAGATTCTCAGTCAGCAGCAGCGCAAACCGCCGAACGTAAGAATGACGCATGCACTGACAAAGATCTGGTGAGTCATTTTTGTATTAAAAAAAAAAAAATAAAACTAAAATTATTAATCAAAATCCTTTCAATTAGCACGATGATGAAAGCGATGTTTCCACAACCGCACGACGGGACAGTGACGAAGTCAATGATATGAGTAAGGAGGAGCAGCCAGATCAGACCGATGACGATGATCTGCGCCAAAAACGTTTTCTATATGACGAAAACTCCACCGATAGTAGTGTTTTAAAAGCAAAAGAGCAAATTAGTGCCAACACCGAAAAACTACCGTTGCAAATGTTACCAATAAAAATGGAAAACACGGCGGAAATTGAAATTGAAAAGGAAATGGTAATGGAAGCACATGCGTATGCGGCGGATGCAGATGCAGTGGTAGAAACCGAGGCAGAAGTAAAAACAGAAGCGGCTACAAGTGATGACGAAAGAGAAGCATTAGTTAAACAACAACAAGCTGATCTCTTAAAGCAATTCACGCGTAGGAAATTGCGCGTGCGCGTGTGTCGGCTAAAAGTGGCTGATGTAGAGCAGCTACGACAGCCCAGCATACGTTTGCAACGTGTGGATGTACCGTTGGTGAATACGCGTTTGGGCAGCTTGCGGCGTGCCGAACGAAAATGTAAGTTGCACTCAGTAAATGTTAATAAAATAATTTTTCCGCTTTCTAACACAATCCTTATATATGTATGTAATTTTAGTCTATACGGACTTGGATGAATCGTCCAAATCAAGTAATGGTTCATTAGATTCAATTAAAAGAGGACACCTCTATTCCGAGTCGTCAACTGAATCGGAGAGTTTTAGGAAAAGACGACGTGTCGCTCGTTCATCACGCGGCAGAGGTGGTGGCCAATGTGTAAGCATATCAACACGAACTACACAACAACCACAACAACAACAACAACCACAACAACAAAAACGTGAACAAACAAAGCATTTGAAAGTGACGCCACGCAGTGCGAGTGGTTTGAAATTTCGTATATCCACTAATGCTGGCACCTCAGCTGCTGGACGTACCATCATCACTGTTACTCCTCGTGGTGCTGCTGCTGCGGCTGCTGCTGCTGATGAGACAGATTCGAAGGCGCTTAGTATGCCCATAATTGATTACATACAGATTTCATCGTCATCCTCGGATGATGATGAGCCATTGCGACCGCGACCGCGACTGGCTGCTGTGGAAGAGTTAATTGAAGATGACCCATTGTATGAACAGGAAATACCTTTATTTACCGCCAGATTCACGAAAAAATTTAAGTGAAAAATAATTTTTTTCTTTGTAAGATTTCTTATAAAAAAATCAAGTCAAAAAAAATTAAATTAAACTTAAGTTCTTTTGTGAAACTGTCTGTTAGAGTTTAGTTTGAGAATTAGTGAAATTAATTTGTTAGTCAAGTATTATTTAATTATTTTTTGAAAATATGATAGGCTTT
This sequence comes from Urophora cardui, assembly GCA_960531455.1. NCBI lineage: Eukaryota > Metazoa > Arthropoda > Insecta > Diptera > Tephritidae > Urophora > Urophora cardui. The sequence goes on from OY482673.1 coordinate 46,801,879, forward strand.
GGTTTAACTGAATTTTAAATCTGTATGTTTGTATTTTTGGTAATGTAAGCAGTTACGTATAATAAGAGAAAAAACTGTTCACACAATGATTTTGTTTTTTGAAATTTATAATTAAAATTTGTATAAAATATATATTTGCAACTAAAATATATGGGTATGTTCAAAAACGCAGCATAAAACGAAAGAAATTATATGTATTTACGTTCTTTGATTCTCCCTTGTAAATATACGGTATTTGTTACTACTCCGTAATTATGTGCATTAACTTATTCACCCTTATTACGGTTGTCGTCGTCGACGTCGTTGTCACTTTTCAGTCGACATCACGTCGTCTCGACGTCGTCGTCACATCGACGCAAAATCGGTATTAGCTAAGCGTATTGAGACGACGTCGACTGTTTATCGGTAAACCGAATGACGAAAGTACCATCCCTATAATTTCTGCACTAACTGTTTGATTTTATTTACAATCTGTGCGCAATTTTTTCAGTATTTTTTTATTTGTGCTATTTTGATAATTTATTTCTTTATTATAAATGTATTTTGCATATGATTCATCAAGTTTTAGCGATGAACATAGCAATGAAGTGCTCGAGTAATGAAGAAATAAAAGAAAAATTTAATTGAAATACATATATACATACATATGTATGTACGTACATATGTACATAAATATTTAATAAATTAGTTTTCTCCTCAATCTTTCTTAAAGGAGGTGCCAAGGCATTCAATTTATTGGGATTGCTTCTCAATGTTGTAAACGATTAGTTGGTATCGTACCCCATTGAAAACCTTTGGGTCGGCTTCGATATGTGCGCTCACCGAATTTATTTTTAAACTAGTGAGAATTTTTCAATGAAACTAGCAGGAAATAATCTGCGGATGTTAGTTCTACTAATTTTAACACTCCCGTAATAAAATTTTAAAAACAAAAATGCATACATACTAAATTTTCTTCTTGTCACCCTTAAACGCAGCGTCGACGAAAATGGCAACGAGTGACCGTCTCGACGTCGACTTAGCTGATACCAAATATGTTTCGATAGTTGTCACAAGTTATCGACTTTGCCATACGTAATACCGATTTTGATAAGTCGTCGCCGACACCGTCGAGTGAGTGTCGACGACGACAACCGTAATAAGGGTGATTATTTCAACTCGCCTAAAATTATGCTTTACGAATAATTAAATTGCACGTATACATTCTTTGGTGAAAACGTTGCGCAACATGTTAGCAACATTATTCCAGCAACATTTGCTACAAATTCATTCCGTGCTGTCCACAAGGGACAAGGGGATAAGCATCGATAGTTGAAAAAAACTATCATTAGTTTCGCAGCTCTAACGGTAGCCCACCTGTTCGCTGCATTCAAAATTGAAATTTCTAATATTGGCGATTAGTGCAGCTTGTTTGCTTGTAAATTCGCGAGTGTTTTTGTGTTATTAATTAAAGTTTTCTTTATTCTACGTTTGCTTAAAATTATTAAGCGTTAAAATGTTGTTGAAAGTTGTTGTTGCTTGTAAATTCGCGAGTGTTCTTTGTTATTAATTAAAGTTTTCTTTACTCTACATTTGTTTGAAATTATTAAGTGTTAAAATAAAGTTGTTGAAAGGAAACTACCGATTCAATAGCTATCGCAATTGGTAAGTAGCATACTTATTGTTTTTGCATTGCAGTCTATTTCACGTTTATCAATAAATATATTTTATAGTCGCATTGGCGTCGAAAATGCTGCAGGCGCCGTGGTATGTATACGCATGTTTGTGTATGTATGCCTGCAAATTTGCCGCTACGCTGCTTGAGAATTTTTGTTGTAGCTAATTACCCTGCAAAAAATGTGCGATTAATCTTGATAGAGATTTGTCCCGGATTGATCTATTTCGCGAACAATCGCTCCACAATTAGTCCCCGATTGTTACCGTACGGGTATAAATGTAGACTAATTGTAGACGAATACTTTCCGAACGGGTATAAATGCAGATTAATTGCTTTCATCCCGAATGTGTACAAATCTAGATTGATAAAATGTATAAATTTTACAAAAAGATTCAATGTATTAAAAAAATTTTATAACAATAGGTAAAACTAATTGAACACCATTTATTTTAATAACAATGATGAATAATAACACTGGATCACAAAATGAAATTTGTTGTCTGTGCTTTGGACGTGACTATCCTATCTACATATATGTATAAACGGTCGCTGATTCCGCAAATTGGGTTCATTTTTAATTCTATGGGAAGGTTTTTGAGATATCGGCAATTTACCGTTATTGGGCCAATAGCTCCACTTAATCCTCAATATCTCTTTAATGCAGTGAGCTATCTTGCTTGGGGTGACACCAAAACTAAATTTCCTTTTCCTGGCTCCTATAACATTTTTCTCTAACTCTTATAGTTTCTGAAATATTGTCGATTCAATTTGAATTTTTTCGATTTTTTTTTGAAGAAAAAATTGAGTTTGTCAGGCAATATCTTTAAAACCAATGTTTTCATCTTCGATTTTACTTCTTTACGTGAAGGAAAAGTTATAGGCGATCAAGTAAATACAGCCAAGTCGCGCAATGCTACTACACGGGTATATTTTATGCATGTTATACCCGTAAATGGGCTTGTATTTACTGCGCTGCCTATACGCTGCTACTGCAGATGTGTAGGCAGGTGCAGTGAAATAACGCCCGTGGAATTAACGCCCGCGGGCGTTATTTCCCAAAAAAGGAAATAACGCCCGCGGGCGTTTCTTCTTTTCTTGAAAAAGAAATAATTCCCACGGGCGTTATTTCGTTTGATCCATGGGCTTTATTTCTCTTTCGGAAGGGCAATTAAGCCCGCAGACGGGGTTTTTTTAAATATGGTGTATTAGGGAAAAAGCGCCGCAGGCGAAAAATTGGAATAAAAAATCGCGCGATTTTTAATTCCAATTTTTCGTGTTTTCTGAGTATGGTGTATTATAATTGGAAAACGCGCCGCAGGCGAAAAATTGGAATAAAAAATCGCGCGATTTTTAATTCCAATTTTTCGTGTTTTCTGAGTATGGTGTATTATAATTGGAAAACGCGCCGCAGGCGAAAAATTGGAATAAAAAATCGCGGGATTTTTAATTCCAATTTTTCGTGTTTTCTGAGTATGGTGTATTATAATTGGAAAACGCGCCGCAGGCGAAAAATTGGAATAAAAAATCGCGCGATTTTTAATTCCAATTTTTCGTGTTTTCTGAGTATGGTGTATTATAATTGGAAAACGCGCCGCAGGCGAAAAATTGGAATAAAAAATCGCGCGATTTTTAATTCCAAATTTTGGATTCTTTAAATTTTTTTTAAATCCCTTCTAAATATTCAAATATTATGTACATATGTGTCAACTCCGCCGCTTAATAGAAATAATACCTACGAGTAATTACTGAGACAGAGAGGCTCAGGGTTATTACTGAGAGAGGCTTAGTTAAATGGATATTATTTAAAATAAATATATCTGCGGCGCTTTTCCAATAAAACAAACACCATATTTAAAAAAACGAAAAATTGGAATAAAATATCGCGCGATTTTTTATTCCAATTTTTCGCCTGCGGCGGTTTTCCCACTAATACACCATATTTAAAAAAAAAACCCCGTCTGCGGGCTTAATTGCCCTTTCGAAAGGGAAATAAAGCCCACATCGCCGAATAGGGCGCGCGGGCGTTCTTTCCCTTTCTGAGTGGAAATAATACCCACGGGTTTAATTTCGTTTTATTCGCAGGCGCTATTTCTTTTTCAAGAAAAGAAAAAACGCCCGCGGGTGTTATTTCCTTTTTTTGGGAAATAACGCCCGCGGGCGTTAATTCCACGGGCTTTATTTCACTGCACCGTGTAGGCATTGGTAAAATATGCATAGAATGTACCGTGCAGAGGCATTGCGCGACCTGGCTGTATTTACATGATCGCCTATAACTTTTCTATTTTACCATGGATTTTCTTCGTTGATAGCTTATTTTTTTGCTAATGGAATGGAGCTTCACGTAAAGGATTGAGACCGAAGGTGAAAACATTGGTTTTAAAGATATTGCCTGACAAAGTCAATTTTCGGAATCAGCGACCGATTTTACATATAGATAGGATGGTCGTGTTTAGAGCCTTTTTTGGCTGTAGAGCAGTGTAATTTTAACAAAATGTTACCAAAAATATCTATTGAAAAATCAATTACAATTATGCACTCAAAACTGGCTATTTAAAAAAAAATTATTTTATTGAATAGATTTTTTTACAAAAGTAAAACTTACTTATTGTATAATCTTTATTTAAATAGGCATGAACATTTATAATTTTTAGAAATTGTTGAACTTTTCCCCTGTGCGACACCCCTTAACCCTCGGCGATCGGGACCAAAATTTATATGTGATATCTTTGAGTGTGCTGTTACCGATGCAGAGGGTGAGCCCGCATAAAATTGCTAATTGGATTTTAAGGACCACCCTAATGCAGATGCCACAAAAACAACCGCAACTCGTTTTAAATATGATGCATTGCGAAAAAGTCGTCAGTTAGTTTGGAATTAAAACTCGATGGAATAAAGTACCTATCTTTTTGTTGTTGTTTTTTGTATAGTACAGTAGACGCTCACAAATTAGAACTCTTAGTAATTAGAATTTCCAGAAATTAGAATCAACTTTTTGAATACATTACACGCTCTAAAATTAGAATCGAAAATTCTTTCATTTTGTGGCGCCCTCCGAATCTGGGGGCCCGTCAGCCCTGCCCTTAATCCGGCCCTGGATATAATGCCTGCTTGGATGCGCTTAAACTACACCCTAAATTTAATTTTCACTTATTGATATAATTTATGTATTAATTACCATTTAATTGTATGCCGTGAAATTTTGTGTTATTCGAAAACCTGCTCAAATATAAATATTGGTGTGCGAATGTAAGTACCTATCTACAACCCAGCAGGGCTTTCTCTTACATGTAATGGGTAAAATCATCGAGAAATCTTGATTCATCGCTTACACTTTCGAATACGGATTGCATTACTTTAACATAGGCATGTCATTGGCGGTATTGTCTTACAATATTGTAGACAATAATGCATTATATAATCGCTACTAATATTGGATAAAATAAGCTGTTACAAGTAATAAGTTCTTTCACTGGTATAAGTAATTGCATATTTCACACAATCCAGTATAATAATCTATAATGTATTATAATAAAAACTGGCAAAATAAACGAGAATGAGCGTAAATTGCTTTACAAAATTGCTATTTACAAAAATTTAAATCAATGTAGGCTTTGCAAAATATATCGGCAGTGTTCCAAATCTTTTCGCTTATTTTATGCAATACTGGTAAGCGAAAAAATAATTTTAAAACTAAGAGTAATTAATTTATGCCGAAAACAAATAGCAAACAGAATGAATAGAAAATCAATTCTTTGCAAAATGTATTTTAAAAAAAAGCACTATTTGAATAATAATTATTACACTATGTATTTGCACAGCTATTGGCTTATTTAAAAAAATTTTAACGATGGAATAACACGACTAACAACGACAATTTTATAATGAAAACTGGCGAAATAAACGAGAATGAGAATTTGCTTTACAAAACTGCTATTTAGAAAAATTAAAATCAAAGCAAAGCGTTTGCAAAAAAATAACGGCAGTACTCCAAACCTTTTCGATTATTTTCTGCATTACCAGTAAGCGAAAAAAAATAATAATTTTAAAACTGTCGCATTACAAGTAATGAGCAAAGTAAGCGAAGGAGTATTTATTAGCTATTTGTAATGCGTTATTTCATTGAATACAAGTTCAAGCCATTACCAAAATATGGAAAAACCCTGCTGGGAATGAGTGATAAAAAAATTATACCATTGTATTCTTTGTTTGGCACATACAGTTTCAGATACATATATGTAGATATTATATGCTCGAAAATATACCTACATATGTATGTATAGGTACATGGATCCCAGCAGTATTTGGGGTAAGGAGGTGCATATTCAATAGAATATTCATTATGAAAAATAGCCTGAAAGTAAGTTCAAAATTCATTGCTGAAAAAATAACTGAACACGCAGTGAAGACATCAGGTGTACTGAAATACATGCTATGGAAGTTCTCTCTGCGTATTCAGGCCTTTTTTCCTACAGAAACTCTCCCTTCTCGTTCGGCAGTTTTTAGGTAGTTGATTTTCGACGCCACCTCTATATAAAAACGAAAGGGAAAGTTCAGATATTAGAACTACATCTCTACTGAATATTCAGTAGGAAATATGTGCTGTTTTCCAGCTGATAAATACTGCTGGGATATTTCTTGCATATAAAAATTCTATTTTATTTTATAAAAAGTTTTAACTATAGTATACTGCATCTTCTTTGAGCTGAGTTAATAATAAATTAAACAGTTTCGAGAAAATTAGTTTTCGTTTAAGATCGAAGGATATGATTAATATAGTAAAAAAAATCCTGGTAAATATTATATGACCGCCGACTGTGCTTGTATATACATACATATGTATGTATACACACCCATCTATTAGTTTAAACAGGAACATTCTATTTACTTAGAAAGGCATTAATGTCGAAAATATTTACCAAGAGCCTATGGGCATTCACCAACGCAATGTAAAATTCAAATAAATTATGCATTACGTTTTTTTTTGCTTTTCCAAACTGAAAATCAAACATTGAATTTTTTTTAAGGATGAAGAATGCGTATAGATGTATGTATGTATGTATGTATGTTTGCACAATTTCGTGATAGCTGGTATGAAACACTAGTTGCCTCGAGCTAATTGCGTTCTAACAAGCGGCATAAATTCAATTCGTAACGCTCCTTATGTTTGTACGTTCAAACGACGCGCACACTACCCTCGCGTAAGGACCAACATATTCATACATATGGATTTATTTCTGTGTGTGTATACATATGTGTGAATTTCAATCATCAGCATCAACGACCTTTGCAACACCAACAACAACAAAATAGCACACCACCACTCACCATCGCTTCCCCCCGGTTAGCTGGGCACTATGGGTACAGTGGTCCGCAAAAAAATTGTAGCAAAACGTAGGCAAAAGTTTCAGCCAATTCTTGCACAATAGACACATTCGCTTGGCTTTCGCCATCTTGGTTTGGCTGAGTGATCTGTTCATATGAGTATCACAATGGAACCATATGGGTCTAAGTGTGTTGGTGCGTGCACCAGCAGCCACTGCACATATTTATGTAGGTAGATTTTCAAGTTTTATGCGGCCAAAATTGAATTTTGTGAAGTTGTTACAATTACAGAAAAAAAACATACACACATATTGGAAATAGACAGGGGAACAGGGCCGATAGCCAAAGCAGCTAGCGCCCATCTCTTAGTATTTTAGCCTTAAAATTGTATTTTAAGCCTAAATAAATAATAATAATAATAAAATAGACAGGGGAACAGTAATTCATCGCATTTTTCGGGAGCCCATACTCTCCACTTGCTCCCAGATGGTCGAAATTTAGCATATCTAAAGTTAATGTTTAATTTTTTTTTACATATTTTTAAGTGTTAGTTTCAACGTGAATATTTATTATTTAAAGCATTTCATTTAAGTAATCGTGATGAATCCTAAAGCTTCAAGTACTTATTAACACTTTTCCAAAATATCCTTGATTTCCAATAATTCTAAGTTTATAGTTTTAAGCTTTTAAAGTCGGGATATTTAAAAAAAAAATCACTTTGTGTTCAAAATTGATTTTGTTATGTTGCTCTGTCAGACTCAGTCAAATTAACCCTCGGACATGATATTTAGTACAATTACTTAGTATTTTGCCGACAAAAAATTACGTCGCACAAAGCCGCACTTCACTACTAGATACAGGGTTTTTCATATGTACCTACAATAATTTTCTTTTTTGTGTTTTATACATATTTGATTTTAATGTTTATATTTCTAACGCATATATTGGTTAATGTAGGTGATGCTCGAAAGTAACCGAGATTTTTATCAGCGATTATTGTTAACTTTTTAGTTAGTATTTTTAGTATTTCCAATTTTTCAAAGTTAAGGAAATACTTATCATAAAAAGGGGCTAAGAATTCTAAGGCTACATTTTTTTTAAGAGACTTTTGAGTATGCAATTTTGCAGCTCATTCAATTTTAATATAATAATATGCAACATTCAACTTTTTGAAAATTTTCATTGGCTTTTCGGAAATTTTAATTGGAACGGTCCCACGTACATATGTATAAGGCAAACACCCTACAGAAAAAAACTTCTGAAATCGACGGAATTTTTAACAGCATTGAGAATTTCACATTTTACACTAAAATTGGTTGTCTACATAACAGTAAACTTAGAAATCGCCTCAAAATCTTCTATAAATTCTGGCGTCAATTTGAAATTTTTAATCCACTTTTAGAAATTTCTACGATTTTTCGGATTTTTTCCATAAGCTTGGAAATCCTGTTTAAAACGATTTTTATTGAAAAATTGTCTATATTTTTATACGAAAATAAGAAAGTAAAATTTTCGACAGAACTCTTGGAAATAAATTTAAAAACTCTGGCGTATGATTTTTTTTGAGTCACTGTACATATATATTTTTCAATAAAATCGACTTTTAACACAAATTATTAAAATTTTGCATTAAACAAGCAATTTGGAATAGATGTAGACAATAAAATATTGTTGGCCGCATAAAACTTGAAAATCTACCTATGTGCACTGTAACTTACATTTGCAACCTAACCGTACTTGTACTTTTTTATACGCCACTGTATGTGCATATGTCCATATAAAAGTTAGTGTTGTAATTTGAGATTTTTTTTTGCATACAGACATACAAACTTATAATAATTCTCAATTTTATTGTTCGTTAGCACAAAATTTCCCACCCCGATTCGTTTCGGTGCACTGGCATTGAATGCGAACGCGCGTAAATGTGTAAGTAGTAAATAAATCGGTTTTATTTGGCTGCACCTGGAATTCGATTTGGCTTTTGTTTTGTGCGTGTTTTTTGCTGGACATTTAAATTTGCTGCACTTACAGAAAACAGCATGCAGCTGAAAAGCCAAAATTAAAGAAAAAAATAAAAAAAAAAACGTGAGTGTGATATGAATAATAAGCGAGCCGCGAAAGAAACGTCGATGATGATTTTTGGTAGAAGAAAAACTTTTCCAATAGAAATGCGAACTTTAACCCCTGTGCGACAACCCTTAACTGTCTCCGAGCGGTATCAAAATTTTTAGTTGGTATCCTTGAGTGCAGGACTATCGATTTTGGACATTGGAAACACAAAAAATGAAATTAAATTTGTTCAGTCCCCATAGAGTTTTCTGAACTTTGACCGCCATGCGACACTCCTTAATCGTCTCATATCGGAACCAAAATTTGCATGTGATGTCTTTGTGACTGTGCTGTTACATACATACATACATTTGCCTTTAAGGAACACCCTAAAATGTCGATATCTGTGTCTGAGTAAAGCTCGCGCAGGTTATCCACCATTCAATATTCTTCGTCATTCACTGTCGCCAACGCGTAAGTGTCCATAAATCTCTCGAAGAATCCATCTTTCGAATACTCCAAGCTCCATCTCAACTGGTGTTGATATCGTCCATGCTTCGGCGCTGTACGTAGCTACATATACATATGTATGTATGAGTACGAGATCGATGAGCGACTTGTAGAGCGTGATCGCACAAAATTTTCTCTTTTTTATGATGTTGAATTTTTTCTTTTTCCACCCACCTAAAAACAGTAAAAATTCATACAATTTATTTTTTTCAACAACATAAAAATTATATATTAGGTCACTATGATGTATTCGCTGAATTTCAAGACCCATTTTTTTGTTTCTGCTTTTGAAACTCTTTTTGGTAGTTAGGACTCGCTACGATCCTCGACAAAATAACAAGTATTTTACAAAAAAAAAAAAAAAAATAAATAAACTAACAAATCGATTGGCTTCATCGAGTAAGTGAAGTGGTATTTACATTAAATGATCATGCATTCATAATAATATTATACATACGAGTATATGTATGTATGTACTATGTACCTACCACTGTGCAAATTGCTAACAATACAGAAATCACATTAAAATTCATTACGCTCATTGTTCCTGTCCAATGTCATTATATTTTAGGGTGTCATAAGAATTATTATTTTATTTTTATTTTTATTTTTTGGTGGCATAATCGCCAAAGCGGATGGTTGGACGCTACCGGCAGCGGTCAAACAAATGAAAACAAACATGGAAAACGAGAGTTTTCCGTATGCAATTTTTTTTCCAGATAGTATGTATTTGTGTTATTTATTCAAGGTCTTTATATACAAATGTATGTACATTAAGGTGGAGTGCAAACTTTTTTTTGGAAATTCAATTTGTTCCAAAGCCAGAACGGCACCTTTCTAGCCCAGTAATAAGCCTATAAAATTTTATTGACCTACTCGCATGCTTAGAGGTGCCCCCAGCCCCACAAAGTTGGAAAAAATAGCACGATCTGGTACAAATGTGAAATTTCTAAAATTATAAAATCAGAAAACGAAATATGAGGATTGATAAAGATGGCTAAGCTGAGTATTAAAGTGAATTTTTTTTTATTTTTTGGAAACAACAACAACAAGAGTTGGGAATGAAAATACCTATCGAGTGGTATAAAAATATTCGAAATCGGTTCAGTAGATAGTTCTTAAGTAATTGCAATTTAAAAAATGTATAATATAAACTTTGACCTTTAATAACGGTTGTTGTTGTTGTTTCCAAAAAAAAAATTTACTTTAATACTCAGCTTAGCCAATCCTCATACTTCGTTTTTTTGATTTTACAATTTTCAAAATTTCATATTTGTAGCAGATCATACTTATTGCTTTCAACTTTGCGGGGCTGGGGGAGTTCAAAACGTCATCCTATCGCCATAAAATTTTGTGTGGTTCATTAACTCGTATAAAGGCAACTTTTCATTGCTGATACGTTAAAAAAAAAAAAAAACAAAAAAAAATCTCCATATGTTTTCACTCCACCTTAATGTACATACATACAAACGTATGTCTATCAGAGTAATCAGTGGTAGAGGGGATAATCGGGTGAGATGAATGAATGAAATATCGCTGGATGGTTGGCAGGACGGATGTGTGGATAGATGTTTAGATTTTGGCCAATTGTTCAGTTTTTCTTTTTTTCGTTTTTTTGTATGTATTGACGCCTGAAAATATGCCAGTATTTAATTTGTGTGTGCATTGATGTACTGCATATATATGTATGTATGTGTGTGATGCGTTGGATGCATTAGCGCAACCGTAATGATAATCCCTAAATGCATTTCGGCTCTATAAATGCATAAAGTCGCCGAAACACACAAACAAAGACAAAAAATGAGCACATCAGAGATTTGATGGCTCTGTTTTCTCTATTGTTGCACCCAGTTAAGTGGAAGTGATTTTTGTTTCATATAAAATCCTATGTAATATGAACATAGGTACATACATACATATTAGCTAAATACATACATACATATGTATATTTACATGACTGACTCGCTTTCATGTGTGTTTATTTAGTGGCTCTCTTTGTAAATGAACGTCAAAAAGCTTATAATCCTGATATGGGTAAACATAACAATTTGTATGCCACAAATATACATTGGCATAGGTAAATACATATCTAGTATGTTTTTTTTTTTAAATGCTATGTTCAAATGTACATATACCCGCGATTGTAAGGAGTAAGAACTAACAGCAGAAATTTGAGCCAAAAAGCAGATCTGAAAGTATAACTTACATCGCTTGGTTTTGCAGACTCAACTGTCTTTGAGAGATTTTAGAAATGGCCATTGTGGACGATGGAGTCACTATGAAGTGCATGACTGCAATGCAAGAGGTCTCGGCTTCGAGCCAAGCCTGGACAAACAAAAAATGAAGGAGCCAGCTTAGAATTGGAAGAGAAACTCGGCCTATTATATTATTATAATCACGGTCGATATCATATATACATTAGGGTGGTCCCCAAAATCAAATTAGCGATTTTCTTCGGTTTCACCCCCTTGATAATGCCCATGACTGGCCTATAGTGGAAAAGCTGATATTAGCTTCTTCTTCTGCTTAATTGGCGCGTAACCGTCTACACTCAAAAAAAAAAATTACTCAGATTATGGAAAAATGGGAATGATTCGGCGCTAAAGACATATTTCCATATTTTGATGTACAATTTTCTTTAAAATGTGGTTTTTATTCCTTGATTTGAGGAAAATCGTACATCAAAATATGGAAATATGTCTTTAGCGCCGAATCATTCCCACTTTTCCATAATCTGAGTAAGTTGTTTTTTCAGTGTAGACGATTCTGGCAGGGTCCAATAAAGCGCGTTAGCTGTTTCTATTTCGTGCAGGCTGGCGCTAATTTGAAATACATACACTCAAAAAAAAATTACTCAGATTATGGAAAAGTGGGAATGATTCGGCGCTAAAGATAATTTTAATTGTTTTGATGTACAATTTTCTTCAAATCAAGGATTAAAAACCACGTTTTAAAGAAAATGAAAATTGTCTTTAGCGCCGAATCATTCTTTCTTTTCCATAATCTGAATAATCTTATGGACTTATCTCTCGAGGACTCCAAGTGTCATCCCATCTGATTTTGACATTGTCCATGCTTCTTAATCGTACATGAGGACTCGAACGATGAGCTTCCTGTGGAGCGTGATTTTTGTTCGTCAAGAGAGAACTTTACTTTTCAATTGCCTACTTAGTCCAAAGTAGCATTTATTATTGGCAAGTGTGATTATTCGTTGGATTGCATTTCTGACTTTGTTTTTGGTGTTAATGCTGCCAAATAGACGAAGTCCATAACAATTTTGAAATTGTAGATTTCAACAGTGACGTGGCTGCGGTTTCTTTGTGTAATGGCAGTAGGTACTTCGTCTTGTCCTCGTTAACCGCCAAACCCATTTTCTTAGCCTCTTGATCCAGCTTGGAGAAGGCAGAAAATAGGTTGAGAGTGTTAGTGCCAATGAGTCGATATCATCGGCGTACGCCAGCAGTTGCAAACTCTTGTGATATAAGATGCTTCCTGCACGGTGGAGTTCTGCAGCTCGTATTATCTTTTCCAGCATCAAGTTGAAGAAGTCACACGAAAGGGAGTCACCTTGTCTGAAACCTCGTTTGGTCTTGAACGGCTCGAAGAGGTTCTTCCCAATTCTGACGGAGCTGCTGGTGTTAGTCAACGTCATTTGGCATAGCCGTATGAGTCTTGCAGGGAAACCAAATTCAGACATTGCGGCATATAGGCAATTCCTATTCGTGCTATCAAAAGCGGCTTTAAAATCGACAAAGAGATGCCTTTTTTAAGGGCCAAAGCGTACAGCTGAGTATCTAATATCCGATTCCACGCGAACTTAGGCTTCCTTACTTGTTTGATTTTAAAGCCGCATTCGATAGCACAAGTAGGAGTTGCTTCGTAGTCCAAAAGGAGTTCTATAAAAAACATACACAAAAATTAAGAAACATTTAATCCAATTTCCTTATTTATAAGCTTAATGCAACCCCGTTTTTTGTCGACCCCAATGAGCTCTATAAAGCTTTGCAAATAACTAGTACTTCATTAAATTCGTAGCCACGTTTATTAAGTTGTCATTGTCAATGTTTATCGCCTTAAATTAATATAGTTACCGTTATATGTATTTATGTACATACATATGTACACTAATTTAATATGTTAACCCTTTTCAAGCCGCACACTTGGTCATCAAAGGCACTTATGGAAGTGCATTACCTACTTTCACTCAAGCACTTAAGTTATTCAATTCTAACATAATTGAAGGTGGTTTGCGGGCGTAAGAGGGCGGTGTTTGTGGCATCGCTGACAGCGCCGCCGGAACATTTGCGGTATCATAACATGGCCACGTGACAGACATGCGTCGTGCATCATGCTTTATTTATGTAAATACTTACGTATAATAATTATGTAATTACATGACAAAAGGCGCAACAATTCGTGTAAGTGGTAAAACGAAGGATGACACCGTAACCATTTGCCGGTTATTTTGTTTTAAACAGTTAACAAAACACCCATTTGATGGTGGTGGGAGAGTGAGAACGCGAAAAAATAAAATTAAAAAAATAAAAGCCAAAACATGATCCAATTACCAGGTCGGTCCATGGTACATACACACAAACATGCCGTGAGCTGAATGTCAAACGGAATGTCAAAACTGAAAGGAGAACGAAATAATTTGACATTCAGCTCACGAGCGAATGATGGAGAAACTCAGAGAACGAAGAATTTGACCAATAGTAAACACGAATGTATGTATAGAATATGCAGAAGCAGAGAAATTGGATAGCTGTTGAAGAAAAAGAAGAAGTCAGCTGATCTGAAGAGCCGACCTGTATTGGTGGATCCTGAGCCAAAACAAAAACCAAAAAACGGTTGGAAAGCGAAGGCTGGTTGGCGGCTGTTCGCACTTAACAAAAAACCGCGCACGTGCCTTATAACGAGGATAAAGTAAGGTAAAGCATGAGAAGCGCAAGAAAGAAAAAACAAAAATACGAGCAGCCAAAGCCTAGCTACTACTCGTCTGGTAATACTACACGGATAAACGTTTGCACTTAATCGGCTGAGTGGATTTAGCCGCAAGTCCTTAAGTCATTGTGCTGCTGGGCTGCTGGGCTGCCGCTTGCTACTTGCGTTGGTGGTGTCGGCTTTCAAGTCGCGTGCCACCAAATACTCGGCAGCGTGTTGTAGCCAACACTTCGGCAACTGTTGCCAGCACAAAATGAATATAAGATAAAGATAATAAAAGCAAATTAAATCAACAATCCACTGATTGCCGACGGCTGATGTGACAGTTGGTTAGTAAAGACGGTTTAAACAACGAATAACAAATTGTACGCCGTTGGATTAATATATGGCACGTGTGGCTAATAAAAATATAAATAAATACTATGTACCTATAACAGTACAAGTTTTTTGCAGGGTTCATTTAAAAAAAAATAATATTTTTACAAGTATGAAAATAAAATATTTTCCACCAGCCTTTCTTAATTGTAAGAGCAAAAGCAATTTAGCGTAGTGGGAAAATCTACTACTATAAACTAAAGGGGGATGAAGGTGTAAAAAATTAGTGTATACCGCTCGATTTTTTTTGGGAAAGAAGCATAAACAAATGTTCTTGAAACACTTGGTAAACAATGCTACGCACAATTTGTACACCGCGGACATTGTGGCTAAAAGTGTAGCTGAGAAGATTGCGCTAAGGTTTGGAGTAACAGGACAACTTAGACAACGACCTCTTGTACACAGCAACATACGGGGGAGAACGAAAAAGACACTGCAGATGGCGTATATTAGCCGAAACTGGTTTGTCTTCAAACCAAACTTGACATCATATTCCTACCCTGTCGGAAAAGCAAGCAACCAAAAAGCGGAACGGCTGTTCAGACTACATTACCCCCGCCAAACCGTCCTCAACAGGGGACCATGGGTAATAATAGAACTGGACGGATAGGGGAAAGGACTCCCAACCAATCGCCATACGTTCGACTTATTTACAGACGGAATAAAGTTGGATACAAGGGTGGAAACCACAGTGTTTTGTCCGGAGCTCGGTATACAACAATCTTTTAGACTCCCGGACTATTGCAATATCTTTCAGGCTGAGGTTTACGCTGCGTCAAAAACAGCGGAACTTGCAGCTGAACTAACGTGCTCAAACTCACGTGTAAATATTTTCATCGCCAGCCAGGCGACAATCAAAGCGATCACGGCAGCGACAACCACCTCTAAGTGCGTAAATCAGTAACATGAACTCTGCGTCAATAGAAGCGTTACGATCTACTGGGCACCGGGAAGGGGGCTTAGAATATATCCGTGGTAAGGAATGCCTGCCGTAAGAGGCGACTGAAATCTATCGGCCTAGAAGGTTGATAACGGCCAAAAAAATCGTTCGCACCACAGTCGGGCTAGTGTCAGAATGGACTAGTACCCGATCGTACCAGATTTATCCGGCAAAGGACTATCACTTCCCTTACACTCCCCAAAAACCTTCGGGAGGTGTCTTGGTGGCTACAACAACAACAACTGGGCATGAAGACACTAGGGAATTCAGGGAAATGAGTGAGCGGAAAATGTTAGTCAAAGCCGGGGCATCACTAACACAAGTGAATGTGGAAAACATCTTCCCCTCTCTTAATTACCATACATCTCAAATAGAGACCCTGTCATTCTGCAAGTTCGCCAAAAGCATGCTTCGTGCATACAACGTAAAAACTGTAAACTATCTACTTACTCTTCCTAGAGCAGACTGCAGAATGACGGTCGGCCTATGAACAGGGCACTATCTCATATCATCTCATGTGTTCAAAATGGCACTGATGCAGAGTCAGGCAGGCACGGCATGCGACGAACCCAATGTTGTTGGCAATATCTAACATCTTCTCTGTCAATGTCAAGCTTCTGACAGACTTCGCTTTAACTGCCTCGGTTCTGCACAATTCTCGTTCCTAGAAGGCATTGTGGATCAGGAAATACACAAAAATGCCAAAACTTGCGAAGTCCTGTAGTCCAAGTTTAATATACATAAAGCCTCAGAACGCTGTTGGCAACACTAAGGACCACATGTGGTCTATACGAGGGATCACTGTAGCCTGGCCAACCTAACCTAACCATGGTGAACTCTGCCGTTGGCTGATTGTTATTCGATAGAAGCGTTTCACTTAACGCCTAAACGTCTACCAACCAGTCTAGAAATATCAAAGAAGGACAAGATGAAAAATGTTCATAGTTGATTACCGATTACTTGCTGTCATGCTCAATTTAGCATTTGCATCCCATGTTGAATGGGATTGCCATTTTTTTGGTGTGTTTACAAAAGCGAAAGTTGTCCGTGATAGTGCCAGTAGTTTTGTCGATATACTTTCTGGATCAAGTTCATCTGCCCTCAAATTTCCATCCGTATAAATGTGGGCTGGAAACCACTGAGTGAGATGAAAAAACCTTTACCTTTGTTTTTACATCCACGCTGTTCCCTTTGAGTTTTCTTCTTATGGGATACTTCACTGTAAGGTCCAGTGATGACAGAAAGTGGATGTAGTGCAGTGCCCATCCTCAAATATGGTCGCTTACATTAACCTTGCTGGGGAAGTTTTTCTAATATAATGGATTTACTGTTAAAAGCGTTCTCAATTTGCAATGGTTTTTCTCCTCCATTTATATATATGAATTTGTAAATATGTACATATATACGTACATATGTAATTAGCAATACCCAAATTTTCGTTTATGTTACGCCTTTTTCTATATCTTAATTCCTATAATCTATGCGAATATCCCCCCGATGACCATTCGCATAATGGATACTTCAAAGATGATTACAAACAAATTTTCAAAAAAACAATGAACAATCAAGATTCTCTCTGTGGCATAATAATTTGCGGTTGATATTGGAAAGGGGGATATACAAAGAAAAATATAAATACACATACAAATATATAAATATATATCGCCATTAGGGTGATAAGTAAGATGGCCACCACTTTGGCCTATAGCCATAAAATACTTAAAAAAAAAAATACTACAACAATAACAACAGGTTACACCAGTTCAGTTCTCGTCCGGCTCAAACTCAAACGCACATTAAGCACATTTTCGCCGAAGTGATTGCAAGAAGAAAATGATTTTATTTGGTTGGTTGATGGACATTAAACGCAACTCCCCAAACCAACAAATTAGTAGCGGCGGTAGTCATTGTATGCATGTACAGATGTATATACATACATTAGGGTGGGTTGATTTGTTTTGCGTTTGCAGTAATCGAATCTTTGTATTTTCTATTAAATCAACTAACATCGTTTGGAGTCTCTACCAATAGTGCGAAAATATTTTTACAAATTTTTATAGATTTTAATTTAATTTAATTTAGAAATCTTTAAATCGACGGCTGAGAATAAGATTGCCCTATTTCAAAAATTGTTTCAAAAACGCCCTATTCCAAAAATTGTTTGAATAACGTCCTATTTCAGATTTTGCTTCAAAAACGCCGGTGCCGTGATTTAATCCCAAGTGGCATAACCCCAATTTTAATATTTGGGATTATGTCACTCACCATGGTGTGACATAATCCCAATTTTTTTACTTGGGATTATGTCACCTATGTGGAAGTGACATAATCCCAAATAAAAGGGAGCCAGAATACCAAATCACTCGAGTAGGTACTAGTGCGAAGCAAAATCGCGATTTTTGCTTCCAAATTTTTATTTTTTATAGACATATGTGCATATTTATATACCTATCGATCTATTAAAAAAAAGCGCCGCAGGCGAAAATTTGGAATCAAAATTCGCGCGATTTTTTCTTCCAAATTTTCATCTATTTATAGACATATGTACATACATATGTATACACCTATCGATCTTTTAAAAAAAAAAGCGCCGCAGGCGAAAATTTGGAATCAAAAATCGTGCGATTTTTTCTTCCAAATTTTCATCTTTTTATAGACATATGTACATACATATGTATATACCTATCGATCTATTAAAAAAAAAGCGCCGCAGGCGAAAATTTGGAATCAAAAATCGCGCGATTTTTTCTTCCAAATTTTCATCATTTTATAGACATATGTACATACATATGTCTACACCTATCGATCTATTAAAAAAAAAGCCCCGCAGGCGAAAATTTGGAATCAAAATTCGCGCGATTTTTTCTTCCAAATTTTCATGTTTTTATAGACATATATACAATGTACACAAATATTTATAAACCTATCGTTTTATTGAAAAAAGTCTGTATATATGTATGTAAATATATTTAATTTTAATGTAATTTTTTAGTTTTAATGTAATTTTTTGAGAACATGTGTATTTAAGTATTTCATCTTATACATATACTCGATGTATTATTATATAACAACATTAACTTTATTGTCAGCTTTAATTTTTTTGCTTAATGTAATAAAATCTAAGAAAGACTACTGAAATGTTTTTTGGGCTTGAAAATGACATTATCCCAATTGGGATTATGTCACTACGCCTAGGGTGACATAAGCCCAAGTAAAAAAGTTGGGCTTATGTCACCCTAGGGGGAGTGACATAATCCCAAATAAAAAATTTGGGATTATGCCCCTTGGGATTATGTCAGGGTACCAAAACGCCCTATTCCAAAAATTGTTTGAATAACGTCCTATTTCAGATTTTGCTTCAAAAACATCCTATATCAGAGAAAATTCCATATATATTTCTCTGAAATAGGGCGTTTTTGAATAATTGTTTGAAATAGGACGTTATAGAAACTAATTCTGAAATAGGGCGTTTTTGAATCCAAATCTGAAATAGGACGTTATTCAAACAATTTTTGGAATTGGGCGTTTTTGAAACATTTTTTGAAATAGGGCGATCTTATTCTCAGCCGTCGAAATAGTCCAATATTCTCCTATTCCCATTCTTACAATCCAATACATTTATTATCCACACACGTATGTGCACACCTTAATGTAACGCACCAATTGCACGTGATTTTTCTTTCTTTTTGAATTGAATTCGGTTTCGATTAGACTCACCATTACGTTGACCGCCGGCTTTTGAGACTTTGCACTTTTATTTCTTTTCCTTTTTGCTGAAATAAACAAATTTGTATTCCCCCCTAGGGGTGTGTAAATACTCGTACTTTGTTCATTGAAAAAAAAAAAAGTAAATCAACTGTGTCAACCCTTAAGAATGCATCCGAATAGGCGGCGGTTGATAAGCCTCCAGGCGACACGTTGATATAGACTTACATACGTACACGTACATACATACATATATGAGATTTTCTCTACTAACACAATTTTTGCTCAAGCTTTGGAACAAAAACAGTTAGTAAAAGCAAACCTTAAAAACCATATTCGAATGTTTTAGTGTTACCATATTATTTTGATTATTACTAGGCACGGCGACCTCCATTGAGACCCAGCGGGTTAGGGGCTTAGAATATACCCGTGGTAAGGAATACCTACTGTAAGAGGCGACTAAAATCCACGGGCCAAGAAGTTTGATTATGGCCAAAAAAATCGTTCGCACGATAGTCGGGCTAGAGTCAGAAGGGACTAGTACTCGAGCGTACCGTATTTATCCGGCAAAAGACTGTGACATCCCCTACACTCCCTAAAACCTTCGGGGAGTGTCTTGGTGACTACAACAACAACAACAGCAACAACAACAACAACGACCTCCATTGAGATATACTAATTGATATGTCAAATTTGAGAGTTTTCTCAAAACTCTTCGAGGACACAATTATTTAAGGTTTAGTAAAAAATCACTGAAATCTCAGTCGAGTAAGATAACTCGTCTTCCGAGTCAATACATCATAGAAGGAATTTTCATCAGAACTTTTTGTGACGGAAACATATTAAACATATTTCTTACCACCGAAAAGAAATACCGCTTGATAGACTTGGAAACATCCCTGCCTACTATACGTACGCGGTTTTGCACTTTAAACGACGATATGCATGTCTTAGCTGTAACTTTTTCGGGCAGGTATAGCTTCCTTTTTAGGAACAACTCTTTTCTCTGAGCCGAACGCCTCTATCTAACTGTCGAAAGCTTTGCTATAACATTTTGCGCAGTCACGTCGATATGGCAACCCTATGCATTATTTGCCATTAATACAGCCGTATGAATTTCCATATTTTTACTGCCGTACACTAGTCAAGACCATTCACTTGCATATCATGTGCATACATACATACATACATATAACTTGATTGCAGGCAAATCCCTTTGATCGCGCAACAAGCATTAGTGCCGCTCGACAAAGTCATCCTTCCGATTGGTAGTCACTTAAAAACTCACTACGCTGCCACAGTATTGGGTGGGTTGCATGCACACACATACTCACACATATGTATGTATGAACACATGTGGTGTGATGGCAAGGGTGGCGCGACATGCACATACCAGTGGCGGATCTGGCATAAATTGTTTGGGCAAGCCTACAATGTATGTATGAAGCATAGCCATTAGCCATTTATGTAATTTTCTTTGCTGTATTATCTGAAAATCTGATTTTGTTCCGTCATTGACTTTGATTAAATTAGCGGTTTCCATCAGAAAATAAAAGTTTTTTTTTGAGTTTTAATATTCGCTTAGAAAATAAGTTATTTTTTGAGTTTTATTTTTCGATCAGAAAATAACGGTTATTTTTTGAGTTTTATTTTTCGCTTAGAAAATAAAAGTTATTTTTTGAGTTTTATTTTTCGATCAGAAAATAAAAGTTATTTCTTGAGTTTTATTTTTCGATCACAAAATAAAAGTTATTTTTTTGAGTTTTATTTTTCGATCAGAAAATAAGTTATTTTTTGAGATTTATTTTTCGAGCACAAAATAAAAGTTATTTTTTTGTGTTTTATTTTTCGATCAGAAAATAAGTTATTTTTTGAGCTTTATTTTTCTATCACAAAATAAGTTATTTTTTTTTAAATTTTATTATTCTGTCAGAAAATAACTTATTTTTTGAGTTTTATTTTTCGATCAGAAAATAAAAGTTATTTCTTGAGTTTTATTTTTCGATCACAAAATAAAAGTTATTTTTTTGAGTTTTATTTTTCGATCAGAAAATAAGTTATTTTTTGAGATTTATTTTTCGAGCACAAAATAAAAGTTATTTTTTTGAGTTTTATTTTTCGATCAGAAAATAAAAGTGATTTTTTGAGTTTTATTTTTCGATTCGAAAATAAAAGTTATTTTTTGAGTTTTATTTTTCGATTAGAAAATAAAAGTTATTTTTTGAGTTTTATTTTTCGATCAGAAAATAAAAGTAATTTTTTGAGTTTTATTTTTCGATTAGAAAATTAAAGTAATTTTTTGAGTTTTATATTTCGATCAGAAGATAAAACTCAGAAAATAATGATTAAAAATAAAATAATTTTTTTTTATAAAAATTTAAAAAATAAAAGTTGATGCACCCAGAGGTAGTTTGCGTTACGTTGATTACAGCTGCGTACTTCTTTTGAGTTTAGCATTTCTCCTTCAGTATGATTTTTTTTAGTCAAAATTTAAAAATAACGATTATTTGCAATCCCTGAAATAAACGAAAAAATTTAAGCAAGCCGGGCTTTTCGGCGTGTGTGAGCGTACGCCACTGTCACATACTTACATATATACAAATGTATAACCAAAGTCGCGAATGTTGCTTTAGTAGAGTAGACCAACCCTCTGGCAAGGTAATCGTTAGGATTTGTGATGGCGCCGTTGCCGTTCACCGGCACGACCGTCGCCAATACGCAGAGGGTTGAACTGCTCAAATGGCTCACAAAAGTGCGCGCCAGTTAGCCCAACGATTTATTGTGCATACATATGTACATTAGGGTGGCCCTTAATTTGAAAAGTGTTCGAACCCTCGATTTCCCCCCCTAGAAATATGTTAATGGTCAAAAAACATAGATATACGAAGTTTTAGGCCGATCAAAAAAGATTTAGAGGTCGCTCAAAGAGCATGAAGTTCCAAGAATTACGATTTCTTGCTTTTTTTTATTTTATTCCCCTGTATTCTATATATTATATACAACTTGACATTGTACATATTTTCCGTGAATTTCCCAAGTTATTATCTTTTCAAAATGACTAGGATCTTATAAATCGGTCAATTATTAATAGAGTAACAGAATAAAATAACTGGCGTCTCCCATATTTACAGTGATATTTGTATTGTGAATAAGCTATTTATAATAAACATCGTTGCAATTGTGAGGCGCACTCGCTTATAAGCGATAATTATTTGCAAGTTGTCGTTATAACGGGATTACTTCTATTCAAAATTAATTTTTGGTTAGTGTGGTTAGAGGACAAACGTGACATAGAGTAAATTTAATATAAATACGAGAATGGGTGGATATAGATTTAGATCAAAAATTTATTTAGTAGGAACTTCATGTCCTCAAATTCTTGGCGCAAAACTACCGTCAAATAAACAAGTGTTGTCAGTTTTTTTCCATAATCATAACACAGTGAAATTACCGATACGTAAAAGTGCCAGATTAGCTGTAAAGGAAGTATCAGTGTTTTGGGAGAAAGCTAGAATCCCCATAAAAAGTGAAATTAAATGTATCGCGAAACTGGAAAATATGCACAAAGAATGGCAGGCCATTAAAAAAAATAAAAATCGTTCAAATTATAAACAAAAAAATAAAGAAAGGCAATTCAGTGAAAAGTTGGAATATTTATTTGATATTGCGCATAACAATGCTCTTCAAATGCTAAAAATTGAATCCGACAAGCAGTTTTTAGTAAACCAACGTAAGAAAGGACGACCGGGATCTCTTTGTGTTGTTGATAACAAAACTGCGAAGTTGGAAAAAAGAAAACAACAACGTCTAGAGGATGAAATAAGAAGAAAAGCAAAATATTTTAACAGTATCCAAAGTGATATGGACGTTGTTAACACAGAAGGTATGTTTATATTTAATAAATTTTATTATTTTTTATTATCGTGAATCACGTTTGTAAGCTCAAAATAGAATAATTTCGTGAGTTGAGTTACATACATATCGAGGCATAACCGCTAAGTTAACGTAAGGAGCATATTAAAATTTTTAGAGGATAACGTTTTCTTTTGTAAATATTTACGTAAATGCGCTAATAATTTCTATGAGGTTTTGCTGCATTATATACCTAAAGTGGATTAAATCCTCATAAAAAAATTCACTGAAATATGTGGCTCATTTACGTAGATACATATTAAGAATATTTAATATTTCGACACAATTTCTGGAGATAGATCCGTTACACTGGCATGAAACAGACACTTACAAGATAGGAAGAGATACTGTTGCAAGTATAAAAGTGGTAAATGACACAGCAGAGCGCGGCGTTAAGCTCATAGAAGAATATAACAGAATCCTAACAAATAATGAACAGGAAAAACAGTATTTATTACAAGTGGTAACTGAATATAGAAAAGAATACGAATCACACAATAAGTCATCGTTAATTAAATCATAAATTATTTAATTAAAACATTAATTTCATAAATTCAGAATTTTCACAATTTCTAAAAATATGTACATCTATACATACGTATGTATACACTTTAAATACACACTATGTAATAAAAAACCTACTGCGTGCTTGATGACTAGCATGGTGTTTTTGATATTTATTTTTAACATTTTTACCAGCTCACCGATTTTTGTAAGTTATACCATATTTAAAAGATAATAACTTGTGGAATTCGCGAAAAATATGTACAATGTCAAACTGTCTATAATATATATAATATATAGGAATAAATTCCAAAAAAGCAAAAAAATCGTAATTTTCTGAACTTTAAGCTCTTTGAGCGACCTCTAAATCTTTTTTGATTGGTCTAAAACTTCGTATATCTAGATTTTATTACTATTCGCACATTTTGATGGGGGGAAATCGCGGATTGAAGCACTTTTTTTCCCCCCCATACAACTAAGGGCCACCCTAATGTACATACATACATATGATGGTTTGATGGTGTTTGATGGTCGAAAGCGCTGTTCATAAAACTAATGAGCGCCCTCGAAATCTGTTTAGTTGGCAAAGAAACGCGCAACGGTAAACAACCAAACAACACCAAAAAAATACTAAAAGCAAAAAACGAACAGCGAAGATCACGCGAACTAAAACAGAAACCAAAATCGTTAACATTCGTGCGTGGAAAATGCGAACTAACGGAAAAGGCGTACATTTCCGTTATTGGGCCATTAAGTGTGTGTAAGCCTTGCGTGCCACGTGCAAACCGCCGATGCCAACGGCGACAAGTGACAAGTGTGACAAGTAAGCCGGTTGTGACAAGTGAGACCAGTGAGTGTTCAAAGAACTGTTACGCGAAAGAATAACTGCTATAAAATATGTCTTCGTGTTATAGCGGTTTCGATGATGGTTCGTTCGAATTCGATGACTCGTCTTACGATAGTGGTTATGAGAAAAGTTTTGAAACCGATTGCAATGTGACACCGCGTAAGCTTGTCTTTGACAACGCCGTTGATTTCTATCCCAATGCCGATGAGTCGCATTTTCCCGCCGCCATCAATGGCAGTTACAATGGTGGCGCCTCCTTTCCTGCCCTCTTGGACGCCAGCAGCAATCACAGCACACGTAGCGCACGCACACTCGTCGAACATGTGATCAGCAAAGCACCGCCGCCGTCGCAAACACAATCGGAATTTGCGCCCACAATAACATCGACACCCACCAAGGGTGGCGCTGGCGGCAGTGGCGGTGAGGGTGATCAGCAGCAGCAGCAGCCAACTGGACCACGTCCCAAGCGCAAATATGCCGTCGGCAAAAATCGTGTGACGCGTGCGCGCAGTCCCGAGCAGGTGGTGCGCATAAAAAAGTTTCGTCGCATGAAGGCGAACGATCGCGAGCGCAGCCGTATGCATACGCTGAACGATGCCTTGGAGCGACTGCGCGAAACGCTGCCCTCACTGCCGGAGGAGACGAAGTTGACGAAGATCGAAATTTTACGTTTCGCACACAATTACATTTTTGCACTGGAGCAGGTGCTGGACAGTGGTGGCACCATCAATTTGGATTTGGAGAAATTGCAGAATTTCACATTGAGCGGCGAACGTATCACCAAAGAACTTTTCGATGCGATATTTGTTAATCCGCCAGCGTATCCGAGCTTGTATAGCTTAAGATGTGGTTTGGCCTATCCACAACACACAACACCGCCGCGACCGCCACCACCCCTAATATCAGCCCAACATCAACAACAACACCAACCTCATTATCCCCATCCCCATCCCTACTTGCAACAACAGCATTTGCTACAACGTGGCCGACCACCGCAGGATTATGTCCACGGCAGTGATATGCGCCCCTATAATGTCCAACATCAAACACACAATCCGTTACGTGTACCCTCCTCCTCGGCCATGGCGGAGCATTCACAGTTCTCACAGGAGAAATACGAATTGTATAAGAGCACATTTGAAACGGCTGCCAACATTCGATCCACAGCTGCCTCGTGTGCGGGTGGCATGTACGGTGATCGAAGACAAACTCATCCCGACAACAACAATGCATCGATGGAGGAGAGTTACCACCCATCAACAGCGCAGCCTGTATACGCACAACTAACCAATTGCTATTTTCCGGCGGATGATATAACAGCGATCACATCCACGCCATCCACGACGATCGCAGATGAGCGTCGCATGCACAATACCGCCGCCACAGGAGATCATACGCCAAATGCAATGTTACATCAAACGAGCAGCTTTTATACACAAACACCACCTTGGAAGGATTACAGCGAGCAGATGATGAACGCGAGCGACAACAGTTTCGAACATTTTTCGAATATGTAGCAGTGGATTTTTGTAGGAAATATTATTTTATATGTATGTACAAGTTTGTTGGAAATTTAGGTAGGTATGTATCTAGTTAGTTGAAAGTTAAGAGTTAAGTAACGCTTGTGTAGAAAAAGATATTTGTGGGCGCCCATCCAATGGTTGGAATGGCGATGTACATAACTGACGCTCAAGGGATTATCTATGTGGAGTAAATGGGGTTTTATTTTGAAGTTAGCTCTGGAATCTAGCATTGGTTAATGTAAGCCAGGTTGTTTGGCGTCGACCTGAGCTTTGGGCTAAATATTTACAATGTTTTTTGTTTCGTTTTGTTTTTTTTTTTTTTTTTCAAATTTGCTGTTATTTAAGTCAAATTGTGTCTCTTCTAGCTTTTAGACCGATATTGTTATTGTCGCAAGGATTTATCTTATTCTGTTTTTTTTTTGCTTGAGGATTGTAAGCACTAGTTTTTATAACCCATTGTAGGTACTTCCTAAACGTAAAGGAAATCAGAATATACGGTAATAACGATTTTGGTCTCAATTAATTCTAAAACTTGAAAGTTAAATTTCAATACATTTTAACCTACTGAAAATTCATCCCTTCATTTTGAAGTGTTTTTCGTTTTAATTCCTGGGTGACTAGCGGAAAAATCAGCGAAAAATATTTCAAAGTCTTGCTGGATGAAGTAAATCAAATCAGAGTTCTGAAAAATACATAAATTTTGTTAGTTTAATGAGAGAACATTTCTACGAGGCTTGTTCGATAAGTCCGACAGATCCACTTTGTGCTTCTTTGGAACACGTACACCCAGAGAAATCCACTGTTTTGCTTGCTCCTTGGTTTCTGGTGTGTTGCCATGGACCCAAGTTTCATCTACGCCAACGAAATGGCACAAAAATTCGTTCGGATTGTGTCAAACACTGCTTCGAAGTTGTCAACCGATTACGCTTATTACCGAGTGTAAGCAATAGCGGCAGCCATCGCGCGGAAAGCTTTTTCATGTCTCAATATTCATGTAAGATGTGATGTATTCGGTCAGTTGAGATTAGGGTTGCCAGACGTACTGATTTGATCAGTGCAATACTGATTTTTCGTGCCCCGTACTGATGGTTTTAAAAACATTAAGAAATACTGATTTTTTGGATTTCGTACTGATTTGTACTGATCTTGAGCCGACACTAAAAAATTTTTCGTTTGTAACCATGAAACAATTAGGAAGGAGGCCGCAACGCGAACGTTACATGTCATAGAAACATGATTGATAGTTAACGATACGGAAACAAAAATAAAATGCCAGTAATAAAGAGGATTTTCTTCACATATATATATATATTTTTTTTTTGGAAGCAATGTTGATTTTTTCGGGAAAGGTATCTGGCAACCCTAGTTGAGATGCCTGTGGTCTCATGCACTTTCACTCTCCGATCGTCAAATATAATTCCATGGATTTTATAGATGATTTCTGATGCGACTACTTGTTTTGGGCGACCCGAACGTTGGGAGTCACTTGTGCTATTACGACCACAATGGAATTCAGCAAATCACTTTTTAACCATTGAAAATGATGGAGCAGAGTCCCCGTAGTATTTATCAAGCTTTCTTTGGTTTCCTTCTTGAATTTTTTACAAAAAAAAATGCTCAATCAACAAATGAAATTCACCCTTTTTCATTTTTGTTAAAAAACGCGGAGCGGTCGGCTTTAAATCGCTCGCAAACACAAAATAAATTGAGTAGGTAGCTGACATTTTTACAGTAATGTTTTAAGAGATGTTACTTGTCGTAGGCAGTGTTGAATTCAAAATTACTGGTCGTCAAGTTCAAAAAGTCACGAACTTATAAAACAACCCTCGTATTATCATCATTTATTCTGGAACTAATGCATACGATTTTTATAAAGCTTTAAATTGCCAAAAATAATGCATTCATATTTTTATTTGAAAAATTATTTTTATTAGATATTTAATTTTTATTTAATCAAAAATATTACTATTCTATTGTGATAAAAACTTTGAATATTTTTCGAAAATATGCACAGTTTTTTATTACAATATTTTATCAATATTTTCTTTTTAGTTTAATAAGGAGTCTTGCTAAAAGTTTTAAAAACTTAAGGTAAAAATTCCTTGATCTCATTATAAAAATAAGGAAAAAAAAAACATTTTTATTACGATTTTTTTTACTAATTTCTATGCCATAAATTTGCTTTTTTATCAAGCGATAAGACTTGGTGCTGTATTCCACTTTTCGAACGCCATGCAATTTTAGTGAAATATAAAGGAATAGGATACAATTAAATTAAATTTTGCATAAAAATGTAATACTTAAACGCTTTAGTTTAAACAATTTTGAAGTAGAATGCGTATAAGTAACCTTGTTTCAATCCATAACTGCCCAATCTTACTTTGAGAATGCTTAAACTTAAGTAAATTGAAAATTTCATTCCGGAATCAAGAATCTTATTCTTAAATCAAGTTTTCTTCAGGTTTTTATCTTGCTTCAAGCTTTACTTAAGCTTGTGGAAACTTTAATTTAATTTGTGTTTCGTAAATTTCTGTATTTCTTGAATCATGTACAAACACAGTTTGGTTTTAGCCCGCAACTTTTTTCTGAGTGTAGTCATTACTTAACCGCTGTTCGAATCGTATGATATAGCTCGATGTGCAATCATATGCTGTCGTAATCACTTGATAAAACAGTACAATTTATTTTGTAAATTTAAAACTATGTTCTTATGTACATTTACATTTATAGTGAAAAGAAAAGGATTGCGTGTACTAGATAATCTAATTGTAACAGGTACCTTACTGTAAGCATTTACACTTTAAATTTTACACACATATTCACGCTTAAACTTCATAACCACCCAAATGAAACTTTCATAATCGCCTAACCGACATTTGTGCCAAAAATTAAAATTGAATTTCTGACGCCCAACTCTTAAGGCTTCAGAGCGGAAAAGGACATTGGAAGAGCTTACTGAGCTTCCCAAAGACTAAACTTTTGGTATGGCTCGTTAGAGCTGGGCGCCAGGAGTTAAAGTTTGACAAATCTCAAATTTAGCATAGGCGGTTAGAAAGTTTCACTTACGCGGTTATTAAGTTTAAAAGACCATATGTACAGAGGTATATGCTTAGGGACAAGCTTTATGAAATATATGTATGTAAGAGTTTTGATATTTACCAAAGAGAATAAATTAAATACTTAAATACAAATTTATATTTTTGTGTGTTGACAAAAAAAACCTTTAAAATATAAATTTGTATTTAAGAAGAGCTAGTCATTTATTTGAAAGAAGAAATGTACATATAAGTATGTAGTAAGTAACTAATTGTATTTAATGAGGAAACAAGTTACATAGGTGCATTCGAGATAGAGTACTATACACATAACAAATATAAGCAGTTAATACAGGTATTTTAATGTATTTATATATGGTTATATTAAAAAAATGTACTTGAAATCAAAATAAAAGAATGTAAATGAAGAGAATGTCAACCTGTTTTGGTTTTAGAAAAGAAAAATTGATGGTGGCAAATGATATTCTGTAGATGATTACAAAATACTTCAAGAATGTGCTCTCATTTCTACTAAACCTCTTGTTGTTGTTGTTGTTGTTATAGCAGTACTAAGCCCTGCCTAGCCGGCACGATTGGCTCACAAATTATCTTCAAGTTCACTTAACGGGAGGCCCAGGAATAAGGCAGCGTTTTTGGAGCTAGTCCAGAGGTACAGGGGTGTTAAGTGAGTTGGTTTGAGTGCGCATGTGAAGAGATGCAGTGTGTAATGCGGCGTCTCTCCACATGCCGGGCACACATTAGGTATGTCTGGATCTATTCTGGCCCTATTTTTATTGAGGCGGCTGCAGAAGGGTGACCTTAGTTGTGCAAGGGTGACGCGGGTTTCTCTCGGCAGCTCCAATTCCTACTCTGCTATGTGGTTGGATGTTGGTCTTTGGTCATTCGCACGACAGTCGATTCTACGCACCGGAATGACTCGGGGTTTCCCCGACCAAGGGCTGTTATTTCGGTCTAACCCTGTTTAGATTGGCACGAAAATCTCACGAAATCTCTACTAGAGCTCTAAATTGGGGAATTAAGGTTTAAGAGTATGATGTATGTGTATGGTATATTAGTTTGTTCAGGCTTAAAAACTTCAAAACTGATAAAAATTTTGCTTTTTTGATTGGGCTAAAATCACGCTCTACAGGACGCTAATCGTTCCAATCCTCATGTATGACGCAGAAGTATGGACAATGTCAAAATCTGATGAGGTGGCATTTAGAGTATTCGAGAGAAAAGTTCTAAGGGAGATTTAAGAATCTTTGCGCGTGCGAGTATCGACGGATATTTAAGGATGAGCTATAAGAGAAAGCTTCTTACGGCCATCCACGTAGGGATAGCCAGAGCGATTCTTTTGCATGCTGAGCAAGCATCTCACGACTTCATCGCAGTGTCCTCTGGATAGCCACCGAAAACCCCTTTGGTGGCGAACGAAAGTTCTCTCCATGAGTTTCGACAAGGCCACTCCGACATATTCGGTTTAAGGGCTTGTTGAGGGGAATAACTGCAACGTCTGTTCAGCAGAAGGTGCGGCTACGAGCGGGCGGCTGTCTTGGAGCAAGCGGCTCGCTATATAAACGTGTAACAATATACAACTCCCGCAGGGCGGGTTGTGCGTCGGGCTTGGGACCCACCACGTAAAAATCCTATCCAATGAAAACAACAACAAAGCCTCGGATGAGACAACCCCTTTCTAATGGTGCCCCTGCCCAGCTGGTTGATGTCCTCGGAAGAGTGAAAGCTGACATCACCGCCATACAAGAGATGCGGTGGAAGGGGCAAGGCAAGAAGAAATGCGGGCCTTGCGCTATATATTACAGTGGCCATGCAGAAGAGCGTATATTTGGTGTTGGTTTTGTGGTGGGAAAGAGACTCAGCCGCCGAGTACTGTCGTTCCCGCCAGTGAACGAGCGTCTAGCCACCATCCGCATCAAAGCGAGATTTTTCAACATATCTCTCATCTGCGCCCACGCCCCGATGGAAGAGAAGGACGATGCGATCAAAGACACTTTCTATGAGCAGTTAGAGCATGCCTACGACCGCTGCCCTCGTCACGACATTAATATTGTGCTTGGCGATTTTAATGCCAGGGTGGGTAAGGAAGGTATCTTTGGCAGCACAGTCGGAAAATTCAGTCTCCACGACGTAACCAGTCCCAATGGGACGAGGCTGATCGGTCTTACCCTTTAGAATGGCACGAAAATCTCACGAAATCTCTACCAGAGCTCTCTCTACCCAGTTTACAAAGAAAGAAAGTTAAGCTTCCTGAATAGGTACTATTCGACCTTGTTTCGAAAATTGCTGAATTAAGGTTCTAAGAATATGATGTATATGTATGGTATGTTCGTTTATTCAGGCTTAAAAATTTTATAGCGGCTGAAAATTTCGTTTGATTTATTGGACTAAAATCACGCTCTACAGGACGCTAATCGCTCCAATCCTCATGTAGAAGGATGGACGATGTCAAAATCTGAAGAGATGGCACTTAGAGTAATCGAGAGAAAAGTTCTTCGGTGGATTTATGGACCTTTGCACGTTAGCGAGTGCGAGTATCGACGGAGATTTAATGTTAAGCTGTACGAGCTGTACGAAGATATTTGCATTTTTCAGCGAATAAAGATTCAGCGGTTGCTTTGGACAAGTCATGTTGTGAGAATCAGGTGAAGACTGACTGAAATACGTACATATGTACATATGTTTCTGAAAGAGGGAGAGCTCACTCTTCGACCACACAATCGAGATGGTTTTACGATGGTTCCGAGTCGGAGATTGTTTCGATTAGTGATATGCGCGTCCGCGATATTTTAGGGTTGCTTTGAAAGCGGAAGCAATTGTTCGCGAGTCCGAGGTGTTTAAGCGATTGCTTAGTTTGACGGCTATTCGCGACTGGACTTGAATAGGAATGAAACTCATGGAGATAATACGAAATGTTTCAACAATCGAGACAATCGAATTAAATATTTTGGACTCGCGCGTCATTAGGGAGAGCTAATTAATAACAGGAGAGGAAATTTTATTTTTAAATTCTTATTACCGGCTAACTTTACATATATGTAAGTTTTCTTCAAGCTTGGGTTACCTATTACTTAAAAAAACGCATACCTTACGGAATGCAAACTAGAAATCTGCTGCCTGAAGTTAAATACAAGTCAATCAAAAAAAAAACAACAAACTTTTATTTCACTTTTGCCCTACCGCTACAATAACAAAACAATTACAAAAACAACATTAACTACACCACACATTGGATTTAGAGCCGACGGCAAAGAAACGTTAAACTCAAATAAATAATGAAGAAAAACGCGAAAAAGGACCAAATATCCTAGCTACCTACATACATACATATGTATGTGCAAAGCGTTTGTACCCCTAATAATTCTGTGGGTTATTTGAGAATTGACAATCCTACCAGTAGACCGATATACCCACGTACAAACGCGAACTTGTTCATACATACGTAAGGAAAAAGTATCGCTGAAATTCGTCATGGGGTGAGCGCGTACATAAGTCGACCAGCAGTAGCAGCAACAGCAGCCGCAGTCGAGCAATCAGTGAGTGAATGCGGGAAACAATTGAAAACTTTACGATTTCACGTCACCTGCTGCAAACAATGGTTTTAGGCGTTGGCATTACAGATTTGCCCTAAACGTCAGACAAACCCTGTAAAAATCATAGGATTATATGATCCATTTTGTGGTAGGTAGGAGTACTTTCAAAGTGATCATAAACATAGACCCAAGCAAGCGACTCGTTTATCTGCATCGGCTCGTAGTTAGCCGAACATTGCTACAAAAACCGAATATATGTATATCGCGATAATGACGAATCAAGTGCGTACATTTGTATGTATGTATGTATGTATGTATGTACATACCCTGCAGGGAACTCGATAACTAGTGAGCAAAATTTCTAGTTCCGAACTAGCGAAAAGGTGTCAAAGGGGAACTAGATCAATTGTAGTTAGACCCTCACCAGTTCAAAAGGCGTGAATTGAGTGACCATTATAAGACACACTTTGATGTGTATGCAATTTCGAAGTGACAATAATTCTATCAAAATTTTTCGTTCGTTCAATTGCCATCGGCTTTGTATATTTCTGCAATTCTCAGATGTTTAGTGATGCATTTTATATAAAGAGTTTTCTATTTGCATCTTGTATGACATGAAATGTTCCCCTAATTATGCTTTTCCGATCCCTCAGGCTTATTTCTATTTTTTTTTTTTATTTTATTACTTTTTAAATAATATTGTAAATTTTTATTAAATAAATAAATAAAAAAATATTAGTTTAAACAAAAAATTTAAAAAAAAATATCATCCACCTTGACACCGACAGGATTCGAACCCGCGTCCCTCGAATTGAAAGGCACATGCGTTAGCCAGTCGGCCATCGCGCTACTTGCATGAAGTGTGGCTGCACTTAAGCGGCTGATGCAAAACTGTAGAAATTGTAGGTACTTGTAGCTAGTTCAGAACTATCGAAATTGTGCCAATAAACGAACTAGTGTTAACTGTAGAATTTAGTACTAGTTCGGAACTATCGAAAATGTAGTGCAGAGAGGGACAATTGACACCGCCTAGGACATCGGCGTGTTAAATTCGCCAGTTGATAATATGCAAAAGAGATTTAGCTCGCACTAGTAGTGTCGAAAAATGCACTAGAAGCGACCTAGTTCGGAACTAGAGATTTTCCCTACAGGTTATGTATGCATGCTCGTTTGAACGTGCACGATCTGGTAATAAATAGACATTGAACGCAACACAACATGTTGGCGATTGCGCTAGAAAAATTTTATTATTTTATTTTTATTAAAGAAAAGCTTACTTATATATGTATGTAATCCTAATAATCAAATTGAATTGGCAGTCGTTCAAATCTGTTCAGCGATTATTAAATTTCATTAATTTTAGTACCTACTCCATGGATTAATCCCATGTAGGTACTCCATGGATTAATCCCATGTAGTTACTCCTTGGATTACTCGGGTGTCATGCGGAAATCGGAGTATGTGATCCCTGCCTAGGACATCGCCATGTTAAATGGACCATATTTTTTATATGAAATGTGACAGGTCGAGGAGTACTCGGTTGGTCCACAGTGAGTACTCTATACACGTGTGCATGGAGTACTCGGCTTTTTTGCAGGGAAATACTACATTTACACACGCACACGCACATACATACAGTCCATACAATTACAAAACGAACATAAAACACTTGGACCGTTAGCAATTTGACGTTAAAGGGAAAATCATGAAACATGAAACATGAGCCAATGGACCCAAAAGACAAACGATGAATGGCACTCAAATTATTTAGTTGACTGCTTTAACAAGAGATTGCAGCTGAGCTGAGCTGAATTGAGCTGCACTGTCGCTGCCGCTGAAGTGAAGTGCGCGTAGCCGTAATTTCGAAATGCCAAAAGTTGGCGGATTTTGTAATTTTGCTTGGTTGATGATGAAGGGGTTGCATTGATGAAGTTTGAAGGCTGTTTTAAAAGTAAAAAAAAGTAGGTATATGCATATGTAAATACATATTAACTGTTTATTGATACACTTGCCAAAGAAATTATTGGATGATAGGGTCAGGACACTGCCCAGTATTGCTATTCGGGCAAGAAGAACTAAGAGTTTATCAGGGTTCGCAAACTTTTAATTTCATGTCTACGATTAATATGAAAAACCAACTATCTTTTTCATGAAAGGTATGAAGGTTGAATTTTTTATATGCATGATGATCACATTACTTGAGTTCGACAATACATGTCATTCCTAATAGACTCCAGATTCTTTTTGAACATTTTCGAGTAGCCCGAACAAATGTTGTTCAAATGCTCGAACAGTTGTTTGTTGTTTATTACCCGTATGTTTGTACGGGCATTTGAACAATTCGGGTATTTTGAAGTTTGTTTTTTTCTTTTGTTTATTATTTTTTTCTTGATGTATTGTGGAACGATCTTCCGTCATCCCTTGTCAAGTTTGGTTTGGAGACAAACCGGTTTCGGCTAATATGCGCCATCTTCAGTGTCTTTTTTCGTTCTCGAATGTTTGTACGGGCATTTGAACAACAAACGGGCTTCAAACAAAAACAATCAGTTTGAATTGCTCGATACCCGGTTATCTAGAGCTCTAATTCCTACCCTGTCAGAAAACAAAAAGTAAGAAAATCTAGAGATTCCCAATTTTTTAAATAATATGGTTCGTTGGTTGATTTGAGTGGTTGATACCAAAATTCGTGACTTAACCAGTGAAACAGTAAAAGTAGAGAGAGAGTGAGCAGGGCAGGTCCTACACCCTATATCAATCCTGTTGAATTTAAGTATTTAAGCAGTGGCTCAGGCCTGAAGTCTTTGAGTTCCGTGGGGATGTTGAAGAAAGGTTTGCCAAAGAACTTCATTCTGCGTTAGCAGTGCGAAGAACACCCTCATAGCAGTTGCTTCAGAGTCTCCTCCGCACCAGGAAAGCTACAGCAGCGACACAAAGTGTTATGGTCCAATCCAAATCTGGCTGCGTGTATGCCAATGGTCCAATATACTGTGAAATCAGCAGTTAAGCCGGAAATGTGTCTTTTGTTAATCTTTAGAATGACTAAAAATCTCATCTCATTATATGAAGGTCACAAGCTTCTGCAGACTCTGCAGTTCTGCAACCGCCTCCATCCGGCCATTTCGTTTCCTTGGATATCGCGGTGCCGCGGCACACATATCAGCGATACGCTATGTCGACTTGCCAAGCCAATGACCCACCCTCTGCACTGCCTGACCAGGCTTGATGACACCGTTACAGAATCCAAAGCCCTCAGAGCCGCCTGAGTATCCGAGAAAATTCCTATCCTGTTTCCGGCATCGGCACTTTCCGTTGCAAGTAGAGCCTAGCAGGCCTCCACTAGGGATGGGCGAGTCCGAGATGTTTAGACAATCGAGAGAATCGCCATCGTTGCAAAATCACAATCGAGTCAAAAGTTGACTCGCTCCTCGACTACACAATCGAGATGTTTTTGCGATTGTTCCGAGTTGGCGGGCCGGCTGTTGTTTTGATGATATGTTTTAGTTGATAAAATAAACTGAATGAGTGTTGTTGATGAAGAAAGTAGGATTGTTAATGGAAGTGAGGCAAATAAATATGTAAATATATGCACCAAATTGAAAAATATGCTATATATAGACGCTGCATTTTTGCAATCACAATTAAAGAGTGTCGTGCTTAATAAATACAATTAATTATTTAAACATTAATACATTAATAAATTTTCTGAAGTGAGACGCTTACGAAACAAATTAATTTTACGAGCAGTAACAACGGCAATAGATTTGTACCACTGTATACTTTTTAAAGCAATTTTGATATTCAAGCGGCAACAATAAATGTTATGTATTTTTTGCAGCGAGTCCGAAATGTAGGGTTGCTTTGAAAATGAGAGGAATCATTAGCGAGTCCGAGATGTTTTAGCGATTGTTTCGACTGACGGCCATTTACGACTTGACTCGAACACGAATGAAAACCATCGAGAGCATTCGAGATGTTTCAACAATCGAGAGAATCGAATAAAACATCTCGGACTCGCCCATCACTAGCCTCCACTATGGCGAAAACTTCGGATTGAAAGACGCTCGCCGTGTCCGGGAGCATAATTGATATGGAAGTTTCTGGATGATCTGCGAAGACGCCCGCTCCCACTCGGCATGCCATCTTCTTCCCGTACGTGAAAACTGAAACATCGAATCTATGAGCAAGTTTCCCATCTCCCCAGTCGTTCTTAGATGCAAAGACAATTCCATAGTTTGTATCGAAGACTGTTATGGGATAGATATAATCTGTCTTTGTAGTGACGCAGGAGTCAGTGACTTGGAGCAGAAAGCGACCGTGGCTGTATGTGCGTTCCTTGCAGAGTCAGAACTTCCGCAACCTAAGCGCAGCCTGTGACGCCGCTTCTTTGACAAAAGGATCAATGGGCGGAATATTGCAGATCACATTCAGAGCCTCCGTATGGCATGATCTAATCGCCCCTGTTGAACTTTCCTTAGCATGTTAGCCGTGTAGCCAAGCTCGTTTGCTCTCCACCATACCAGTGATCCTTAGGTTAGGATCGATCGAATAACTGCTTTGTACATCCATGTCATGTGTTCTGGCCTCAGGCCCCACTCTAAATAATATACTACATTTTGTAAAATCTCGCTGAAGAAAAATTATCTGCTGCTCTAACATATTTTCAGTTGCACATAAATACTTTTTACTACTCTGAAAAAATAAACGTTGTAAATACAAAGACTTTTGCAGTTAAATGAACAACTTTCCGCAGTTGAAATGTGCCCAACAACGCTCCGTTGTTGTTTCAAAGATGCGAGCGTTTTTGATTCAAATACTTTTCATATTTAAGTTAACAACGGAAACTGTTGAATGAAATACTTTTACATTTAAGTTAACAGTTTTTGCTTTTGAGTTAACAGCAAAAGTTTTTAGTCCAAAAGCGAGTACTGTTGATTCAAATACTTTTCGTATTTAAGCTAACAACTTTTGCTTTTGAATTAACCGCAAAAGTTTTTGGTCGAAAAACGGGCACCATTGAAGGGAACCTCAAGAAAATTGTAAAAATAGTATTTTTTTTAATATAATAGATATTATTTTATTTTATTTTTTTATACATATAATATATGTAAGTATGTTTACATATCGAGCCTAACCGCCATAAAGTGTATTAGTGTATGTGATTTTAGCGTTTTTAAGGAAATCAATAACTTATTATAGTACGCATCAATTCCCACAATTTTATAGACTTAGGGCCGGTTTCACCTCCTCCGATTAAGCACTTAACCAGAGATTTTTGCCCGGTTAAGCAATTTATTTGACAGCTCGCCATACAATTTACGTCAAACTAACCAGCCATTAAATTAACCGCAGATTGTGAAACCGGCCATAAATAAATTTCAAGGCTGATTACCAACAGTATGAAAAGAAAATAAAAAAAAACTTCTGTAAAATTTAATTTTTGTTGGATACACTTTTTGGCGGTTAGGGCTCGATATGTAGTAATATTAATATTAAGGCCCGCCGTCACCAAACGAGTCATTCATCCATTCACCATTTCCAAACGCATCAGTACATCTGCAGACAACTCTCACGACATCAAAACAAGTTTATCAATAGATATTGGTTTTTGTTTAATAAATTTTTTTTATTTATGTATGTATGTATATTACTTTCTTATGAAATTTATTTTATTTTAAAATTGAAACAAATTGAACGAATTTCAAAAATTTTGTTTATTTTTTTTTTTTTTTTTTCAAATCCTTCTTTCTTTTTACTTAAAAAATGTTTAACAGCAAGCGAGTTTTTGAATCAACAACGCACGTCTTTGAATTAACTACGGAAATTTGTTGAATCAAAAACTTTGCCGTTAAAACAAATACTTTTGCTGTTGAATCAAATACGGAGATTCAACAGCGGAAAGTTGTTGATTTAACTACGGGTATTTTTTTCAGAGTAGTCTTCCGAAAAATATGGGCTGCAAAATGTGAATTACCAATAAGCAACAAAGTAGTTATTATTCCAATCGAATGATCTGATCCATATTAGAGTATTGTACAAATAGCATCAACAACCAACAACAAGATAACCAACTTCCAACACATGGTTGGTTGGGTGGCTGACTGGCTTTACGTTTTATATAGACAAAACTCGGTTGGGCGGCAGAAAATGTCATTTGCGAGTTTTTGTCAAAGGTGTTAGGATTTATCTTTCAAATCATTTGTTTGAAATCCATACAAAGCCATAGCACACACATGCAAACATTAAAACACACACAAAATCACTGAAAATACACAGCGGGATAGATATATGTATGTATGTCATACCGCTGAAAGTTGCTGCCGACTGCTGGCTGCTGCATTAAGGATAAATTCATTCATTCATATAATTTATATACATACATACATATGTATGTACATTTGGATGTGTATATAAGAATTTGTATGAATGTATGTTGTAGGGGTTGTTGGCTGCGAATCCACCAAATCAAAAATAAAATCAAATATGTACATATAATGAAATGGTATAATAAGAAAAAAAAAAACAATCTTGCAATATTCGTTGGCTTACAAACTAACACGGGCAACAAAGATGCGGTTTGCGTGCAGCATACATATGTATATGTATGGAAACATATACGTCTGTATATTCAAGTTACTAATGCACTCTACTAACATTTGCCTGGGGTAGATGCTTATCCTTCAAATTATGTCTGATCGCTTACAAGCCGGCTCGTCTTACCATTTTTGAGTTGCTGTTTAGTTTTTGTGGGGTTTCAAATTTTTATTTAAAATTTTTTTTTTGTAGTGCAACTTTTTCGCGCTTTTTTGCGGGTGATTCCAAACAAGCGGCAAAGCGCACGAGCCGTTAAAAAATATTCGGTTTTTTTTTTCAAAAACATTCAAAGCAGCTTTCGACAAAAATATAATTTTAAAGATCACAAATTAGTAGGGTTCATTAACTTATCTTTGTTAAACTACGCTAAATTTATTGGTTAATATTTTTTGACAGAAATTTCTATAAATTTTTTGTCAAAGAAATGGTGGGTTGCTTGTTTTGTTTGAGTAGCGAGTCCAATTAGCACCGATGCGCCATTTTGTTACCACAACTTGTGACTAATAATAATAATACATGTCGTTTTCGATTCGCCATCACACAAGCGAGGTCGGATCGAACAAAAATGTTTGAATCCATAATGAGTAGTAGCCATACTCGCTAACTGGTCGATAAAAATTTCCCTCTGCTCGCTATCATTCACATATAAAATTGGCAGAGGGAAATTTATAGCCAGCAGAGAAATTGTGAATCGAAAGCGGCTAAAATGGCACTATTATAACTCTGACGAGTTTTATGGCCGAGCTTCTCTCCCAATTCGAGGTGTGCTCCCCAACTAGCACAAATAGTCGTTGAAACGTAGCTACGACCAATGTTTTTACTTTAAAGTGTTGTGGCACTAGCCATAGGCACGTAATAGGAACGTTCTTATTACGTGTTTACGCCCAAAATGGGGAATGATTTTCCGGTAACCACAACGTTCCAGAGTCGTCGCCGCAACGTGTTCGGCAACGTTCCATTGTCGTTTTGGATACGTAGTGGCGACGTGACAGCATGGTTAGTACCACTTTCAGGGAACTTAACATATATTCTTCTCTTTTTAACTTATGGTTTGCTACATCTTTCAACTTATTTGCTTATTTTATATTTGTTTCATTTTATATTCAGATACACGTATGTGAAACTTGTCCATTCTGTAATTTGGAGACTAAAATGGCAAGATAATAAATTCGTATTAATAATAATGATAATGAAAGGAATGGTTTTGCGACAATTTGCATCAAAAAACTAATGCGAATGAAAATCTATTGTGAAATATGGTGAGATAGGTTTAAATTTTTCATGCGCCATTCGAATTTTAATTTTTATGAAAATTTTTATTTTATTGACATCCACCAGAATGCAAAAAAATCGCATACCTAGATGCCAAAACACTGTTTAGTGGTTCTTTGGTACTTAAAAATGACTATTATTTATTAACCTAGTAATTTCGGTGCATAAATTCTAATAATATGGCATTTTTCAATTTATTAATTCAGTGACTGTGTCATATTTACAAACAAATATGACGCATTTTATAACAAATAACTTTGTAGTCGTATTAACCAAAAATCACGACCTCAAAGTTACTAAAACTTGACGATAGTAACGACTACTGGAAATATGTAACTTCAAAGTCATATTTCCCATAAAGTAACAAATGCCACTATAACGTGACTTCAAAGTAGCGGAAAAGTTATGACTACCTAATTGGAACTTGCTTATATCAACCCTGTGCTTATATTTTTTAAACACGGTTGTCACGCACCTCGCAAAAATATCCAGAATAAAATACCAACAAGTTCAAAATGCAGTGATTGATTTAAAAACCAATATGCGTAGCATTTTAAATTTATTGGTATACTTTTGATTGTAAATATTTATGTACAATCAACAATAACACTGCTCTACAGCCAAAAAATACTTTGAACGCCACTATACTATCTATATGTAAAATCGGTCGCTGATTCCGAAAATCGGATTCATTTTTAAGTTTTTTGAGATATCGGCAATTTACCGTTATTTTGCCAATGGCTCCACTTAATCCAGTATTTCTCTTTAACGCATTGACCTATATGTTGGACTAACATCAAACGAAAGAAAATTAAATTTCCTACACATGGCTCCTATAACATTTTTCTCTAGGTCTTATAGTTTCTGAAATATAGATGAGTAAATTCGAAAATTTTCAATTTTTTACGAAAATTTGAAGAAAAAATTGGCTTTGTCAGGCAATATCTTTAAAACAAGCTCCATTCAATTGGCAAAAAGATAAGCTATCAACGAAGAAAATCGATTGTAAAATGGAAAAGTTATAGGCCATCAAGTAAATACAGCCAATTCGCACAATGCCACTGCACGGGTATATTCTATGCATGTTCTACCCGTGAATGGGCTTGTATCTATTTCGCCGCCAATGCGCTGCTACTGCAGATGTGTAGGTATTGGTAAAATATGCATAGAATGTACCGTATAGTGGCATATAAAAATGTATAGAAAACTCAGGATCAAATTGTACCGTAGAAAAGTATTATTTTAATAAAAAAAAATGTAAAAATGGATGTCAAAAATAAATTCCTTGACAACGAAATGAGAGCATACCGTTATTTTACTGTAAATAATCAAGAACTTTGAAATTTTCCTATGTAGTCCTATCGGCTAGTAAAATGTTATTCACCTTATATCTGTCAAATATTTTAGGTTAGGTTAGGTTGAGGTGGCTGTCTCCGCAATTCATGAAAGCGGGGACACACTTAGGCCGAGGTGGCCCATTGTGATACCACACGGGAGCCCTAGCTTCCTTATCCCTGTTTACAAACCTTTCCGGAAAAATTAGATTCGAAAGTATGATAAGATTAGATGCCCGTTAAGCTAAACCAGCGCGTTTGTTTCATGAAGCGCAGAAAATCTAGTGTCCTTGCATTTTCCATCTCCGCCAGGCACTCGAAAAAGTGTTTATGGAGAAAGCGGTACCTGGATTGCGACAGTGCGGGGCAGTGGCATAGATAGTGCTCAACACTCTCTATTTCCTCCACGTCCCTGCAGCTGCGGCAGAAGTCGTTTTTATATAGGCCCATGCGAGAGGCGTGAGTGCCCATAAGACAATGGCCTGTTAGAAGTCCCACCAGCGGACCTATAGAGAGCCGATTCAGATGCAGCACCGATACAGACCTAGCCTCATCCAGTCTAGGCCAGATTTGCCTAGAAATCACACAAGTTGACTCCCTGGCCCATCTAGCGTTAGCCTGTTCAATGGAGCGAGATCTCAACCAGTGCTTGCATGAGTTAAGCGGGGGGCCAACCCATGTCGCAGATGTGATATCCTGCAAGCTTGTGCCCTCCCTTGCCAACTCATCTGCAATGCAGTTGCCCCGAACGTTGCTATGGCCTGGAACCCAAATGACGTTCAGGTCGCACCTTTCGGCTAGTTTGTTCAAAGACTCCCTACATTTCATTGCAACTATAGATGTAGCATTGTTACTCTGTAAGGATTTTATGGCAGCTTGGCTGTCAGAGAAGATTTTGATAGAATTTATGTCTGGAAGATCTGTCAGGCGACGAGCTGCTTCCCATATGGCTATGAGCTCAGCCTGATAGACGCTGCAGTGATCAGGTAGGCGCAAAATTACTTTCAGATGAAGCTTTTCGCAGAAAAACCCACTTCCAACTCTATTGTTCAATTTAGAGCCGTCCGTGTAAAGGTGCAGTGTATTAGGGTCGGGATCCCCCAAGTTCTTCCACTCGCTCCTCTCCGGGATTCTTGTGGAGAATTTGTTATCCCAACAGAAGGCTGGTATTGCATAGTCCAGCTTTAGAAAATTGGCAGGGACGTTA
The DNA here is from genome assembly GCA_960531455.1 of Urophora cardui. NCBI lineage: Eukaryota > Metazoa > Arthropoda > Insecta > Diptera > Tephritidae > Urophora > Urophora cardui. Next base: position 46,845,157 of record OY482673.1, read on the forward strand.
CTAAGAATTTGAGCGTGCCCGAATCTGGTGTCCCTCCAGGGTTCGGTTGCATTGAGCCTTGCCGCGTTGCAGCTGGCAATGAGTTTCCCCTGTATATCCGTGGGGAGAAGAAATAGGATGGTTTCGAGAGCTTTAGTTGGGGTGGAGGGAAGGGCTCCGCTAATAAGCATGGAAGCCATTCGCTGCACTCTAGTTAATTTGCTCTTATTGGTTTCGAGTTCCAGTGCTGGCCACCATATGGTGACTGCATAGAAGAGAATAGGACGCACTACCGCTGTGTACAGCCAATGGACGATTTGGGGGTTAAGTCCCCATCTCTTGCCTATCGCTGATTTACATGCGTAAAGTGCTAGCATGGCTTTGGGATCGTACTTCTACGTTCCGTTTCCAGTTTAATTTTCTGTCTAGAATAACACCAAGGTATTTAACCTCGGTAGAGAGTTTAATCTCCTTCCCATTTATGGACGGAGGTTTGAATTCAGGTATCTTATGTTTGCGGGTAAACAGAACCATTTCCGTTTTCTCAGAGCTGACACTCAGCCCGCATTTCAGAGACCAGGTTTTTACAATATTGAGTGCATTTTTCAAAAGATCGCTCAGCACCGGTATATGCTTGCCAGTCGCTGTCAGGGCGATGTCATCGGCGTACGCAATGACCTGGCAGCCCGTGTGCTGAAGTTTAGAGAGCAGGGTGTTCACCGTTAGGTTCCAAAGCAGAGGAGACAGAACTCCACCCTGGGGTGTTCCCCTGTTGGCATACCTAGTTATCGATGAATTACCCATTACAGAAATAATGGCTCTTCTACTAAGAAGAAGTTCAACAAACCTCACGAGAGCCTCCTCTACCTCCAAGTCCCGTAGGGCGGTGGTAACGGCTCCCGGGAGAACATTGTTGAAAGCTCCTTCTATGTCGAGAAAGATGCCCAGTGTGAATTCCTTAAAGGCTAGCCCCTTTTCTATCTTGGAAGTGATAGCGTGTAGAGCAGTCTCTACGGACTTGCCTTTGGAATAAGCGTGTTGAAAAGGAGATAGAGTATTCGCACGGAGCCTGATATAGACATCCAGCAATCTTTCAAGAACTTTGAGTAGAAAAGAGGTCAGGCTTATCGGCCTGAAATCCTTTGGGCTGCTGTAGGAGGCTTTGCCCCCTTTAGGAATAAAGATCACCTTCGCCTTGGTCCATTCCAGAGGAATGTACGACAGGTTGAGGCAGGCTTTATAGATAGGAACAAGAAGAGGGATTAGAGTATCACTTGCTGCCTGTAATTCAGCAGGAAAGATCCCATCTATTCCCGGAGATTTGAAGGGTTTGAAGGATTTAATTGCCCATTTTACCCTTGTATTAGTAATTATGTGCTCCAAGTCATTAAATGTCCTGGGGTTAGAGTAGGTTCTATAAGGTTCCGAGGTGCACCCTGGGAAGTGTGTGGTGACCAGGGTGTTCAGAATATCAGTACTAGATGTGGCCCAGTCCCCATTTTGCATTCGGATACAGCTTGGGGGAACTGGGTTAGTAGAGAGGACCTTTCGTAGACGATTGGCCTCAGAGATTTCTTCTATGTCGCTAGCGAAGTTTTTCCATGAGTCTCTTTTAGCTCTTTGGATCGAATTCTTGAAAATTTGTAAGGCATCCTTGTAGGCTTGCCAGTTGCCAGTTATTTTCGCCTGGTTGAAGAGCTTTCTGCTGTTAAGCCGAAGCTTGGAGATCTCGGGGTTCCACCAATAAGGTTTCTTTTTACCCCGAACTTTGACCTCCGGGCAGGCACTCTTGAAAGCATCGTTACAGGATTTTGTAACAAAGTCAACTGCTTCATCGATTTTTGACGATGTGTCCAGCACACCGAGAGAAACAGACCTGTTATTGGAGATAGGCGCTTCATCAGTTGTTAACGGTAGGCTTGACGTACCGAGAGAAGCGTGCTCAAGGAGCGTAGCAGACAATTTCTGACTAAACAGAGCCCAATCCGTACGCCTCCTGTTCCTGTATCCCGCTCTAAGTGGAGGTCTCAAGAGTAGATTAATAGGCGAATTCTGTAACTCCGTCTCATCTCAAGTCACTAAATTTGACATTTGAGATATGAGACATTTTTAGTGACTTGAGCCATTTTTGGTATTCAGTAACCAAAAGTCACTAAAAATTTCACCAAAGACTGTGGTGAAAATGTACTGAGACTGTTTGAGATAACACAATAATTTGACGAATACTCACTAATCGATTACATACGAAAATAGGTTTTGGAAATGAATTTATGAGCAATATATTGCATTAAAAAAATAAAGCGTATCATTACTACTTATCACTTATAAAAATAGTTATGAATATAATGTTTAATGAGGGTTTTATCTGAACCGATTCGCAAAAAATATTATGTAACGTAAAATATTGAAATATCGATAAATGTCGTATCTCATCACCATTTACACTTGATGGAAATGGCGGAAAAAAGTAAGTTAGCAAAACCAGCAAAATTTTATTATTTTGCTAATTTCATACAAATAAACTTATTTTATTACAGAAAATAGCCAGCGAACAAGCAAAGATCAAACAAGTTGTAAGTTTTTATAAATTTTGACCCTTTATTTAGTTCACCTCAATGATTTATTTATTCTGTGACCTCCTCGCCACCAGGTCACTAATTAGTGACGTATTTTTTGAGACTTGAGACGTGAGCTAGCTTACAGAATACCAAATTGTCTCAAAATCAATATCACCACGAAAAAGTCTCCAAAAGTCTCTATTAGTGACTTGAGACAGCTTACAGAATACTAGTATAAAAGTTATATACATACATATGATCAGAGAAGGAGTTTTCTCCGGACACCTGCCATTCCTTGACATAGTCAGAGAGCGGGCCTGTGACCAGAGTGATATCAAGTACCTCACTCCTGTTTGCTGTGACAAAAGTAGGTTTGCCTCCAGAATTACATATAGACTGTCAAATATTTACTCGTCGTGTTATTTTCTACCGATTCACACACGGCCTTATTAAGAATTTTAATTTTAATAACGCATTTGAAATTTACGAAATTACCAACGGCGAAAAAATTACCAATTTTCGATGTTAATTGCACTGTGGCAACCACGATTAAACAGCTGTTTGACGCATCGTCGGTGACAATTTTTAAAGAAAAAGGTAAATACTAACAAATAATTGTTAATAACTTTATTATTTATTGTGTTTTCTAGGAAACATGGAATTTTTTAAAGTAGTCTCCACGTGGGAAAAGAATGGGGTGTATTTTGTAGCAGTTCCGCATAAATGGGAAAAAGATGGTATGTTATTGTGGCCGGATCACCTTGGCCAATCGGCCAGGGAAATTTTGCGCTCGAATGCATCTAGTTCGCCGGAGGAAGAATGGTCCCAGTATAATTGCATTCTTAAATGTTCCGGCATTCCCATTTTCAAGGATGCATTGGTAATTGAAAAACAGCTATCGCAGTGCACTGATACGGATGCAGAAGAAGCGTACGTATTGTGCATTTTATACAACCATGAGCAGCATTAAATCCAACTGTACCTAAAACACATTAATATGTATAAACTTGATTTGTATGTATGTGCATGTATAACATATGTATAAGCATATTTTAAATTTACCTTTAATAAAATTTCTAGCTGGGGTGTCGCATACAAAATATCTAATAACGATTCTTATCTGGTATCCATTAATACGAACGCCATGTTGCACAATACTCTTCAACTCATCAACAAACTGCCTGAAAAACTCTCTTAAAGGTGGCTTAGTATCCCCACAATAAATGGCTACGACCATTGGTTTTAGGTTTATCATATTTTCAATTCTAAACAAAATTGGCCAAAATTGTATTGGTGATGAATTAAACTGTGGAAGTCCGTCCACATTAAAAACCAATGGAAGGGTTCTTCTTCCAGCAATGAAATTTGTGAGATAATAGCGTTTTGGTTTGTGTCATCATCAAAAGTAATATTTTGCCATTCATCTTCCGGCATACAACATTCATCGAAATCACTAATGTAGTCGTCATCGCTACTTATTTTATATTTATCTGCAATGCTTTGGGAGCTCCTCGCCCCATTCATTTCTTTTGGTATGTTATTTTTTATTAGCGTTGGTTTGTGCGAAATTTTCAAATTATGTTTCGCACTTTCACAGCCATAGGCATTTGCGTTTGCATATTTCAACTTTCTGTAAAATGTAGTGGAATGGGGATATTTTTTTTCTTTTTTTAAGGCTTTAACAGACGCCATTACTAGAACAATTTTATACGTAATACATACTCGGCACTAGATAGAATTTTTTACTTCATGGTGAGCTTGAGAAGTAACATGCACTTTGTAGTAGCCGTTGGCAATTAGGTCGTGATTTATAGGTAATGGATACCTTATTATCACCACCGAATATTACCTACAAGTTCCGTGACATTAAGCGGGCAATTAACGTCCTAAAAACGTCAGCAAAACTATTACTGTTGCTATAAAGTAGCTGGCACTTTAAAGTTGCATTTAAGTAACATGAATTTGTCGCCGCTACCATTATTTGCCACGTATAAGTTTTAAAAACTTCGAGGTACTTTTACTAGTAACCACGACGTTTCTACTACCGGTAATGTCACTAAAGATCCACTTAACTTTAAAGTAACAATTATAGGTAGAAATTACCACGGAGCGACTGGGAATTTGTCAAACAAAGTTAATTTCTCACCGAAGTCGTACATTTAGTGAATGCTCCGTAATTGCTACACACCTAAGGTTCCCGTATCCGTCATTGTTACTTAGGTGCTAGTTGGGTCCTTTTTGTTTTTCCTACTAACTGGGTGGACCTACAGTTTTATGCCGGCTCCGAACGGCGAATGCATTTTTTTTTTTGAGAAGCTTTTTCATGGCAAAAATACACTCGGAGGGTATGCCGTCCACTGCCGAGAGGTGACCGCTGCTCTTAAAAAACCCAATAATTGGATTTTTACTAATTAGAAAAATTTTTTGGTGTTTTGCTCGGACCGTGGTTTGAACCCAAGTCCTCTGGCATAGCAGGCAAGCACTTGTGACTAGACCAGTGAAAAGTAAACATAAAAAAGAATGAACAGTTCGGAAACCAGGGCAGTTACCGCAACTTATATCTATCCTGTTGAATTTAACTATTTGAGCAGCACCTTATAGGGTCTATAAACAGCGCGTCTGACTCGCGAGTCATCTGTGTACGTGTTGACTCGCCGCGTCACAGCAAAATATACAACTAGTTTTGATCAGAGTAGAGTCATGTCTGACTCTTGAATCAGACGCATCGCGTATATACCTTATTAGGCCTGACGTCAGTTCCGAGAGGCTGTCGAAGAAAGCTTTGCCAAGGAACTTCATTCTGCCGTGGCAGTGCGAAGAACACTCGCATAGCTGGTGCTCCACCGTCTACTCCTTTCCGGGTGTGACACAAGATGTTGGGATTCAATACCAATCGGGCCGCGTGTGTAGCAATGTCCTGTAAAAACCGCAGTTAAGCAGGAAATGTTCCTTCTGTCCATCTTTAGGATGACTGAGTGTCTCATCTCATTATATGAAGGCCAAAGACTTATGCAGCTCCTGCAGGTCTGCAACTGCTTCCATCTAGTTTTTGCCTCCCCGAAACAGTGCCAAGAGATTTGAACCTGAATGAATCCCAAGGGCGCAAGCATCTCCCACGCCTATGCGATATCAAAAGCCGAGCGCCGCCTAGCCAGCTCATCAGCCATTTTGTTGCCTGGCTATTGCGGTGGCCTGGCACTCAGATCATGGACACGCTATATCGACTTGCCAAGCCCATGGCCAACTCTCTGCACTGCCCGACCAGGCTTGATGACACCTTTGCAGACCCCAAAGCCCTCAGTGGTGCCTGACTATCGCAGAAAATTCCTATGCTGTTTCCGGCATCGGCACTTTCCGGCGCAAGTGGAGCCTTGCAGGCCTCCTGTATGGCGGAAACTTCATATTGAAAGACGCTCGCCGTGTCCGGGAACATGATATTGTAATGTCCGGATGAGTTACGAAGACACCCGCTCCAACTCCGCATGCCATTTTTGAAACGTCCGTGAAAACTGAAACATCAAATCTATGAGCAAATCTGGCAAAGAAATGTTAACTTATGATTAAATAATGTTTTTTAACACCAGTTAAGTCGCTTTGTCTCGATGTGTGTACATATGTGCGGATGCAAAAATATGTAATTGGTTATCGCTACTCATAAAATTAAAATATTTGTTCCTGTAATGGTTTAATAGGCAAACAGTTTCAACGCAGTCACGCGTGGAATGCGCCAACGCACATTTTTTAATGCGACCACATTGCCTACACTTAAGTTTGCTATTGTTATTTTTTTGTGTTTTATGTATGCATGTACGTATGTATGTATGTGTGTCAAATACATTTTAGTTGAAATTATTAACAGAAAACAATTTTCTGATTTTCATAAAATGATAAGACAAATCCGTAAAGGAAATAAATTACAATCCAACATTTACATCGCATTTGCGCCAAATCGTCAGCATCATCAGCATTGGCATCATCATCATTGCCAGCCATCAACGCAATCATTATCTCAATCATAATCGCGAATGTTGATACTTTTGGGAATTACCTTGATCATTTTGTTATTGTTGTTATTGTTATCGTTTTATCGCAGGCAGTATGGCACAGTTATTTGCGGTGGAATTACGCGTTATACGTACACACTTGTGATTCATTCACTCATACATAAATGGTTTAAGGATGACAAGCGATTTTGTTTTTATACTCAGCTGTACTAGTACACAGAGTATTATAGTTTTAATCACATAACGGTGGATTGTAACAGGATGAAATAATCGAGATAGATATAGACTTATATATATCAAAATGATCAGGGTGAAAAGAGAAATCGATTGAGCCATGTCCGTCCGTCCGTCCGTCTGTCCGTCCGTCCGTCCGTCTGTCCGTCCGTCCGTCCGTCTGTCCGTCCGTCTGTAAACACTCTAACTCGTGCAAAAATTGAGATATTTCGATGAAATTTGAAATGCATGTTGGTATCGAGACTGGGACGGTTGGTATTGAAAATGGGCGAAATCGGACAATGACCACGCCCACTTTTCCTATATAGAAAAAATCGGAAATTTGGTATCTCAGTCACTAATACAGCTGGAGCGATGAAATTATACCCACGTGTTGAGCTCAGGCCCCTAGGAAGAAATTTGATGAAATTTTGGAAAATGGGCGGTGCCACGCCCACTTATTAAGGGACAAACCTTGAAAGTTTTATATGTCATAACTCAGAAACCATTGTATATCGATGAAATTTGGTACGCGTGATTTACTTACTTAGGCAAACGTTTGGACGGAAAATAGTTAAAATCGGTTGACGGCCACGCCCACTTTTATATATTTGTATTATAAAGTGACCTAATAAAAACATTTTAAGCCATATCTCTGTCAAATATAAAGATCTATCATTGAAATTTTGGCGCATGAGTCCAACTATGGACATAAAACAAAAAACACACAAATTTTGGAAAATGGGCGGTGCCACGCCCACTTACTAAGGGGCAAACATTGAAACTTTTATGAGTCATAACTCATAAACCGTTAACGATATATCGATGAAATTCGGTACGCGTGATATACTTGCTTAGGCAAATGTTTGGACGAAAAATTTCCAAAATCGGTTGGCGGCCACGCCCACTTTTATATATGTGTATTATAAAGTGGCCTAATAAAAACATTTTAAGCGATATCTCTGTCAAATATAAAGATATGTCATTGAAATTTTATATCAGAAGTGCAACTGCGGACATAAAACGAAAAACACAAAAACTTTGGAAAATGGGCGTGGCACCGCCTCTTTTTACAAACAGGAATATACGAGATTTCTGAGCCCATAACTCGACAAATAATTGAGATATTATAACGAAACTTGGTTTAGGCACTTTTATAACTTGTGTTAATAGACACGCAAAAATTTATTGAAATCGGTTATGACCACGCCTACTTTTTAACAAAGATATTTCTGGAACACCCTTTGGGAATTTGTAACGTGACATCTTTGTAACTAGAAGTCAAAAAGGAATGAAATTTAGCACAAAGAATAATATTCATATGCTTAGTTGGATGACTGATAAAAATGTTGAAAATGGGCGTGGCTACGCCCACTTTATTCGGCACTCTCTTTATATAAAATACGCCGTGTTTCCATCAAACGCAAACAAACAATGAAAACATACAGCTGAGTATCTAATGTTCGATTCCACTCGAACTTAGGCTTCCTTACTTGTTATTTAAGTATTTATTCAATTCTTTTTTTCATTTGCCCATTTCCGTTGCACAATAGCAAATTTCCGCATACACGAAAAATGCTTAAGGATGAAGTTAGCAGTACATGTGTATGTACTAAAAGTAAATTGATATTAAACTAATATTGTTGATACAGAAACACAATTCAACAGCTGAATTGGCAATAGAACGGATGAATAATTTTTGATTTGCTTGTGTGGCTACCACCGCCACTTTATTTAATCAAGGTGGATAGATAATAATATTTGGTTTGCAATTTTGTTGTGGGCTAATGGGTTAAATGAAATAAAATATATGAGATATATACAGAGTAGTTAGCGTTAACTGAAGTTAATGGGCCATTTCGAGTTAACCACTAAACTCTACTCATTAACTTCTAGTTAAGCATAAAAATTATTTTGATAAAATCGCCTTTAACTCCACTTAACTCTACTTTTATTTGGAGTTTAATGCAACCCTGTTATTTGTAAAAATTTCCCAACAGACCAGGAAGTAAGCGAAATGTAATAGGACTTGAGAACAAGCTTATAACAATTGTCCATTGTAAGCTTATTGCAATACAGTTTTTATAAGCTTAATTGTAAGCTTATTCACAAGCATGATTGTAATAATTGAGGAACACAAGCTTGAAAACAATATTACAATAAGCTTACTTTACACTTGCAATGAAAGCTTAAAAAACTATTAATAATAAGATTGTTTAAGCTTGCTGTAACATTTTTTTAAATTTTGGATTTACAATGATTCATATAATTCATTATTCCTCTTTCGGAAAAGGGAAGTATAAAAGCCTCAATAAAATTCAATATAATGTTGAATGTCCTACTATATGATACCGTTCAGGTTGATGTCATGCTTCGAAACAGGAGGAGAATATAAAATAAAGAACATTGCAGTAAAGGTGAAGAAGGAAAGAAAATGAAAAGAAAAATGCAAATAAAAATTTATTTTTTTCTTTTTTCTACTATTTATACATACAATTGTATTTATAAGCTTACAACAAGCTTTCACAAGTAATATTTTTCTACAATTACATTTGTAAGCTTATAAAAAGGGTGCCGTTTTGATTTTTCTACAATTATTCTTAAGTCTTTTTCAATACTTTACACAAGCATTCCTCAAGCTTAACGCTTATATTTGTAAGCTTGTTATAATATTATTCCCAAGCCTTTTGGTTTATTGGGTTGGTAGCACTTTTGAAACTTTGGCATTATTTGAACAGCTATATCGGTGTCGGTATGAAGGTTACTTGTAATTTTGGCATAAGTTCCGAACAAGTCAATGTACATATATATTAGGTTTGTTTCTTATTAAACTAGCAGCTAGCTGTCAAGTGAGCAAAATGGAAAGAATTGCGCTCATAAAGAGCGATACGAACAGAAAATCAAGAAACGGAAAAATAGTAAAAATTAGCGATTAATAATTTGAATGCTATTTTTGACTGTTAATGGTTATTTTTTCTAAAAAAAAAAACATTTAATTTTCATTATTTCTATTTCAAAAATTCAGAAAATTTCAAAAGTAATAAAATCAAGAGTATTCGTTTGTTTATTTTTTCAACAGCTGTTTCTTACTTTGGCAGCAAATAATTTCAGCTAGTGAAAATTTTACTAGCTGAAATTTGGAGCTATCTATGGCTCTCTTCTGTTATTTTTTTTGACTCAAGAAACGATTTGCCAGCCGAAACTTGGCTATTGTTAGAAGTAATGAATATCTAATGTAATTGAAACTTAAAATTTTGTATCGCTTCCTTCAATATCACTACTACTGTTTTATAGAATACCTAATGAGTACTTATGCTTTGAAGAAATACGTTAAAGTTATGCTTAGATTTAAGTTAAAATCCCTATGAAATAAGGACTAATATAAATTTTATTCGAAAATATTAAAAGTTTATTTTTATACCTTTCATGAGAATGAAATGGTATTATAACTTAGTGCCAAAAATTTTTTGTCGAAAATACCAGAAGGAAGCGTGGGGGACCCACCAAAATATATACCGATATGATCAGAATCACGAGCTGAGTCGATTAAGCCATGTCCGTCTGTCCGTCCGTCCGTCTGTGTGAACGCAAACTAGTCCCTCAGTTTTTGAGATATCTGAATGAAATTCGGAATACAGGTATGTTGTTATATGCAGCTGATCATTTGTCGGAACCGACCGAATCGGACCACTATAACATATAGAAAACAACCGATTATTCAGATATACATGAAATTTTTGGATGTAATTTGTGCATAACTTCCCCATTTAAACAGCTAAGGACATGAAACTTTGAAGTAGACGTGCCCATTTTGGCCCAAACAAGGTTACCGAAAATTGTCAAGATCGGACCACTATAACATATAGTTCCACAACATCCGCTTATTCAGATATACACATTTTGGTGTATAACTCCTCCATTTTAACAGCTAACGGGCTGAAATTTTGAAGTATTTGTACCCATATGGACCCAAACGGGATTGCCGAAAATTGTTAAGATCGGACCACTAAAACCTATAGCTCCCCTACAACCGATTGTTCAGATAAACACATTTTGGTGTATAACTCCTCCATTTTAACAGCTAACGGCGTTAAATTTTTAAGGATTTGTACCCATATGGGCCCAAACAGGGTTACCGAAAATTGTCAAGATCGGACCACTATAACATATAGCTCCCCTACAACCGATTGTTCAGATATGGACACATTGGTGTATAACTCCTCCATTTTAACAGCTAACGGCGTGAAATTTTGAAGTATTTGTACCCATATGGGCCCAAACGGGGTTACCGAAAATTTTTATTCTTCTTTTTCAACTCCTTTTCTTCTTCAAACTCTTCTATTTTGATATTATTCTCACTCTAAACGCCACGTTTTTTCGTAAACAAACTCTTATAGCGGAATTCACGAAAAACGTGTCGCTAATAATTTTCAATCATAAAAGTTGAGCATAATGAATGAAATACTATCTATATGAATACTTTTGTCACATACTGTACGAAGAAAATCATTGTTTTATATGCAAGAAATTAGCTTTGTTTACATTTTTTTTAATTTGTAGCATCTTGCATACATATACATATATGTACATATGTATATTCGTGTGTCTGTCACTTTATTGCCAGTGTTACAGCGATTAATGCATACGATAAAGACATGCCTTTGGATGTGCATATGTATGTACGAGTACGTGCGAGCATATAATTTTTCATTTGTTAAATATATGTACATACATATTCACACACGTGTATTTTCTATTAAATTATTACTGTCCATTATGCATCTAAATGTCATTTTTATAGAGGCGTTTTTATAGAGGCGTTCAAATCGGACCCACTACGAGCATGTATTAGCTAATAGCAATTTAAATAATTATTCAGTAAAGCATACATGGCCAGCCAATGGCTCCAGTGACTCCGTTTGTCTCCCAACAACATCGCTGTGGCTCCGAGTGGCTCCCAACAACAAGCAAATCAATTTCGACATATTAACGCACATTTCTTTTTTTCACAGAAATCGTCGTCGCGGCGAGCACTCAAACCTAACGGTCCAGCATCGACCGACATTCAATGCGTATTTACGCCTTGATACATACATACATATGTACGTATGTATGTATGTTGTACATTTATATCTGCTACCTCGTTTATGTTGTTTAGCAAAATATTTGAATGCCTAGCTGCAGCATATCTACTGAAGTATGTATGCATGTATGTACATACATACATACATAAGTACATGTTGTTGCAATAAATCGTTATTTGGCAAAATAATATTTTTATAATTCCGAGAAGAAGGTTGTTGCAATTTTTATTGATGTTGTTGTCGTGTGACTCCCTTACGCTTAAATCCTGGCCACCTATGCAGTAAAGTGTTTTATAAATAGAAGAAGAAGAATGGAAGAGATACTGAAGATGGCAGATCGCCGTAAAAGGTTTATAACTCAAACGAACTTGACAAGGGATGACGGAAAGTCGTTCCACAATATTTCGATTCGAAGCTCGAAATTGGCCGAGAAAAAAATTAAGGAGCACTACTTGAATTAGGAGATAAGCTCGACATAAAACTCATCAGATGAATATTCGCACCTACTAATGAGCAATATATTAATAAATATAGAATCTGTGCCACCTAGCGCGATTTTGATGTTTTAACGTTTTTATTTTATATAGCTACAAGTACCCTGCAAAAAAGCCGAGTACTCCATGCACGCGTGTATAGAGTACTCACTGTGGACCAACCGAGTACTCCACAACTTGCTACATTTCATATAAAAAATATGGTCCATTTAACATGGCGATGTCCTAGGCAGGGATCACATACTCCTATTTCCGCATGACACCACAGAAATCCAAGGAGTACCTACATTGGATTAATTCATGGATTAGGTACTAAAATTAATGAAATTTAATAAACTCTGAAAGAGTTGAATGACCACCAATTCAATTTGATTGCTAGCATTATATAAGCTTTTCTATAATAAGGAAATATTAAAATATTTCTAGCGCATTCACCAACATATTGTGTTGCGTTTCAATGTCTCTTTATTACTAAATCGTGCACGTTCAAACAAGCATGCTTATGTACATACATATGTACGTACTTGCTTCGTCGTTATCGCGATATACATTTGGTTTTCGTAGCAATCTTCGGCTAACTAATGATCACTTTGAAAGTACTCCAACCTACCACAAAATGGATCATATAATCCAATGATTTTTGCAGGGTAATTTCGAAAAAAGCGTAAACGACCTTTGTGTTAGTGCGCTGCTGTGTCCGTGTGAGTGTGACTTGACATCCCAGCAAAAAATCTACGCCGTATTTAAGAATTATTACAGAAGATTTAAGGGCTTACGAAATAAGGCCTGAAAATTCTAAGGTGAGCTAAGTTGTATGGGCAAAGGCTTAAAATAAGGCTGATTTTCCTGAGTTGATGTCATCAGGCCATAAGGAATATTCTCTCTCTCTCTCTGAGAGCATACCTTATTCCTAAGGCTTATCCGCAATGCGAAATAAGGCTTATTGAAGATCTTATTATGGCCTGATAATCAGCAAAAATACGGTAACAACAACAGCAAAAACAAAAACAAAAGCAAAAACAAAAGCAAAAACTAAAACACAAGCAAAAACAAAAGCAAAGAAAAAACAAAAACAGAAAAAACCAAAACAAGAAAAAACAAAGCAAGAAAAAACAAAAACAACAAAAACAAAACAAAACCAAAAAAGATATTTCGGAAACAACGCTGTTGTTTTTGTTGTTTTCTGCAACAGTGCGACAAAAAGGCAAAATAAAAAGGAGCGACATGTTTGCACATGTACATACAGCAACAACAATAACAATAAAGACAACAAAACAAAAGCAAAAAAACAAAGACAAAACCAGAAAAAAGCAAAAACAAAAAAAACAAAGAAAAAACAAAAAGGAAAACAAAAACAAAAACAAAAACAACAAAAAAACCCAAAAACAAAAGCAAAAACAAAAACAGAAAGAGAAGAAAACAAAAGCAAAACCAAAAACAGAAAAAACAACAACAAAATATTGGCAGTGACAATAACCACAAAAAATTATAAAAAAAACCATAGTTGCATTTTAATCACAAGAAAACCAGAAAGGGAATAATAATCTGATTTGGGAACTGTTTACACCAAGAACGTAACGGTTATAAGAGAAATGGGGTAAAAGTCATATTTAACCATTATCATGAGAAAAAAAATTTATTGGTCCTTAATAACCATTATAAAAACCAAAAAGCCGTTTTGGGCCTGAATAACCGTTATTCAGATTTTTATTTTTTTTTGGTCAGCTATAAAAATCAAGCTTATTTATTTGTCAATATTTCTGGACGATATTGGTATCAAATGCAAGGTGTTGAGCACCTACCAACCAACGCTATGTAAAAGCCCTGCTCAACACCTTTCATTTGATACCAATATCGTCCAGAAATATTGACAAATAAATAGGCTGACCAAAAAAAAATAAATAAATAAAAATCTGACTAACGGTTATTCAGACCCAAAACGGTTTTTTGGTTTTTATAATGGTTATTAAGGACCAAAAGAAGATAAAGGTTATTTTTGCGTAACCTTTTCACCACACTAAAAAAAAATAACCGTTATTTTCGGTCCTTGGTTTACACATCAATGTTCATGAGTACTCGTAACTCACGCTTTAATTTTTTTCTTTTTTAACAAGTCTTTTTATCTTCTCCAAATTGTAATAACTACATAATTAGTTTATTAATTACGGACCAAAGTATGAAGAAAACTTTAAATTTGATTTTTATACCTTTCATGAGAATGAAATGGTATTATAACTTTGTGCCGAAAATCAAATCTTGAAAGTACTAGAAGGAGGCGTAACAGACCCATCAATATATATACCGATATAATCAGAATCATGAGCTGAGTCGTTTAAGCCATGTCCGTCTGTCCGTCCGTCCGTCCGTCCGTATGTGTGAACGCAAACTAGTCCCTCAGTTTTTGAGATATTTGATTGAAATTTGGAACACGGGTGAGTTTTGATGCTCAATCGATCATTTGTCGGAATTGGCCGAATCGGACCACTATAACATATAGCTCCCAATCAACCGATTGTTCAGATATACACATTTTGGGGTATTACTTCTCCCTTCTTACAGCTAAGGCCACGCAACTTTGGAATATTTGTACCCATATTGATCCAAACAAGGTTACCGAAAATTGTCAAGATCGGACCACTATAACATATAGCTGCCATACAACCGATTGTTCAGATACACACATTTTGGTGTATAACTTCCCCATTTAAACAGCTAAGAACATGAAATTTTGAAGTATTTGTACACATGTTGACCTAAACAAGGTTACCGAAAATTGTTAAGATCGGATCACTATAACATATATCTCCCATACAACCGATTGTTCAGATATACACATGTTGTTGTATAACTTCTCCATTTTAACAGCTAACGGCGTGAAATTTTTAAGTATTTGTACCCATATGGGCCCAAACGGGGTTACCGAAAATTGTCAAGATCGGACCATTATAACATATAGCTCCCATACAACCGATTGTTCAGATATGGATATTTTGGTGTATAACTCCTCAATTTAAATAGCCAAGACACCATATTTTCTAATAAATCTTTCCATAAATAACCCACAGAATTAAAATTATAAATTAAACTTAATCCGGCTATGTACATACATAGGTAACTTTTCATTTCCCCACTCATGAAAGGTATGAAGTCTTCGGTACGGCCAAAGACAGCCGCGCTTTTACTTGTTTACTTTTTACTTAGTAAATTTTTATACTTAGTATTGCGGCCACCTTGCATTTGTCAAATTGAACTCTGAACTTCTTAAACACCATAACGTGAACACTTGACAGTTCTTCATGAGCTCCAACCCATAAAATCGAGTTAATGGTTCAACGTGAACATAGCATTAAGGCAATTACATATATTTCGGCACGATTAAGTCACCTGTTCGAACCGATTTAGAAAGCAATAGCTTGCGAAATAAATACCCAGGCATGTTATCCCCCATGAGCCGTTACAGCATATACCTACAATTTCTTGCTTTAACAAAGGTATTCAGAGATTTCACACCTTAGGGGACAATCTCTACAATCAGAGGTATGATCAAACTTTTCTATGATTATTATGCCTGTAATAGCGTGGTTAGTCAATGACACAAGCCCGTATACCGTGTCAGCTGATCTGATCTATTCTATAAGAGTTGTATGTAAACGATTACTCAACGACGGATGACGGCGACGCCCTTATCGCAGCATTCAAATGAGTTTTGATTAGCAGAACGGTCCTGTAATACGGCGGTCTACACGTTCTCCACTAACCGCACTATAACCCACTCCCTGTACCAGCACACTTGAAAAAATCTATAACAAATCTTAAAAAAGGCTTAAATGTTATATTTGTTTTCTGTGATCCTCCTTGTGTAAAACTGTAGTCTGAGGATATCGCTGCTGAACAATTTTCTAGAATATATTAACTCTTCGGCGCCACAAAAAATTCTACTTTTATCTGGTCCCAAAAAAAAAAAAATAATAAATACCAGAACGACCCTTTTATGAGGGAACTTATAGATTAAAATATTCCACAATATAAAGGCAGCAGAAAAGGGAGACCTCCAGTGATTTTAGGTTGCTTATTACATTTTGGTTGCTTGCTTTTCCGATAGGGTAGGAATATGATGTATTGTGGAACGATTTTCAGTCATCCCTTGTCCACAATACATCGACCTCTTGTGTGTTAGGAAGATTGACTCGCCCCCCTTTGTATTTCGAATTGGCACGAGGCAGCACCAAACAGAAACGACTGACGCGCTTTATTGGACTAGGTAAAAATCGTTTAGACCGTGACGCGCTAATTAAGAAGAAGAAGAAGATATTCGCAGCATTTTACTGTTATCACTTAAACATCGCATTTAGGCCAGATTTGAATGTTAAACTTATTTAATTATTTTCTAGACATTTAATTTGTTCCTGCACTGAGAGGACTTTGCTTCTCAGTTTGGCAATTCTGTACTGAGAAAGCCAACAAGAGGAAAATAAAGATATTGTGATTTAATCTGAATTACGATCTAAGTAGTTGAATTTTTTATAGAAATGTGATCATTTTGCTCACATACACATGAATGTGGTAAAAGATAGGAATTTTAATAAATATTGGAACCTTCTGGATATTACTATAATCCAAGGAATAAGCCGATTTAATTTCCGGCATATACATATGCATATATCGACGCTTCCAAACAATACTGTACTAAGTCAATGCACATAAGTATATATGTACGTGCATATGCTTATTTAATTTCATAAATTAATTGCAAAAAATTGCTTAACTAATTGCAAAAAAAACATGACATTTGGCAGCATTACCAATCGCCAAAAACAGCAAGGGCGCGACCAAACAAACACCAGCCAAAGTTCAATGAAACGCTTCATTTGCAAAATTTCGTAAAAATTATCGAAATTGATTCGCATTAAATTTACTGCAGAACGCAATAAATAATATGGCAATAAATGAAGCGCGCAAGTGTCGAAAATGTAACTCAGATGCACGCGGAATAAGTGCTCATAAAAAAAAAAATGAAAAGAAAGCAGAGTGATTACCCTCTTTCCTTCCACAGCAGCAGCAGCAGCAGCAGGAAACGGAAATCAAATCAAATAAAAACCCTTTCGCAAATAAAGGTGCAAGTTTGATTTGTTCTTGTTTTTGCTTTTTTTCTGTTAGGTATGTATTTTAAAATTCGTTTTGGTTGTAGAGTTACACTCCTCAAGCCAAGGTTGCATTAACCCCTCAAAATCCTGTGCACGCACATCATTTCGCTTTTTATCGGATGTCTTATTGCCCTGCTCGAATTGGTTTATCTGTGAAATGTGCACTTTACCCCGTCCGTTTGTCTGTTCTCATTTCGCATTTTTTTTTGGGTTAAAGGATTTTGTAACAATTGCAACCCATTCAAGCACAGCGTACATATATGTATGTATGTATGTATTTGTGTGCGCGTACAAAGGATATCTTTGCATTTGTTGGGTGTTGTAATTTGATGGCATCGCGGTGGCTTCTTTTATAACCCAGCTCGCAAAGACGGTGGAAAAAAGGAATTAAGGTTTTTAGAATTTTTCCACGAAACTCACATAATTGTTTCACAAGATATCTATGGAGAGATCCAGTAACTCTCTACTGGGAAGACCGAAGGAAATCATCTAGACAGACAGGAATTTTCTCGGATAGTTAGGCGGCTGTGAAGGCTCTGGAATCTGCAACGGTTTCATCAGGCCTGTCCAGCACTGTACGGAGTGGGTCTTGGGACTGGCAAGTCATCAGAGCGTCTCTCTGATCTGGGTGCCGGGGCATCGCCACGTCAAGGGAAACGAAATGGCTGGTAAGCTGGCCAGGCAAGGATCGGAACTTGATATCGCGAAAGCGCGAGAGGTTCTTGCGCGCCTGTGCTTTATCAAGGTCCGAATCACTCGGCATTGGCTTGAGGAGGCAAAAACCAAATGGAAGCGATGGACCTGCATGGTCTGCAGAAGTCTGTGGCCTTCTTACTTTGAGATACAATCCTCAGTCATGTTAAAGATGAACAGGAGGGAAACTTCCCGCTTACTGCGGTATTCAGGGGAAAATGGGCTATTGGTACCTACGCGGCCCGATGATTGGGATTGGATCACAACACTCAGTGTCGCAGCTGTAATATTCCAGGAACGAAGGAGACGGTGGAGCACCTGCAATGCGAATGTTCTTCGCACTGCCTAGGCAGAATGTGATATCCACCTTTACGCTATTCTTCTGGTTTGTTTTTGGTTCTTTAGCCACGAGTTGTGGAACTAATTGGAGTCTGTGGAACTCGCCACTCTAACCAACCAACCAACCAACCAACCATAGCGGGCACTGTGAAGTACATCAGGGACTTCATGAGGGAAACTCACCGGAGAGGATGGAACACTATAGATTCCTGTCAAATTTCAAAGTCCTCAAGTAGAGAAGGAGGGAACTTCGTGGGGTTGAATACAGGACACAATCCATGGCGACAGCACATGGTCAACACAGGCATTATCGATAGCTCATTATGCCTATTTTATCTGGAGGAGAACGACGACGACGGCACAGAGCATTTTCTCTGCACCTCTCCGGCCTTCACTAGACTAAAATTGCATTTATTAAAGAATCTGGGAAGTTTGCAGATGAACTCTGATTCCACTATCCCACTTTTTTCCTACATCCTGATCCTTTCTAAAGGCCTTAAGTACGATGGGTAAATATGTCTGAGTGATTGGGAAAGACAAAGTTTATTCCGGCCTACCACAATTCCATTTCATTCCATTCCACCTAATTTTCACCTTATTTTACTCCATGGTTTACTGGGTTACTCATTTTTTAATTCATCCATATACCTACTAACTATGCGGCATACTGACGTTTATAATATGGGTTTGTGTATCTTTTCAACCGAAAAACATTGGATAAACAAATAGTTGCGAGTGTTTCTAACAAGTATTCTTTTCGGCTTAACGTTCTCTTTTTTTGCTTCCTCTTTTTTGAAATTACATATTTTGTATTTTTCATTTCATAATCCTTTCGTTTTGTCACGTTTTACGTTGACGTTGTAGCTGTAGCATCGTTTGTAGTTGTTGTATTCATCTTGTTTGATGTTACCTTCTACCAGTCATAAGCTTTGCTTATGTATGTCAGTGACGTTTGCGTGTTGAGTTGTGATAATTTTCTGCTTTAGAAAAAAAAAACAAAATGCAATTGATGATTTTAATCCGTTAAAATCGCTTTAGTCAATATTTAAAGGATTAATGTCAAATGAAAGTCTAAAAGGACTACATAGTAACTTTTATATAATATAAAATGAGTTATAAAAGGTTGTACACCACATGCAATTTCTTAGGGTTTTGGCTGGTGGCAATAATCAAAGGCATCATGCCGTGCCTGCTAATAGGCGCTATTTGCGTTTAGCGGAAAATGTCCTTGAAGATCTACATACGTTTATATTTATGTGGTCGGAAAGGCAGAAAATTTTGGACTGCCTTCCTTGCTCATCTCAAAATAAGGCACTTGTAGATATAAATTTTTTTATATGGTAATAATTCCATGAGTAACTATTTATGCTTCCTATCTCCACTGGACGGTTTGTGGTAGCTGATGAAGGGAGAGGGGGACTTCAGGAGGTTGTTAAGTCCAGATCCTTGGAGTTTGTAATTGGCGTTGGTTATCAAAATGCAAAATATACTTGCGTATTTCATTAGACTACGCCAAAGTCGTCCAGATTATTGAGTGCAAATTGAGATGGAGAAGAGTTTTCTGGATGGCGATACAGTTTTGACTCTGACATATCGATTAGCTTAACATATAGCGGAGAGCTACATATACAAAGTAAGTATGTAGATAGTACATAAAAGTTCATCATTAATTCGGGGTTTTATTAATATAAAAACCTAATTAGTGTTGGCATTGAATCGAAATCAATACTACTAGGTGCGCGTTGTCGAAGGCTGAGGTAGCGCTCAGTCTGTCCAAGGTCGAGTAGAGGTCCCAGAAGCCCCCACTGAATAAGAGCACGATATTTATCTGTTAAGACCGAACACACACACAGCCTGAGGTCTTGAGAGAGGACAGCAGCTTTCGATAACGAGAGAGCGAGATGAAGAGAAGAGAGAAGGAGAATCTTATAAAAGAGGACAGGTGGCTGGAAGCGCCTGGTATCGGGGATTCTCGGAGGAGGTTGAGCGGCAATGGATACAGGGATGTCAGAGCAGTAGCGGTAGTAGTAGCAGAGGGAGACCAGCGTGGTTGATAGCGGATCAGTACCATGCGTGTGAAAACAGATAGGCGGTGGTTGGTTACACACTACTGGAAGGTGCTGAATGGAGGGCGGAGCTGTACCAGCATTGGCCTGTAGGCCAGTTAGTAGACTAAAGGGAGCTGTGCTCGATCAGCACAAGATTTCGCCTTGGTCATTTGAACTGGTAAACAGCCAGAGCCAAGGCCAAGTGGAAGAGGGACCGGGTGTCATAAAGGCTACGTGGCAGCCATCACTTCGAGGTGACAGGGGAAAGTATGCCTAAAAGGCTTCGCCCCGTTGTCCTCGCTAAACCATGGGTGACAACACCTTCTCCACCAAGCCAACTTACTTACTTAATTGGCGCGTAACTGTCTAGACGATTTTGGCCGAATCCAACATAACGCCAACTAGCGGGAGGATAATAATGATTTAAAGCAATACGCTCCTGCCGGCTTATCTACGGACTCTGACTTGCAGTGACCACTTCAGCCATTTTACATGCCAGCACTTAATTAGTAAGTGGTTGAGAATTACCATGCTTGGTTATAGGTAGGCCACGAATTGCTGTTGGTTGTTGCTGGTGTATTTGCGCAATTTTCCTAGAGTTCTTTTAGGCATAAGTTGTTTTAAGGGGGGGGGGGGGGGGGCTGTATTATTGTAACGCTGCGTTACAATACATAATTGCCGGAGATTTCAGTTTGGAACGTTCTTCTCTAATTTAATTTAAGATTTTATACAATTTTTGGGATAGAAATCTATTTTCGAAGCTTTTTTTTTACACACTTTTCCAGACACAATTATTTGAAGTAGTTTTCTGATCTTCATCCTCCTTATTAATCAACAAGGAATGAGCAGGAGAGGGATTTTTTGTACAAAAGTCCATAGCTCATCAAAGCATGAAGTGGCATTGAAATGGTTTTCATTAACATTCAGAAAAAAAGAAATTGCAAATTGTAACGGTAGGCAGATAAAAATCGCATTCAGAAATAAGAACATACAACAACAACACCACGCTATTTCAATTGTAACAACAATTAATTGTGAACAGCAAATGTATGTAATACAAATTACAAAGGCTGTTAGTTATTCAGTCATTCACTCGGCCATGCAGGACACGCAATAAAATGACACATTATCCTCACTCACTGCATACGAATACATGGATTATGTGCCAAAATTGTGGCATGCGTCAAACTAAGAACAAATACGAGTAACATACAACAACAAGCATAGAAAAAACTGTTAAAAAATTACAAAACATTGCAGCAGGTGTGCAAAGTAAGCAACACATAAAAAGTGACAGTAAAGTTGTAGCTGCCCACTCAAACGTATGTAAGTAAATCGCTGGTATATCTGGCCACAGTTGGTGGCTTTTATTTCTTTTATATTTTGATTCATTCACACTTCGACACACACAGCAACCGCGTTTTCCAAGCAGATGTGGGCACTTGGCCAGAGCACGCGCTTAAAGCTAAAGCCCCTGCGAGAACAATTAATGTGTTACTTAATAACGGAATAACTTATGTATGCATGCAAGTATGTATGTACATATGCAAGGACGCGACAGAAAAATACTGGACAAATGAGGGACATTACAACTAAATCAATAGAGTTGATTGTTGCAGAAAAGGCGTTAAGCTTGTATGGAAAATGATAAAAGGAAGTAAAAAAGGAAAAAACGGAAGAAAAAACGAAAAAAGTTTAGCTTGTAATTTAGCTGACACACATAACCAGTTGCGAGATTTTTTTACCCGTTATGTTCTCATTTTACTTCACGGCTATCTCTTTGGCAGCGGTTGGCATATTCTCTGAGTGTTTTCTCTGACATGAAGAACTTTCTCACAAAAAAAAAAAATGTATTCGTCGTAGTCTCTATATGGAATTACTATTACATAAGTTATTTTAAATTTTTCTCGAAACCACATAAAATTATCGCTGTATTGGTTGGCACAAATCCTGCGACTGAAAGCGCCCAGAGGTTGCCGACTGGAAATTGGACTCCAGATCTCGTACGATGGCGAGAGGTTCAAGCGAGGATCAGGAAAAAGTGCACTGTTCCCCCAGCTCTATTATAGCTTCGCCGTGAAGGAAATGGTTTGTGATCGTGGTCTGTAGGTAGGTACCCGCTCCTAATCCAACTTGTTATGCGTCACCGTGACTATTGGATGATTTGCAGCCAGAAGGTAAATCTGGCTGTATTTGTACTGCGCCTCCCTGATACCAGACCACCTCGGGGAGTAACTTCGAAGTTAACGCGGTATGGGGCTCTGCCGTGGCTGACCAACCCTATCCCCCATACAAAAATTTGACCACGATTCCTGTCTTGTCGGGATAGTGCTCGTAAGAACAAGATGAGCACAAATAAAACGAATTAAGTTAAGCAGGAGGAGATGAGGAAAACGATGATGGAGAGGGAATGAAGAGCCAGGGAACAGGATGTCACCATCACTGATGACTCCGACCTGGATAGCGGGGCATCCAATTGCGAAACCGCGTAAGTGAGCTCGGCGAAGGAGCAAGAACTATTGGAGGGTGCGCGGAAGCAGGAGCGTGGCCGGGTACGCAATCGAAAGTTTAAAGCATTTTGAGAGGGCAGGTTTCGCGTCGAAAGATACTCGGTTCTGCAATTTTATCGAAGAGCAAGAGGCGAAAGGTAGCAAAAAGAGGCAGCGATCGGCCGAAAGGGAGCAGTCTGAGCATAAGCGGATGAGAGAAGGTGCGCAGGACTAGCAGCGCCCGTCTACTTCGGTAGCTGCGAGGGCTCGCCTTGATGCGCAGATCAGGCCAACACTTCCACCATCGCAGAGCCGACCGGATGGGAAAAAGGCGTCGTCTATGCAGCCTCATACCGGTACAGAGAAAGCAGAGGTTGGGCCAAAAGTAGCTAACACCGAAACTTCGGTCAACAGAGCGAGCGATATTGCGCGTCATCATTTGACGGTGGCGCTGTTGGACTGCAGTGATCCCTGCGAGCAGACTACCCCCCGGAAGTGGGAAAGCTGTAGAGAGGGAACTGCTTAGTGCCATGATACGCCAAATGAAGGAGGAACCCGTAAAGCCACGGCCGTTTTTGACTCGGAAGGATGGTTCAACCGGGTGTGAAACTCATCAAGTGCAAAGATGAAGCGACAATGCGCTGGTTGAGGGGAGCGATACCAAACCGCCAACAACTGTGTGAAAACGCTACTTTTAAGGTGGTCGAAAGGCGCTGATTCCCACGATTCCGAAGGCTAAGGTATGAATCCCGTGTGTGGTGAAGCCGGCAGATGCCCTGCAGCTTCTGCAGGAACAAATCCAACGCAGGATTGGAAGATACTTCACGCATCTCGGCCTTAGGGCGAGGATCAGTACTATATCCTCCAAACTTACAAGGAATTATAGACACAGTTGGGTATAAAAAACGGATGTGTGTATGTATGTATAATAAAAAAATTTTAACACATTTTGCAAGCTATTCTCCTCGTTCGAACGTCAATAATGGTGTGGTAGAATAATGTGCGTTAATTTTCGCAGGACAATGCAATTCGTGGAGAATAAAAATGCAAGCGCTGTGTTAAAAAAAATTGCTACATAAAAACAATCCGTGTATTTAAGTGCGAAATAAAACAGAAAAAACTGTCTGTAGGGCAATCAATAAGCTGTTTGCCAATCAACTTGTTTTTTTTTTTGGGTGGCTGGCAATTAATTTTTATGTTTAGTTTTTGGGTTATTTTTCCAGTTTTTATTCTCCCTTTTTCCAACCGTTTTTGCTCATCCTCATCCATCCAAAAAAAGAAAATAAAGTCCGCTGCTACTGGTGTGATAATCCTAGTTAAGCTTGCCTTAATAGCTATAGCTATTCCAAAATGCGACAGCTTAATTGGGAATTGATTTCGAATACCACTAAAACTAGCGAAGAGCAGGAAATACGTTACTTTTCACATATTTCACAAAAATTGCATTTGCCAACATTAACATTCATCAACAGATGCTTACGAATGTACTCGTAACATCATTACATCATTTATGTTCTTTGAATTTGCATTTGCATTTGAATTTTCATTTACATTTGCATTTCAATGCTACAAATCATCAGAATTACAAAAGCGCCATTATACGCGAGCAACACGGCAACACCCCTTGAGGGAGCGTGATTCCGTAAAGGCAAAACTAACTTTTAAAACATTTTATGCGTTTCAAATTACAACAACAACAACTAGAAATACATATGTACATACAAAATTAGATGCTGTTGTTTATATTCGCCCTAACAAGGCATGAAACCGTTTTTTGGTAAAACAAATATGGCCGCGTAACAAACAACAATAACAATATAGGCAGACATACATAAGTCATCATCATCATTAACATCAGCTGCATACATATGCATTAGGGATTCCAATCCCGGGATCCCGCCCTTTTTGACCCCCCGAAAATCCCGGGATAGCTAGAATTTTATCCCGGGATTTTCGGGATAAGATAAAGAGAGAATATTCCGCTATTATAGCAAAGAAAAGTTGTATTTTATATAATTTTTAGTGGTCTCAGATCTGTATACTAATAGCATTTCCTATTCTGCATGAAAATGTTGCATTATTACATGGCAGCATTATCAACATGTGTCCTGTGCCCTATTAAAATGTTGCATTTTTCATGTGATGAATGAAACAAAAATAATGCAACCCTTAACTTGTGCTAAGAGCAGAAAATGTTGCCCGTAGTCGAGCCAGTTTTATATTTTGTCAATAGAACAAACAGCCCTAAAAAAGTGTTGAGTCTGTGTGGAAGAGAACAAAAAAATATGACAGCTGGAAGAAAGTGCGACTAGAATAAAAAAGTCCATTAGTAAAAGTAAGGATTCAAATTTTTTATTTTTTTCAATAATTAAATTTTTTTGTGTTGAAGTACGCGGTGTAAGGAAACTTACGTTTGGTATTTTTAAAGCTTTTAGCTTGTGGCAAAGTTCATTTGATAATTTCTATTTCCTGATTTTTGGTCATTTATTTCTCAAATAGTCGTACCATACAAAACTAGCACATTTAAAATTTCTGGCGAAATCTATCAATAAAATAATTCTGTACGAAAGGTAACAAGTTCGACTTTTGGCTGACGAAAAGTATCAGTAATTATATACTGTTTTTACATTAAAATTATTGTTGTTTAAACGAAATTGATAGTTTTCGTCAGCCAAAAGTTGAACTTGCTACTTTTCGTCAGCCAAAACTCGATTTTGTTACTTTTCGTCGGCCAAAAGTCGAACTTGTTACTTTTCGTCAGCCACAAAATATAGTATGCTAGTTTTCGTATGGTACGACGAAATATTTTTTGGAATTTTCCCACATGGAAAGTAAATAATGGAAGAAACTGGAAACAAAATTTTAATTAGACTTGATAGTCTTACAACACTGTACTAAAATGAAATACGCAGCTGCATACTCGGAATTCATATCAAAATTTGTGCCTCCGATATTTATCTATTCAGAAGCTGCATTAATTTTCTGAACTTTTCGGCAAGCTTGGAAATATTCGCTTAAACAAAGTGCGTCGTTAAATTCTAAAAAATTTTTTATTGGAAATTATCAAATGATTGCAAGCCTTTTTAATAATATCCTAAAAGTACCAACTGCAAAGGCAAATGTTTTGTTCATCAAATTTATGTAATTTTCGTTGTTGGTTGTGCTTTTTAAAGTAACTCTTATATATATATTATATACAATGGCGCTATTATAACTCTGACGAGTTCTATGGCCGAGCTTCTCTCCCAATTCGAGGTGTGCTGCTTTTTGTTTTTCCTACTAATTGGGTGGACCTACAGTTTTATGCCGGCTCCGAACGGCGAATGCATTTTTTGTGAGAAGCTTTTTCATGGCAGAAATACACTCGGAGGGTATACCGTCCACTGCCGAGAAGTGACCGCTGCTCTTAAAAAACCCAATAATTGGATTTTTACTAATTAGAAAAATTGTTTTGGTGTTTTGCTCGGACCGTGGCTTGAACCCGAGACCTCTGGCATAGCAGGCGAGCACTCTACCTACTGCACCACAGTGGTAACTCTTAGGTATTATTAAGTAATACGCATGATTTTACGTTCCTGTTTTATTTTCTAACTAATGAAATAATAAAAAATGGCAATAAAAATCTATTTTTTCTTTGCATTTTAAAGTTGTAGCGTTTCTCTAAAAATGTATTTACTTTTTACAACCCCAAATGTGGGAAAATAGTACTGGTCGAAAAATTTTTGTAACATAAATAAAATTCTACGTTTCAAAAGGATTTCGGTGTAGTTTTTGAGATATTCATGTCCAAAAGGCGAAATACGAAGTTTGTGGCCTCAATATTTTTAAAATTACTCACTTTCATTAAAAACTGATTACATCTATTGAAAGCACGATCATTTCTTTTGAAGACAATGTAGATATCTGAATAAGATACCCGAAAAAGCAAAGCGCTGTTTTCAAGAGAAATGATCGTTCTTTCAACAGCTGCAATCGTCTGTTAATGAAAGTAATTTAACAGATTGAGCAGTGAATATAGCAAAAATCGCATTTTTCGCCTCTTTGGACATGAATATCTCAAAACCTACACGTATTACCGAAAATCCGACATCAGATTCAGAATCAGCGCACCGAAATCCTTTAAAAAACTAGAATTTTATTTGAGTTGGAAAATTTTTTGGAAATTTTGTCGGCCTGTGTAATTAAAGTCCAAATCCCGGGATAAATCCCGGGATCCCAGGATTATAAAATAAAATCTCGAAAATCCCGGGATCGTAAAAATTGGAAAAATTGGAATCCCTAATATGCATATATATACACACACATATGTACATACACACAGTTATTCTGTGGCTCACTTTCGGATGGACCCTTCTTACATATATCCTTCAAACTAATTTGCAAGAATCAACCATAAATTAAGAATGTCACATTAATTATTCACTCACAAGCCAGCAAGCAAGCAAGCAAGCACATAAACGACAAAAAAAACAACAACAACGCTAACTGCCAACAAAAAAAAGGACACAACTTTTACTTTTTCATTTTTAGTTGACTCAAGTGTTGATAATGCTTGCACGTTGACATTGTACGAGTATGTATGTATGTAGTTTAATTAAAAAAGAAAAGCGAAAAAAAACAGTGACACCATCTATCAGGGCAATTTCGAAATGCCGAAAAAAATATCATCACTGATTTGTGTGTCTGTCTGTGCGTGTTTGCCCGTTGTGCCCACTCAATGCACAATGCCATGCCAAATGAAAATTTAAATATTTTTCTAACACTTTACGAGAGTATGCAAAGTAGTAGTTATGAGCATTGAGTGCATAGTATTTCTTATTTGCAGATGAAGTGTGTTTTTTAACAGTGGAGCATGAAAGCTTACATCAAAAAAAAAAATATTGTTACTTAGGTATGTCTATTGTAGCTGTGGAAATAATAACACAGTGTGACAAAATAAAAAAAAAAAATAAAAAAAAAATCGAAAGTACTTTTTTCGAGATTGACATATGTTATAGGCCTTACCAATACACCGCCGAAATCTGGAGTTAGGGACCAACAACCAGACCTGGGTAATATCAAGTACCAGTACGACTTGTGACAAGTACATTTTAAAAGAATTGTACTAGTACTGGTACTTGCATTCCTAAATTTTCAAGTACTAGTACAAGTACAAGTACAAGGAATTGAAAAATAATTGAAGTTTTAGCAAATACTTCAAAGTAATTGAAAAGAATTGAAAGTACTTGAAAATAATTGAAAAATGTACTTGAACCCCGATTTTTCAATTCTTTTCAAGTACTTCAAAGAATTGAAAGATGTACTTGAAACGATTTTTCAATTCTTTTCAAGTACTTCAAAGAATTGAAAGTACTTGAAAAGAATTGAAAAATCGATTCAAGTACATTTTTCAATTCTTTTCAAGTACTTTCAATTCTTTTCAATTACTTTGAAGTATTTGCTAAAAATTCAATTCTTTTTCAATTCCTTGTACTTGTACTAGTCTTGAATATTCTGAAAGTACTTGGTACGGACTCATTACTTCAAGATCAAAATATAAAGTATTTAAGTACGTAATAGTCCAATTACTACTCAGTATTACCCAGGTATGCCAACAACCCCTTTTTCATAGGTTAATTCATATATTGTACCATAAATTTTTTTCCGTTTATTCCATCAACATAATTTTGATGTAGTTAATAAAAAATAGGTAAAAAAACTTTTTTAGTTAAACGGTTTTATGTTATACATACATTGCAATGTTTAAGATAAATGTACTAAAAACCAAAAAATAATAAAATAGATACAGTCGTGGGAATTATAAACATTTGCATAGACTAGACTAAAATAAAACCGTGGGGCACGTCAATTGTCTACAATCGTTGATTAAAATGTTTGTTTTGTAATGTTACACTATAATTAGGCAGTTGTTCAACCGACAATGATGGACGTGTGATAAGTAGGGCTAGAATGTGGAAAAAAGCTAGCAAGCTCGATTATAAGCGAGTTTTAGGGTTTCATAGTGGTGAGCGAGTAGTACTTTTATCATATGTTTTGTCGATTAAAGACAAACTACGAGCAGTGAAACGATTCCTCATGTGAATGTCCAACGATAAACTAGTTGAAACCACTCTTTTATTAACATGGAGTGTATAACTATTGGAATTTCCATGAGCAAGAAAATAGTAAGTAATTTCCTCACCGTCTGCGGGCCAACTGCCTAACGACGCATTAAACGATTCTTCTATCGCACATTAAGTCGATAATTTGTAGACAATTGACGTGCCCCCCGGTTTTATTTTAGTCTAGTCTATGCAAATGTTTATAATTCCCACGACTGTATCTATTTTATTATTTTTTGGTTTTTAGTACATTTATCTTAAACATTGCAATGTATGTATAACATAAAACCGTTTAACTTAAAAAGTTTTTTTACCTATTTTTTATTTTTTGGTTTTTAGTACATTTATCTTAAACATTGTAATGTATGTATAACAAAAAACCGTTTAACCTAAAAGTTTTTTTACCTATTTTTATTTAAATAGAGCGACTCACGCGCCACCTAGCGGCTCCAATTTTTTTTTAAACATTTGTAAATTATTTAAGTAATGCACATGCTAAATATCAGCCAAATCGGTCCATAATTAGGATTTTCAGTTTTAATTACCCCGATCTCAGCTCCACCTAGCGGAATTTTTTTAAAGAAAATATTTCTTTTCAAGGTAGTAATACATGTTCCGAATTTCAGCCAAATCGGACCATAAATGCGATTTTTTTAAATATAGCGACCCACGCGCCACCTATCGGAAGTTTTTTTTAGGAAAATATTTCCTTTCAAGGTAGTAATACATGTTCCGAATTTCAGCCAAATCGGACCATAAATGCGATTTTTGTAAATATAGCGACCCACGCGCCACCTAGCGGAATTTTTTTAAAGAAAATATTTCTTTTCAAGGTAGTAATACATGTTCCGAATTTCAGCCAAATCGGACCATAAATGCGATTTTTGTAAATATAGCGACCCACGCGCCACCTAGCGGAATTTTTTTTTAAAGAAAATATTTCTTTTCAAGGTAGTAATACATGTTCCGAATTTCAGCCAAATCGGACCATAAATGCGATTTTTGTAAATATAGCGACCCACGCGCCACCTAGCGGAATTTTTTTTTAAAGAAAATATTTCTTTTCAAGGTAGTAATACCAAAGAGTGTATATGGATAAGAGGCTGCAGTTTGAAAAAATTCACACTAGATGTCACATTTCGCGCGAGATGGGACCCGCGAAGTGTGACATCTAGTGTGAATTTTAACGGACTACACATTCATTCATATACGCTTTTTGTGAAACTGCACACTAGATGTCACACTTCGCGGGTCTCATCTCGCGCGAAATGTGACATCTAGTGTGAAGTTTTTCAGACTGCAGCCTCTTATCCATATACGCTCTTTGGTAATACATGTTCCGAATTTCAGCCAAATCGGACCATAAATGCGATTTTTGTAAATATAGCGACCCACGCGCCACCTATCGGAATTTTTTTTCATAATATTGCATTGTCATCGGGGTTATACATGCGTAAAAAATTTCAGATTAATCGGTTGACAGGAAGAGGGTGAAATTTGAATTACTAAATTTGACCCAAGAATAAATAAAACAGACGGGATGAGCTAAATAAAACCGTTTAAAAAGACGACATTTTACCGCTTTTAAAAGTATACGAACTGTTAATGTATCTTGATAAATGCCAGATAAACTGTAAAGAATATATCACAAGTTAAATTTTTTGTTCAATTTTTTAATTTTTTACCACGGAGTTCTCGATGAATTTGTTAACCAGTGTACATGTAAAACTATTTCAGAACAATCTCCTATTAATTCTGTTTACAAGGACATATATAACTTTTGCATATCCGCGTAGGCGTTCCTAGGATGTTCTACTTTAATCAATGAAATTTTTCATACCAAAATTGCTAAATTAGTTTTCTACCTCAACCCGGGTAAGTAAAAATTTAACAATTTTAGTATGGTATGTCTCGCCAGAAGTACTTGTTCACTGTCACAGCGTATTTTTTTGTATGTCACTGTAACCAGAAATCAAATATGAAGCCTATTGCTTTTGTATCGAGCATGTGAACAATATAATGCCGCATGATAAATAGTTTCCAGGGATCCATTTTAATATTTTTTTCCGAGATTAAAAAAGTACGGAGCAGAAAATGATACTAAGTGAAAATCCTCGACTTCAAAATGTCTCACAGGACCTCTACAGAATGTCACATGCATCCTTCTTATTTTTCAAAATTTTTGTAAGAGTCCTATTATAACTATTAAATCCGAACTTTTATTTTTTCCGCCCAATCGATTGGTTCTAAATTTATATAAATCTCATAAGCCGTTCGTTTTCTATTTTAAAGCACTTGGAAAAATTAAAAGTCCGTATATAACTTTTTTTATTCATTCGATTTGGTCGCAGGTGTGAATAGAGTCTAAAAGTCTAAAAGTTTTTCTAGGACTTTTGTTTTAAAAGTTATAATTGTTTGGGTCCCTGATAGTTTCCCTTTATTGACTGAGAAATATCTAGAGAGGCTAGGGGGCCATGCTGCACATCCAGATATGATAAGGTGGAAGAATCGGTAATGTCGCTTTTCTGTACAGCTTATATAAAGTCGTGAAAATCGACGTAATAGACCTGGCAACTTATATTAGGCTCTGCAATTGGTTTCAATAAACTTCTGCTTCTAGACTTAGTGTGGCGTTACTGGCACTAATATAACTTAAACGAGTTTTAAGTCCAATATTCTCTCCCAGAGCTGGTTCTATTTGGGAAGCAGCATTAACATCAAAAATAATATCAGCACGGAAATCCAACGAAGAATCACTTTTGCCAATAAGTGTTACCTTGTACTAAGTAGGCAAATGAAAAGTAAAGTCCTTTCTCGAGGAACAACAATCACGCTCTACAGGGCGCTCATAGTTCCAGTACGGCACAGAAGCATGGACGATGCCAAAATCAGATGAGATGGCACTTGAGTATTCGAGAGAAAACTTCTTCGTAAGATTTATGGATTTTTGCGCATTATCGAGGGCGAGTATCGTTGGAGATTTAGTGTTGAGCTGTATGAGGTTTACGCAGACATCGAAATTGTTCAGCGAATAAAGAGACAGCGGCTACTCAACGTAGGTCGTGTCATGAGAACCGATGAAGGTGCTCCGGCTAAAGGCAGAAGAATAGGGAGACCTCCAGTGCGTTGGGAAGATCAGGTGGGCAGGTATGCTGACTCCCTAGGTGTTCGCAAATGGTGACATGCTTCATGAAACAGAAACAGCTGGTGCGCTTTATTGGACTAGACCAAAATCGTTTATACAGTTACGCGCCAATTAAGAAGAAGAAGAAGAAGAAGACGAAAATTCTCACCCAATTCGAGTCGTACCTAATCCTTAATTTTTTTGCCAACTGGGATTAACTACAGTTTTATGCCGGCTTCGAATGGCGATTGTATTTTTTGTAATAAGATTTTTCATGGCAGAAATACACTCGGAGTGTATGACGCCCATAGCCCGAAAACCCCAAAAATTGGATTTTAATTAATTAAAAAAAAATTACCCACTATAGTACAACGTAAAAGTATACAATTTTTTTTGCTTAATTTTTAGTATTTCCACAGCCACTGTGCAACATAACAATAATAATAACGATATTGACTTTAGGCTGGTCACTCATAAAAAAAAAACAATAAAATACAACTACAGACACAGAAAGTGAAATGAAGTGAAATAAAATAAAAATGCACCCTTCCGTTCTGCTCAAAGAGGTGTCATTACAATCATTTCGCATTTTACTACGGAAAAAGTCGTTTAACTACATTTGCATAACAATGAACTCCACCGCTCGACGGTAGTAGTTTTAGTTATTATCCTTCCGTTTGTTGGTTGGACTGGTCGTAAATGCGCGAAAGTAAATGTATATATGAATACATATATGTATAATTAAATATTTGTAGACGAAAATGTTTATGGCTACATCCAGAAATGTATGTATGTATATATGTACATTAGGGTGACCCTTAAAAAATAAAATTAGCGATTTTCTTCGATCTCACCCCCTACATCGATAACAACACAGTCAAAGATATCACCTACAAATTTTGGTCCCGATATCTAATGCCCGGAATCGATAGTCCTGCACGCAAAGATATTACATATAAAATTTTGGTCCAGTTCGGAGACGATTAAGGGGTGTCGCATAGGAATCACATATGGTTATATGAACTTTGAACCCTCTGCGACACACCTTAACCGTCTCCGATCGGCATCGAAAATGCATTTGGTATTTTTTGAGTACAGCACAATCGATTTTGGGCATTAGATATAAAAAAATAAACTTAAGTTTTTGAGTTTCCATAGAGCTTTTTGAACTTTGACCCCTGTGTGACACTCTTTAACCGTTTTCGATCAGGACCAAAATTTATATGTGCTCTGAAAAAAAAAAAACGCGTAGTTAAATCAACAACTTTCCGCTGTTGAACCTCCGTCTTTGATTCAACAGCAAAAGTATTTGCTTTAACGGCAAAGTTTTTGATTCAACAACTTTCCATAGTTAATTCAAAGACGGGCGTTTTTGATTCAAAAACTCCCTTGCTGTTGAAAAATTTTGAAGTAAATAAAAAATAGAAAAAATTTTTTCAAAACTTAAATTTTCGGGAAAAATATATACATACATATACATATGTATATGCAATATATAAGCCGCTTTCGATTCACAATTTCTCTGCTGGCTATAAATTTCCTTCTGTCAAATTTATATGTGAATGCTAGCGAGCAGAGGGAAATTTTTATCGACCAGTTAGCGAGTATGGCTACTACTCATTATGGGTTCAAACATTTTTGTTCGATCCGACCTCGCTTGTGTGATGGCGAATCGAAAACGACAATTATTACAAATAAAGGTAAGTCACAATAATAATATTTATATATTATTATAATACATTATTATATGTACATTTGTACGTTTAAAAATACATACATATATTTTGTATTTTCAGATTAAATATGTTTGACTATCCCATTTTCCGATAGCGAGCAATCGAGGTAAAACTTGTCGGCGATGATTGCGCAGAAACCTACAAATCTGGCGGTCGGAAAACAATGTAAGTTAATATAAAGAATGTGTTATGAAATAATAAAATAAAGTCAGTTGTGTTTATATGTTTGTGTGTGTAAAAAGCCCTACAGACAGTGATAGTCATTTGATATATCATTTGAGGTGCAGGATTGATGGATATTTGTGCCACTACTGCCTACAAGTTTCCATAATCTTTATATTGGCGGTGTGAAAATGTGATGCAAACCTTTGTGGCCGTATCTCTTTCCACACATCGTGTTGTTCAAATGATGCATCAAATGACCATCACTGAATGGAAAAAGTTTGTTTGGTGAAACCGGGCCTTAGTAATAATATTACTATGTAAACATATATTATATAAAAAAAAAATAAATAAAATAATATCTATTATATTAAAAAAAAATTACTATTGTTTACAATTTTTTTGAGATTAACTTAAATGCGTAAGTATTTGCTTTAATGGTGCCCGTTTTTGGACCAAAAACTTTTGCGGTTAATTTAAAAGCAAAAGTTGTTAGCTTAAATACGAACAGTATTTGGATCAACAGTGCTCGCATTTGGACTAAACATTTTTGCTGTTAATTCAAAAGTAAAAACTGTTAACTTAAATGTAAAAGTATTTCATTCAACAGTTTCCGTTGTTAACTTAAATACGAAAAGTATTTAAATCAAAAACGCTCGCATCTTTGAAACAACAACGGAGCGTTTTTGGGCACATTTCAACTGCGGAAAGTTGTTCATTTAACGGCAAAAGTATTTGTATTTACAACGTTTTTTTTTCAGAGTGGTATCTTCGACTCTATTAGCATCGATTTTGTCTCCGTAGATTTGGGGACCACCCTAATGTGCATGTTTATCTATTTATACAAGGTCGCATATTAATAATCAACTAGAAAAGGGGAAAGTCCGTTTTCAATTCTTTTTTTCGGGTTGGAAATTATTTACATGGTGCGTAGGTCCAAGGTAGGTATGTACATATGTTCCAAGCTTGGGGATGTCGGTACCTGCAGAAAAAAAAATATAAGTAGCAATACATACATATGTAAATAAAAATGTGTAAATAATCATATTTTCACTTATCAAATATGTAAATCGTCGCTCCGGAAAAAGAAAGACGCATGCCAGTAATTTGTCGACGAAAAAAGGCGCATTAAAAATATGTCGGGGAAGAAAGACGCTTTACAAAACTTGTCGACGAAGATAGACGCATTAAAAAATATTTCGACGAAGAAAGACGCATTAGCATTATTAACTGCGAAGAAAGACGCATTAGCATTAATATTGACAAAGAAAAATAAAAAATCGAATACGTCTTTCTTTCCTAAAAAATATTTAAATGCGTCTTTATTTATAGTAAAAAAAAAATAAAACGTCTTGCTTCGTTAACAAAAAAAATAAAGAGTCTTTCTTTCGAAAAATATTTTTAATGCGTCTTTCTTTGAAAGAAAAAAAGTTTGCGTCTTTCTTCCTCAACAAAACAGTCTGCGTATTTTTCCTTCTATAGCGACGAAATGATGTTTTATGGAGAGTTCGATGGTCATGGAATATATTTGAAAAATTTTAAAACAATTCGAGTCTAACGTGTTGACATCCATTGGATTGTAATTTCTTTAAACAAAGTTTTGAAAGATAAACGTAGCTTGAAACTCCAAATGCCAATTATATTTGAAACTTTTTAAATATTAATTTTTATTTTTATTTT
Organism: Urophora cardui; assembly: GCA_960531455.1. Taxonomy (NCBI): domain Eukaryota; kingdom Metazoa; phylum Arthropoda; class Insecta; order Diptera; family Tephritidae; genus Urophora; species Urophora cardui. The sequence goes on from OY482673.1 coordinate 46,881,005, forward strand.
TCAAAAAAAAAGTACAAAATTGAAATAAAAAATCTTAGTATTAACGTAAAGCTTAAATATTAAAATAGCTCAACTAAAATTAAAAATTTTCAGTAACCTTCAATTAAATTTAAAATTTATTTTAAACTTGGCCAAGTAAGTTTGTGTTAAACTTGGTTGAGCTTAAATTGGATTTAATAGAAATTTTAAGTTTTGCATAAAGTTTAAGGTTTAGTTAAGTTTAAATCGGAATTATAGTTAAACTCCATTTAAAACCGATTTTATGTTAGTTTAAATTCAGCTAAGTATGTATATGTTGAGAGTAGTTTAAAAGTGTGTTTAAATTAAACTTGGTTTAAATTAAGTTTAAGATGAAATTATACTTAATTTAAATCAAGTTTAAAGTTAATAATCGTAAACTCTATTTAAATCAGATTTAATGTTAGTTTAAATCAAGATCTACATATGTATATTGAGAGTAGTTTAAAAGTGAGTTCACATTAAATTTAGTTAAAACCAAGTTTAAGGTGAAATAAGGCTTATTTTAATTCAAGTTTAAAGTTAATGATTGTTTAAGTAAAGCTTGACTAATTTGAACCAAGTTTTAGATTAAATTTGGCATAATAGGTAGATGCTATAAAGCAGGGCTGCTCACCTCATAGGCACTCAAAGCACAATTGTTTTTGTTTTGTTCCGAATCATAGGCACAGATACATATTTTCACTTCAAATATGAAAATAAAATTTTCTTTGCACTCCCATAAGCACTCAGATATAAAAAAATTTTTATATGAATGTGCCTATGAAGCATATTGAATGTGCAGAGCAAAGGCACTTTGTATAGGAGCTCGAGCACTGCCATAAGAAATCGAAATTTACAAAAACAAATTTGTAATGAAATAAAAATTCAAAAAATGAAAGCACTGTAAAAAATTTGTATTCAAAAAATTTTCATATAAAAAATAAAAAAAAATGTTATGTATTTGATACTACCATTTGAAAATAAATTCTAATATAATATTTTATTGGAATTCATAAAAAAATTAAATGAGCAAAAAAATTTTTCAGTGCATATACAAAATTTGTAGATGTATTGAGTTTTGTACTTTCAATACGAGAGCGTTGAGCAGCCCTGCTATAAAGTTTAATCCAAGTTTACTAGGGCTTGACTTTGAGATTATATTTTTTATATTATACATATATGTATACATATTTTTTCGCAAACATAAAAAGCTTTTTTCTTCAATCAACGCATTAGCAATGGAGCGACCACAATTAATAACAATAACAAAGTTATAACAAAACCACCTGAAAAGCGACACATACATACGTTAAAATAACAACGTTTCAAATAAAAACTCATAAATACGAAATGTTGTTAAAATATTATGTGTGTAGTATGTACCTATGCAGTTTATTTAAACCCCGGCAAAGGCCGAAGATGAAAATCACGAATGTCAATGTGGAAACAAGGCTAAGGGAAGGAAAAAAGGAAGCAAGAAAGGGATGTTGCCAACGAATGTGCGAGTATCGATCGTGTGTGTGTGTGTAAAATGTGCAGTAGACCAATTCAACAGGGTTAAAACATAATGAAGCAGAATGCAAAAAATTAATTGAAAGAGTGCAGTGAAGGGGTAGATAGAATGAGTATAAAATGTAAGGGAAACTCTAACAACGTATAATTACAAACATAACACACACATACGACAATTAATGCTGTTACCAGCAGCAAAAAAAAAAAATAAAATAAAAACAACAGCTTGGTACGAGGATATTTTTGTAACTTTTTGAAAAGTAAAAATAACAAAGCGAAATTTGTGAAATAAACACTTGCAGTCGAAAAAGTGTAAGCGAGATTTGAGTGAATTTTGTACAGTGACTTACATAAAAATTATGACAGTTATTGATGCGGCGGCTGATTGTAAAATAATACCTATTTACCTTTTTTGGGAACCTTGTGCCTATTGGAAGCCTTATTACCTGCATACTTATTTATAGAAAAAAATTAAAAGAGTAGCTCAGTTACCTTTCCATTGTAGCACAAGTTCTATAAGTAAGTTATGCAAAAGATAGAAGCACATTTTAAATCGGTTCTACCTAACAGAATTTGGTTCTAATGAAATAAATTTGCGTTATCGAAGGAAATAAAAATTTGTGTGCCCTTCACTGTAGTAGAACTTGCTAGCAAATATGCTTGGACATTTTGAATGTAGTAAATCAATCTGAAATTAACTACAACATGTACGCACTCACTTTTATGTGCATGAAGAAAAGAGTATTGCTAAAGGAATCACCCTTTATAATGGTGCAGACGCATAAATTTGTACATCTTCAGCTTAATATTCAAAATCAAACAGCAAAAAGTTTTTATGCTGCTCCAGCATGGAATAAGAATAATAAGCGATAATCTCGTTTCGCTTCAAACGCAAACAAAATGGGGGTAAGTTATTAAAACAAAAATACATCTATACATTAGGGTGGTCGCCAAATGTATGGAGACAAATTTCATGGTATATTTCAACAATCTCACCCCCCCTAGGTGGATGCTAATATAGACGAAGATAACACATATCAACTTTTGTCCCGATAGGAAATGGTTAAGTGGTGTCGCAGAGGGGTCAAAGTTCAAAAAACTCTACACTCAAAAAAAAAAAAAAAATAAACAAACTTATGCCTCAGACACACATGTGGTAGAAATATTATAATATCAATACTATGATTTGGCTTTACTATGAAAATTTTCAATTAAACTACAATATGAGAGAGACACATATGTGGTATAGATCGCAATATTTCTACTATACTACGATGCGTGTCTCTAGCATTACTCAGATTATGGAAAAATGGGAATGATTCGGCGAAAAAGAGACATTTTCATTGTTTTGCATACAATTTTCTTTAAAACATGGTTTTATTCCTTGATCTGAAAAAAATTGTAGATCAAAACAATGAAAATATCTCTTTAGCGCCAAATTATTCCCACTTTTCCATAATCTGAGTAAGTTGTTTTTTCAGTGTATGGAGACTCAAAAAACGAAGTTTAGTTTTTTGTATATCCAATGACCAAATCGATTACCCTGTGCCGAAAAATACCAAATGCCAATTTTGGTCCTGTTCGAAGACGTTTAAGGAGTGTCGCACAGGGGTCCCATCTGAACTGTGACCGGTGTCGCACACCCCTTAACCGTCTTCGATCGGGAGCAAAATTTTTATGTGATATCTTTGACCGCATTTTAACCGATTTAGGGGGTGAGACTGAAAAAAATGCTTATTTGATTTTTAAGGACTACACTAATGTACATACACATATACTCGTATGTACTTTGGCATATCCTGCAGGTTTAAAGTAGTGATGGGCGAGTCCGAGATGTTTAGACAATCGAGAGAATCGCCATCGTTGCAAAATCACAATCGAATCAAAAGTTGACTCGCTCCTCGACTACACAAGCGAGATGTTTTTGCGATTGTTCCGAGTCGGCGGCCGGCTGTGTTTTGATGATATGTTTTAGTTGATAAAATAAACTGAATGAGGTTTGTTGATAAAGAAAGTAGGATTTTTAATGGAAGTGAGGCAAATACATAAATAAATTAACCAAATTGAAAAATATGCTATACATAGACGCAGCATTATTGCAATCACAACTAAACAGTGTCGTGCATAATAATAATAATTAATTATTTAAACATTAATAAATTTTCTGAAGTGAGACGCCTTTGAAACAAATCAATCTTATGAGTAGCACCAATGGCAATAGATTTGTACCACTCAGTATGTTTTTTAAAGCAGTTTTAATATTCAAGCGGCAGCGAGTCCGAGATGTTGGGTTGCTTTGAAAACGAGTGGAATCGTTTGCGAGTCCGAGATGTTTTAGCGATTGTTTCGACTGACGGCCATTACGACTTGACTCGAATACGAATGAAAACCATCGAGAGCATTCGAGATGTTTCAACCATCGAGAGAATCGAATAAAACATCTCGGACTCGCCCATCACTAGTTTAAAGTTTCTAGTATACCACCAAGCCGCCGTCAAGCCTCCAGGGTAAAGCGATATATAATTGCCTAGCAAAATTTGCGGGTGGTAAATACAAAGCAAAGAGATATTTAATTATTATTATTATACTCAGCTGTACTAGCACACAGAGTATTATAGTTTTAATCACATAACGGTGGATTGTAACACCATAAAATAATCGAGATAGATATTGACTTATATATATCAAATTGATCAGGGTGAAAAAAGAAATCGATTGAGCCATGTCCGTCCGTCTGTCCGTCTGTCTGTCTGTACGCACGATAACTCGCGCAAAAATTGAAATATTTTGATGAAATTTGGAATGCAAGTTGGTGTCAAGACTGGAACGGATGGTATTGAAAATGGGCGAAATCGGACCATGACCACGCCCACTTCCCCTATATAGTAAAAATCGGAAATTTTGTATCTCAGTCACTAATAGAGCTAGAGTGATAAAATTTCACCCACGTGTGGAGCTCAGGCCCTTATGAAGAAATTTGGTGAGATTTTGAAAAATGGGCGGTGCCACGCCCACTTATTAAGGGCCAAACATTGAAAGTTTTATATGTCATAACTCAGAAACCGTTGAAGATATATCGATGAAATTTGGTAGGCGTGATATACCTACTTAGGCAAATGTTTGGACGAAAAATTGCCAAAATCGGTTAACGACCACGCCCACTTTTATATATGGGTATTATAAAGTGGCCTAATAAAAACATTTTAAGCGATATCTCTGTCAAATATAAAGGTATATCATTGAAATTTTATGGCAGGAGTTCAACTGCGGATATAAAACGAAAAGCATAAAAATTTTGTAAAATGGGCGTGGCGCCGCCTCTTTTTAGAAGCAGGAATATACGAGATTTCTGAGCCCATAACTCGACAAATAATTTATATATAATGACGAAACTTGGTGTGTACACTTTTATTAGTTGTGGTAATACATGTTCAAAATTTTAGCGAAATCGGTTGCCGACCACGCCCACTTTTATATATGGGAACTATAAAGGGGCCTAATAAAAATATTTTAAGCGATATCTTTGTCAAATATAAAGATAATTCATTCAAATTTTGTGGCATGATTTCCACAATAGACCGGAAACAAAAAATATAAAAATTTGGAAAATGGGCGTGGCACCGCCTCTTTTTAGACAAAGGAATATACGAAATTTCGGAGCCCATAACTCGACAAATAATTGAGACATTAAGACGAAACTTGGTTTATACACTTTTATAACTTGTGCTAATAGACACGCAAAAATTTATTCAAATCGGTTTATGACCACGCCTACTTTTTAACAAATATATTTCTGGAACACCCTTTAGGAATTTGTAACGTGACATCTTTGTAACTAGAAGTCATAAAGGAATGAAATTTTGCACAAAGAATAATATTCATATGCTTAGTTGGATGACTGATAAAAATGTTGAAAATGGGCGTGGCTACGCCTACTTTATGCAGCACTCGCTTTATATAAAATACACCGTGTTTTAATTAACTCGTAATAAAGTGAATTCAATTGATTTAAGATAAGTTTGTTATAAAATCTACTAAAAACTTGTGTTAAACTAAGTTTAATATAAAAAATGGCAGAAAATAGCATAAATTAATTTTAAACCTAATTCTCACTGGCTTAATAAAACTAAATACAAAAACTTGATTTATAGCAAAATTAGCTTAAATCAAGTTTTTGTATTTAGTTTAGTTAAGCTAGTGAGAATTAGTTTGCTATAAATCAAATTTTTGGGTTTAGTTTTGTTAAGCCAGTGAGAATTAGGTTTAAAATTAGTTTATGCTATTTTCTGCCATTTTTTATATTAAACTTAGTTTAACACAAGTTTTCGATAAAGTTGTAAGTTAAACTAAGTTCAAATAGAACTTCAATTGGACCAATCCAATTTTCATTTAGTATAATGATAATTAATTTAAACGACGTTTATATAAAGCTTGAAGTTTATAAGTTAAACCTAGTTTAAATTAAGTTTTAAATTAAATTTGTTTCAAATCAAGTTTAAACTCAAGGTTAGTGTAAATTAGGTATACACTTAGATTCTTTACTTTTGAGATATGCTTTATTTAATTATTAATTTATTAATTTATTTAATCCATCTTTTAGATTAAACACAGTTAACAATAAGTTTAAATAAAATTTAATTTAAATCAAGCTCAAACTTTATCTAATCCAGTTTTAAGTAAAACTTAATTCAAACAGAGTTCTAAGCTAAATGTATTTCAAATCAGCTGTAAGTTTGAACTTAGTTCAACTCAACTTTGTAGTTTAAGTTAATCTAAAACTGTTTCAATGTTAGATTGGTTAATGTGTATGAAGAAGTTTCGACTTAATCAAGCTTGAAATAGTTTAAGTTAGTTTAAGGATCAACGTGTCTTAATATATTAGGTTAGGTTAGCAATGTTTTAGTATAAATCTAATCTAAACTAAAAACAAATTTTTGTTTTTCGTTGACGATTATTAAATTCCGGATCTGAGTGCGCTACAAAAAAGTTAATCTTCTATTATATAAAAATGAATGTGTGTCTGTGTGACCTTTATGGACTTCCAAAGTACTCGACCGATCTTTATGATCATTTCACAGTAGATTCGTGTGGTATTAGCGCATATGATAGGGTAAATATAATTTCGAAGAAGTGGGAACTTCCCGAAATATAGGCACAAATGTGGACCCAGAGTGACCCAGCAAGTCTTTGAGCAATATGGGTATCAAATGAAAGGTGTTGAGCAGGCCTTTAACATGGACTTATTTTAATTGCGGTGACTATGCCGAGTTCCCCGAGTGATCTTGCAAAGTTTCTGAGCGATATTGGTAGCAAATGAAAGGCGTTGAGCAGTTCTTCAACACATACTTAGCAATTTTCATCGTGATTTCTAATTCGGCTTCCCAGAGAGAGCTCAAATAGTGGTCCCGGATGGTGGTCAATTCCACCTAAAACGGCCGTGTGTTATGATCACACCAGTCACAATGGAATAGTCCTAGTACAGAGCATGAGTATTAGATGCGTTTTTTTCGGCAAAGTTTCTCAGATCTTCCCTCCGGCCACATAATATGAAAATAGGATATTGTAGAATAACTAAGCCGATTTTTATTTTTTTTTTAGAAAGAAAACTGAGTGGGCTACTCCAAAAACAGCGATTTTTTTTTAAATTCCATGATAGGTTTAGATTCATATATGAAAAAAACCACAGAATTAAAAATAAAAAAACAAAAGATATATATTCTCATGTAAAATTAACGGCTTAGTCGAATGGTGTACTCAGTTTTTTAGTGCGAGCCATAGGGAAGGTACCAAGATCGCTTTTTAGTCACGAATTTTCAAGTTTGGACCCTGGTATTTTCAAGATAGCTTAAATTTCTTTTTAATCAAAATATACAGGAATTTTCGCAAATTAATGCAGTTTTCAGAAAAGTTTATTTGATCGAAATCGAGCTTCTTTTATCCAAGCTACTTTGGTTTAAATGAAACATTCCAAAATCACTTTCATATTGAAACACATTTTTTATTGTTGCAAGTACAAAATTCGAAAATTTATTATTTACATATAGTATGTAAAAAAAATGTTGTTCAATATGAAAATGATTTTGGCATGTTTCATTTGAACCAAATAGCTTGGATAAAAAAGCTCGATTTCGATCAAATAAACTTTTCTGAAAACTGCATTAATTTGCGCAGATTCCTGTATATTTTGATTAAAAAGAAATTTAAGCTATCTTGAAAATACCAGGGTCCAAACTTGAAAATTCGTGACAAAAAAAAAAGTTCCACTTTAGGCGATCTTGGTACCTTCCCTATGGCTCGCACTAGTGCTGGAAAACCATCGATTGAACTATCGATACTATCGATAGGGCCGATGCCATAGCGATTATCGATAGTTTTTTTTAACCATCGATAGTATTTTACTTGGTACATAACTACAACGTCTGTTAAAAAAATTAATCAAAAAAAACTGAGATTTATAATCTTTAGGGTACTTGATTGGAATATGGGGGCTGTGAATATATAAATAAAAGATTAGTGAATAATTTTATGAAAAAACTGGGTACAACAAAAAAAAAAAACAACTGAGTAATAGTAAAAACAAAATTTGTCAATTTTTTTTGTTTGTATGTTTGTTTGTTTTTACATATGTAAATAAAAATTATCTATTATTCGAATAATTTGGTTTCTGAATAAACAAAATTATTTATTATTCAAATAAAGATAAAAAAATTTATTCATCTATTATTCGTTATTCGAAAAAATTTTTCCCAACTCTGTACATATGTCTGTATATGTGCATTAAATATTTGAGTACCACCTTTTCCTCTAACGGGCCACATACGTACATATATTAAACCATCGATACTATCGATGGTTGCCTTTAAAACTATCGATGGTCAATCGATGGGACCACTATCGATGGTTTTCCAGCACTAGCTCGCACTAAAAAACTGAGTACACCATTCGATTAAGCCGTTAATTTTACATGAGAATATATATCTTTTGTTTTTTTTTATTTTTAATTCTGTGGTTTTTTTCATATATGAATCTAAACCTATCATGGAATTTAAAAAAAACGCTGTTTTTGGAGTAGCCCACTCAGGTTTCTTTCTAAAAAAAAATAAAAATCAGCTTAGTTATCCTACAACATCCTATTTTCATATTCTGTGGCCGGAGAGGTATGTTAGATCAAAAAAACGCATCTAATGAGTATATTAAAAATATATATTCATCAAATTATATGTAAAACATATTTCATGGTATCTTAGTTTTTATAGTCTATTTGCCAATCAAAGTGCCACTCTTGTCAAAATCCTTCTTTGTATGTTGTGTTTTTTTTTTCTGTTTTGTTTTGCTTGCACGACGAGCACTCGAGTTAATCCCAGCCATGAAAGCGCCAATAAAAATCCCATACGCCGCGGCCGTTGTCTTGTGTGTTTGTGCGCATGTGACATATCCACTTTTGTCACTTGATTGATGATCGTCGCAACATCATAAATCACTTTCAAGTACTCGAAGTACAGCACAATCATCCCGTTTTCGCTCGCCGTTCACTTTGGCGGCTTCATACTAAATAGGGGAAAGGAATGCTGTGTTTTGGCATACGTATATAATTCCGTTTGGCGTCCTGGGTTTGGCGCATAGGGATTATTTGGTTGGTTAATGATTTTTACGCGCATTTATTATATCCTTTTATTTATAGCAGGATTTTTATAAAAAAGGATTATGTAAATTCAAATTATTTTTTGTTTTTGTATTTTTTTTTACAAATTAATCAATTAGTTAAGAGTGTTCATTGGTGTTTCAAGTGTTTGAAGAAAAGAAAGTTCTATCGAAATCCACGGAACATCCCGCATTTCATGCGACTGTACTACGGAAATCGATATCGAAAATTTTGCCTTAATACTTATGTATATTAAAGTTTAGAGGACGCGGAAATACCTCCAAATTTTCTTCTCCTTTTAAATCAGTGATGAAACATATATTTTTTGGAAAGTCTTTAATTAGCAAAAAATATGTTTTTTATCATTAAAAAGGGGATACATATTGTTTTACGAGTAATAGAGTAAAAATAACCTCGTTCTGCAATGATTTATTGGGTTTTAATTTTTTTTGGACCACCTTAATGCCTAAAAATTAGCTGAAAAGGTTAATTTTTAAGCCACATTAGCAGAGATTGTTTCCGATAATAATATTAGAGTGTTTACAGAACAAACCTGGCTGTCTTAGTCGTAGGCCTTCCATATACATATTTAAAAGAAGTCCTGATAGGCTATATTTAAACTCGGCCATACAGAATATTCTAAATAACCTTAAGCTAAATGTGTTATTTTTCGGAATATTAAGAAAATTAATATCTTTCTGGTCTTAACACAAAATAATATTAAAAACAGGGACCGTAATCATTATGAGTTTTATAATAAAAATCGCCATTTAATCATTATATGTTGAGTTTTTTTATATTTCATCATAAATAATCATTATTTTTTGAGTTTTATTTTTTTGATCAGAAATCATCATATATATTATTTCTAATTGGTGTTTTATAAATATCCCTTTTTCTGCTCAAATAATTTACCAAAATTAATAAGTAAGGCATCGTTTTAATGGTATTAATTAGTATTAATTAAGGGTGGTAAAAGGGGGGTTCACCCCCGCAGCGGGGAGTGTTATGGAACCCCCATAAAATGTATATCAAACTAAAGGGATTCAAAATACCTATCGAATGGTATAAAAATATTTGAAATCGGTTCAGTAGTTTTTAAGTAATTGCAATTTAAAAAATGCATAATATAAACTTTGACCTTTAATAACTTTGGTTGTTGTCGTTTCCAAAAAAAAAATCACCTTTATACTCAACTTAGCCTGTTTATCAATCCTCATACTTGGTTTTTTTATTTCATAATTGTAGAAATTTCACATTTGTACCAGATCGTGCTATTTTTTCAATTTTGTGGGGCTGAGGGCAACTCTAAACATGCGAGTAGGTCAATAAAATTTTAAAGGCTTATTACTGGGCTAGAAAGGTGAAGTTCTGGCTTTGGAACAAATTGAATTTCCAAAAAAAATTTTCACTCCACCTTAATATATAAGAGTATATCAAAACAATCAGGATGAAAAAAATGATTGAACCATGTCCGTCCGTCCGGCCGTATACACTCTAACTTGCGCAAAAATAGAAATATTTTAATGAAATTTGGTACATAGATTCTAATGGGAACAGAGAAAATTGGGGTTGAAAATAAGGCATATGTGTGTATTTCGAAAAGCACGTAAAACATGATAATTCAATCACTAATAAAGCCCGAGTGATGAAATTACGTTATGCAGTTATGAGGAAACGTGCTGAAATTTTGAAAAATGGGCCAAGAGGAGCAAATTTTCAAAGATTTATAAGCCAAAACTCAGGAACTGTAGCAGATAAATCGATTAAGCCAAGGCAAACGTATGGAAAAAAATTAGCCAAGTCGGCAAGAACCACATATGCACATAAAAATATATATAAAATATATAAAAATATATTGCACATACCTATATAGGAATAATAAAAACATTTTATGCGATATCTTTGTCAAACATATATCTAGGTAATTCATTCAAAGTTCCATAAGATCCACCAAACCAAATAAATAATAAGTTTTTTAAAATGGGCGTGACAGCACAAACCATACCGACTGGCGCCACGTATGTTTTGTTATTTTTTGCGCAAGATGCGCACGGGTCCGGCTAGTAACACTTATTCCTTGAGTGATATATTTATCGCTCAGAAATAATCATTATTGTGTGAGTTTTATTTTTTTCGATCAAAAATATCACTCATTCACGAAGTTATATCGATGGGAATTTTTTAGGAATTATGTTCCAGAGCAATTTAGAGACGATTTGAGTTTTTCGACCTAAGCAAAAAAATAAAACTCAAAGAATAATGATTATTTCTGAGCGATAAATATATCACTTAAGGAAAAAGTTTTATTTTTGATAAAAAAAAAATAAAACTCAAAAAGTAATGATTACTTTTGATTTTTATGGATATCGCTTAAAATTTTTCGATCATAGTGGATTCTGATAGTGCTCTTTTAGACATGCACATACACAAACTCAATACCCTTCTACGATGTTTGCAAGTATTTGATTTTTTTCACTAAAAATATAACTAATAATGATTATTATGGGTCCCTGATTAAAAACGATTTGAACTCGCAACTAATAGTTTATTCTTTTCTAAACATAATGTAAGAACATATGTATGTTTGAATGTATGTAAATACAAATTCTTCCCCAAGTGTCATTTATTAGTTGTTCTCACTCACTCGTTTACTGCACACAAATGAATCCATCATATGATGTCATATGATATTATGTGATATGAGTAAATATTATTTGACTTCCATACATTTTTTATATGTTAAGGCATATTTGTACATATGCTCCAAAACTACGACTATAACATATGTAAGCGCAGAATTAACACGTGTTAATTTCAATTAAACACGCAAATTTTTATTTGATTACTACTTTGGACAATCGAGTCACAGACGAAAAAAAAATGCACAAAAAAGCACAGGAGGCATATGAATACTCACACACCCAAGTACCGATACCATGTAGGGAAAGCAATAACTAGTAAGCAAAATGTCTAGTTCCTAACTAGCGAAAAGGTGTCAAAAAGACACTATTTGAATTGTAGTTAGAGCCCACCCCCCAGTTCAGAAGGAATGAATTGAGTGACCATTATTAGATATACTTTGATTTGTATTCAATTTCGAAGTGACAAAAATTCTAGGAAAATTTTTCGTTCATTCAAATGCCATTGACTTTGCATTTCTCTGCAATTCTCAGATGTTTAGTGTAGCATTTGGTATAAATAGTATACTATTTGCATATTCACTCATGTGAAATGAAATGCTGTGCTTTGCTTGAGCAAGTCCTAGCAAAATACTAGTTGACTATATTTTCAATCACCAGGAATACTTTTCTTATTTAAATTTATTTTAATTTTGAACTATTTTTCTCCAATAAAAAAAAATAAAAAAGTATTAAACGCCGTGACAGCGAGAGGAATCGAAACGCGGTCGCTCGATTTGATGTCAGACGCATAAGCCACTGTGTATCAAATGCTGCAGCACTTAAATGTACTCTGTAGAATTTGAGGGAGCTTGTAACTAGTTCAGAACTATCGAAATTCTGCCAATAAACGAAATAGTGCAAACTGTAAAATTTATTAATAGTTCGGAACTATCGAAAATTTAGTGCAGAGAGTGACAATTGACACCTCCTAGGACATCGCCGTATTAAATTCGCCAGTTGATAACATGCAAAAAGGATTTAGCTCGCTCTAGTAGTGGCGAAAAATGCACTAGAAGCGACCTAGTTCGGAACTAGAGATTGTCCCTACAGGGTGTGCGGAAATATTTGTAAATTTTGTTTTGCGTGGTTATGTGTAAAATTTTTTACAAACATTATTTATTATGCACTTGTTTTGCATAAATTGGCTAAATGTTAGATAAGATAAAAAAGACAATATGGCACGTTAAATATTTTTTTGGCAGGGGTGTGCAAAAAAAATGCAAAAATCAATTAATGCAAATGTCAGTCAGACAAAGTGATTTGTTGTTGACGTGGAGAAGATAGAAATGTGAAAAGTGACCAGCAAATACATTTTTTTTTCATTATCGATTTATTCGTCTACATACTCGATACATACCTACATACATATGTATTTGCTTACATTGCTGTATATTCTTACAAATATATAATTTTATTTACAGTTTATTTATTGACTCAAAATCTGTATCTACTATAGTTATTTTCGAACATTTTTATTACTATACTCGTAAAAATATTTTAACTCATACTATTACTTAAGTATTAGAAAAAAATTTAAATTTTTAAATTTATGTATATTCCCTCCCAAAAAAAAATTGTTGAGCTTAAATTACGTTGGCATGATTTAAACCGAAAAAAATAAAAGCTTATTGTATGTAAATAATGACAAATAGTAATTATTACTTTTTCGTTTTTCTTAACAAACTAATTTACATTCCATCATGTTAAACTTAATTTTATAATAAAAATATATTAAATATTGAATCACAGGCATATTAACAATTAATTTTATACAAAGTCAACTTAATTAATTAATTAATCAATTAATATGCGCAGTCTTGATACTAACCATTATGAGTAGCGACTTGAGTTAGAGAATTAAATAAGTTGGCAAGCTTAAAACTAAACTCGTTTAGTTTTTTCTTTAAACTTAATTCAAATAATATTAATTATCTTTTTATGCATAAACTTAATGAATTAATATTTGCCTAAACTATTCCAATAAACTGATTGCTATGATAATTGACCATAAATCGGCTCCGAGTAGTAGAGCGTGGGCACGCTCACCGTGTAGGGTTCGGTGGGTGCGCGTGAGGCTTGCAAGCTGCGCTTCGCGTGTTTTTTGTATCTGTTTGAGTTAGCGGAAAGCAAAGGAAATTAAATTATTATTTTTTGTTGGTTTGTTTTTCCGACAGGGTAGCAATACCTTACAATACAATATTGTAACGATTTTCCGTTATCCCTAGTCAATTTTGCTGTTGAGACAAACCGGTTTCGGCATTGTGCCATCTGCAGTGTCGCTTTTCGTTCTATACACTGAGGATGACACATTGCCGAAACCCGTTTTGTCTCAGCAGAGAAATTGACAGGTCATGGCGGAAAATTGTTCCAATATACATACATACATCGAAATTAAATTATATCACAATATTTTGCAAAACGCTATTTATGCCACAACTTCACACTTACTTTCGCTTCAAGCAGCAAGCCGTACAGGCCGCCGCTATGCCCGCCACGCCAATCAGCGCCGCCAAAATGACCAGCCACGTGCCCGGCGATGCCATCAAATGCGCCGCCACTTGCGGCTTCCGCATCGCGCACAATTCCACCGCACTCACGCCATACTCCACATACACATCGAATAGCTGCTGCTTCATTTGCTCGGAGTGCATGAGTTTCTGCATTTGTTGCAACGAAATGGCCGAACCATTTTTGAACATCTGAAAACAGGAACTTGTTGCCGTAAAGTCCAGCGTGTAATCGGCACGTGTCAGCACTTGTGTATCGAGTATGTGCAACTCTAAGCCGAGCGGCATCAACTTCTGCTGCAACTTTTGCTGAAATGGTCGTATGATGCCTTGTATTTCGGTGGGTGGGCGTGCGAAAACGAATTTCAGCAGCGATTTGTCGCGTATCACGAACACCTTCACGCCGTTGTAGGTGTGCCGCTTCACGCGCTGCGAATTGTTGGCACGTATTTGCATATGAAAATAGCCATCAACATAATCGGCGAATGAGCCACCCGTACGCACTTCACCGCTGCTATTGTTGATGGTGAAGAGTGTGCGCAGTGGCCTCGAATCGATTGGACGCATTCGCTTATAGAATTGTGGCACGAAGGTGATGTTTTCAAGCGAGTAAACGATCGGCTGCGCTTCGGCATCACGATCTATGGCATGCACCGTTGTGATAACGGTGTCAATCGGTACATTTATGCGTATGCCAATCGATGCATCACGCTGCGTAAATTCTGGTAAATTATCATCGATGTCGATAACTTTGACTATGATTTGTTGCAGTGAAAGATCGTTGGGTTCGTAGTTGTCGCCGATGTAGCGGTAATTGGGTTGGCCATGTTTCAAACATTTCACAGTTAACGTGTACGACTCGACACTTTCTCTATCGATTGGTTGTGTGGTTTTTATGATAGCGCGATTGTCGTTGGTACGTTCGATGGTGAAAACATTCTCATTGTTGCCTTCAATTATTGCATAATCGATTAGCGCATTTTCATCTAAATCTTCATCCAATGCGGTCAGGTTGCCAACAATAGTGCCCGCTGGTTCCTCCTCGATTATGCTAAGGACTAAAGGCGCAGCGTCCTGTGGAAAAGCGATGTGAAATTCAAGTGTTATTTGAGGATTACCGATTAAACAGATTCTAAATAGATTAATAAACAGAAAAATTCTTACAATTTCACGCCCAAAATGCGGCTCATAATCATCCACATCCAACACCCTGATTTGTAATATGCGCGTGGTAGATTGCGTTGGCTGTCCATCATCCGCCACCTCCAATATAACATTGTACATATCCTTGGACTCACGATCCAATGGCTGGCGTGTGGTAATCAAGCCGCTTTTCTTATCTATTGCGAACGCCGCAGCATCGGGGGTGTCTTGCAAAATCGCATACGAAAGCTGGCCCGAGGGCGTATGCGGATTATCTGGATCACTGGCAATGACTTGGAATACTGGTGTGCCGATTGGAGAGTTCTAAAAAACGGGGAGTTTAAAATTGAGCTGAAATGTTTTAATTAATTTATTTTATTTTCTTTTCTTTTTCCACTCACCTCTGTCACATTGGCCTTCTGTCCCACTTTGGGCGCCAAAAAGTACGGTATACCATCATTGGCGCTCACATCGCCGATATATACTATGACTGGCACATCGGCGGCCAACGACTCTTGTTTCGGCATTTGATCACCATTATCTTGTGCTTTTATAATCAACTCATAAGGCTGCGAGCGTCCCTTACCCGTCAGCTCGCGCTTTGTTCGCATCTCTCCACTCAGCGCGTTAAGCTTGAATAAGCCTTTGGCATCACCCTCATCCAACAGCTCGTAGCGCACTTCGCCGCCCGGTCCATCATCTGGATCTTGCGCATAAACTTTCAATACAAATGCATCTATGGGTGCATTTTCCGGTATGACACCCGTATAATTTCGTTGACTAAACTCTGGCGCATTATCGTTGACATCCAGCACATCAATGCTCAGCTGGACGCTGCTTTGTTTGGCATCTGTCGGACTGCCCGGTGAATCTTCGGCTTTCACTTGCAGATGTATGTGCGGTGTGCGTTCGCGATCGATCGTTTGATTAGCAGCCACCACAATCTCCCCCGTGGTCGCATTAATCTCAAACAGTTCAGCATATTCACCTTGCAGCGAATAGACGATCTTGTGATAGCCGAGTCGTTGATCGCGTTCATTCAGCGCAGCGTCTTTATCGTGCGCCCTCACCTGCAACACTTTTGCCGGATACATTTTATTCTCTGCAATGGCAGCCTTATAAGCTGGTGCCTCGAACATCGGGCTATTATCATTCACATTCTGCACGGTCATATTAACTCTTGTGATTGTGGTGCGTTGACCATCGGCCGATGTGGCGCGCACCTGAAAATCAAACTCTGTTCTGCCCGCCTCAAGCGTTTCATAATCCAAACGTTTTTTCAGTATAATCTCACCGGTACGTTCGGTAATTTGAAAGTATTCCAATTCGGTCGGTTCGACTAATTGAAAGCTGGTGATTGCGGTCTGCGTTACCGGATCTTCGGCTTGCAGAATGAAGAGCGCGCTATCGATGGGCATTTCCTCTTTCAGCACAATATTCACCACCGGTTTCGAACTGGTCCAACCATTATTCTTAAACACCGGATTTGTATCTTTGAACGATTGCACATAAATTGTGATTTCGGTTGTATCGCGTTGACCCTGCGGATCTATTTCAGCATTGAGATCACGCACTTGCACCGTGAATGTTATGACAGCGGCGACATCGTGACGCAGCGTGCTATTTACGAATATTTCACCGCTGCTGCTGTCAATGCGGAATGCGTGCTCTGGTTGGTAGTTGTTGCTGCGATTAGCTATACTCACACCGGCTTTTGTTGTCGCCTTCACTGCGCCAACAATGCTGTATTCTAGCTTTGAGAAGAGATCCTTGTCGATGGCGCGTACGCGTAGCACACTCTCGCCGATATCGGTGCGTTCCGAGACATAGCCGACGTAACTGGCGTGCTCGAATTTTGGTTTCTCGTCGTTTATGTCTTTGATATTGACGTAAACTGTGGTTGTGGCAGTTTCAGGTATGGGCATGCCAGCATCCACGGCGTTTACGGTGATTTCAAAGCTGTCCATATTGGCATCACGATCGATGTGCGCAAGTGGTGAGACGGTTATGAGACCGGAACTGGAAGAGAGATATGGGCATTGAATGGATTTTGAGAAATGAGGCATAGTAGAGCTTATTTAAAGATGGGAATAAAGAAGTGGAGTCCCTGTATATAATTTTAGTAATCTTTTCTATACTATTCTGAGGCTCAAAACCAGGGTTCGGATTCGCCTCATTTTGGCTCCTTATTCACACATGCCTCACTCATGATGATCCTCTGAGTGTGCAAACAACAGAGTCCACCCAAAAGCGCGAGCGCTCTGCATGAGTGGCAGCCAGTGTTGCCAGATTTTTTTGTCCCAAATCGTCAATGTAAAAATAAAAATCGTCATCCATTTTTTGCCCCATCTGCGGCAAATGCAATCATGTTTTCATAAGGCACATTTTTCTCGATGAAATACTCTTTTATCTCATTATGTAAACTGATAGCGTCGCAGATTCCAACACGGACCAAAAAGTCTCACTGAAATATTTATACATACTCTCACTACAAGACTGAGTAATTTCGTATTACTTACATCAGTGGATTCATCAACGCACAATGAAAATTTAGTTGTTCGGAGTATGGCACATAGCGATTCTAGCTGGTACTACCCAAGAGCGTTCTGAATAATACTTGTTGCTTTTGTTCTTCCACACGATAAAGCTGCCGCCGTTTTAGAATCGTCGAAACTGCTTTTTATACACTTTACAAGATCAGCTACGGCGGAGAATTGTAGATTGGGTTGAGCAATGAATGCACTTATTCTATTCGTGTAGCAGTGCGCTCAGAACCAAGGCAATGTTGCATTTTAATGTAGTAAAAGGATTTATGAAAACCATAATAACAGTGTTAGAAAAGAATTGAAGAAAACCAATCAGATTGTCCTAATTTTTTTTCTAATTATGGAAATTTGTATAAAGTAATTAATTTTTATTACAAATAAATCTGTATTTCTCTGTACTTCCTAAAATCGTCATTTTGTGACATGAAATCGTCCCATCGTCATGTAGTCCAAAAATCATCAAAATGACGATGCCATCGTCATTCTGGCAACGCTGGTGGCAGCAGAGTGCGCAGTCAATAGGAGGCAAGCAAGTAGCGTTGCCTCTCCTCA
Source organism: Urophora cardui (assembly GCA_960531455.1). Classification (NCBI taxonomy): domain Eukaryota; kingdom Metazoa; phylum Arthropoda; class Insecta; order Diptera; family Tephritidae; genus Urophora; species Urophora cardui. The sequence goes on from OY482673.1 coordinate 46,899,591, forward strand.
GCTGCGCGCTCATATGTTACTCTGAGTGAGCGAGGAATGAGCGAGGCCTCTTAGCTTGGCGATGAGGCAGCCAAACGTCTGTAGTGTGTAGTATGAAGAAATTTAAAAAAAAAATTTAAAATTCAAAAAAGAAAAAAATTCTTTTTGGTAAATGACAGTTCGTTATCAAGGCGTTCATATAGGCTTATTAAATTGAAAAGGTTGGGACCTAAAAATTGATCAGAAGATTAACGATATCAATAGCATGCTTATGAAAAAAACAGTTGTTTTGGGAAAAGGGGGCGTGGCACCTCCCATGCGTTCTTAATTTTTATCCCTAAAAGCGTTCATGGCACACAGAGCCAAAATACCACCTAAAATGCCCTATAAATTAGAACAAAGTTTAGCGGATTTCTCTATGCTTTCTCTCCAATAAGATGCCCGTCTTATTATTACTGGATATTTCATTTTAATAAAACTAAGTAGATAATCTGTAAAACTAATATGAAAACCTTTTCAATATAATTAAGAAGATGACCCGTGGATTTTAGATGAAATCATTTTTAGTAAAATTTAAGAGATAACCTATAAAACTAAGATGAAAACCTATTAAATAAAATTTAGAAGATGACTCCTAGAATAAATATGGAAACCTTTTCACATAAATTTAGCAGATAACCTGTAAAATTAAGAAGAAACCCTGTTTAATATTATTAAGAAGAGAATCTTGATTTTCATCGGAAAACATAATTAGTCAACTAGTATTTTCCTAGGACTTATTCAGACAAAGGGCAACATTTCATTTCATATAAGTGCAGATGGACATAATAAACTCTTTATACCAAGTGCTTCATTAATCGTTTGAGAATTGCAGAAATGTGCAAAGCCGTAGTGAAATTGACGAACGGAGGAAATACATAAGAGCTCTTTTAAAAATAAAAAGTTCTCCCTTTTAATTTCTTGAACATGTAATCGCACGCATAAAACGTGGCTGATGCAATAACTGTTATGCATACTTCTAGTATGTACGAGTATATATGTACATATGTATGTATGTACGTATGTTAAGACGTTTAAAGCAAAATTTGAATTAATAAGGGCTCTTTTAAAAATAAAAAGTTTTCCTTTTTAATAAATTCAAACAGGTTCAAGTAAAAATTAGAGGATGTCCTTATTGATTTGCTTTATACAAATTTTCTCCTAAAAACAAGCAGATTTCTTCTAACAATTTAATTTTTTTTACAAAATGACATAAAAAAATAATAAACAAGAAGTTATCTCCTCGTTTTCAGACGATATCCTTTTAAATAAATTTAAGAAGAAATTCAAGCTAAAATCCAGAAGAATTTCTAGCAAAAATTTCTTCAATTTTGTCCCCTCTCCCTCTCCTCGGCCAAATAGCTTTTTTAGGTGGCAGTCTCTTTGATTGTAGGTGAACTTTTTGGCTCTGTGCATGTACATAGAAATCACTATGCAGATATACGATATCAATACCATGTTCACCCAAAAAAATAAAAGATTTATCGAAAAATGGGGCATTGCACCTCCTATACGTACTAAACTTTTGAGGCTGAATATATCTAAAAGGGTTGGAGGAAGGGCCTGAAACCCATTATGGAGGTATACTATACGTATCAATACTCTTACTTAATTGGTTCAAATAGCCAATACTCAGTGAAAATAAATATCCGGAACAGAAAACTAAAAATTTTGTGTATCGTGCAGCCTTAAACTGAATACTAAAATTATATATTTTTGAAGTTGTATACACAATGAAGTAGTGAAAAATCGTTAATTTTCTATTAAAAACAATACCGGTGTAATAACAATTTTTGAAATGAAATTAATAAAAAAATCTATTTTGGGCAGAACGAAGTTTGCCGGGTCAGCTAGTTTGAAATAAAAAAAAATTTTTTTTTAAATTGAAAAAAAATTTGTTTTTGGAGGTTGAAGAAATTAGCACATAAATCTAGCATTCATTTTTGCGTATTGAATTTCAGATCCATTGAAGGGGGAGAAGGGGGGGATATTTAAAAAAACGTGAAATTTTTAAAAAGTCTTAAAAATTCAAAAAAAAAAAAAATCTTTTTGGTAAATGACAGTTCGTTATCATGGCGTTCAATTAGGCTTATTAAATTTTTTATAAATTTACCCCAAAGTTGAAACGAAAAAAAATTTTTTTAAGAATTAAAAAAAAAAAAATGTGTGCTCTGGATGAAATTAGCACATAAATCTAGCATTCATTTTTTTTATAAGCATTCATCATAAAATTTTCCTTCAAAAAAATCACATTTAAAAAAATTTTTATACCACAAATGAAACTATACTTTTCTAAAGGATTTCAGTGTGCTGAATCTGAATCTGAAGTCAGAATTTTCAAATTGGTTCTAGTTTTTGAGATATTCATGTCCAATTAGGCAAAAAAACACGTTTTTGACTATATTCCCTGCTTAATATCTTGTATGTAATATTTTTTTATTCAAAATCAAATACACCGTTAGAAAGCATAAACCATCCCCCTGAATATGGCGTTTAAATTTTTCAGATATCTTTATTAGAATTGGAGAAATTGTTGTTTAAGTTTCATTAACTTGGCAAATTTTCCCCATACAAAATTATTAATACTTTTTGAAGCATACTTTTGGGGATTTTGTATGGGAAAAATGTATGAAAACTTAGAAAAACTCACTCCATAAAAAAGTTCATAAAACAAAAAAAGCGCAAACGAATTTTTAAAATTTCTTCACCTGTTTATAAAGCACGTTCACTAGCACCAAATATTAAAAATTTGGAGAGGTCATATTTTGTATTTTTTTTTTTATTTCATGTTGAAATTTTCCAATTTTTACACAATTTTTTTTTCTGTTCGAAAAGAAAAAGGCTGCAAAAAAATAATGATAACGCTGATAAAAAAAATTCTTTCATAATTTGAAAGTGTGAACCATTGCCTACAACACGGTGAACAAACTATTCGATTAGTCGCCTAAGAATAAGATTTTTCATAATGTCAAAAGTAGCCTAATTATTGCGTTTTGAAAAAGGCACTTTTAGTCAAATGGGAAAAAGATTATTTAAGCGAAAAGCGCAGGTGGATTTCAAGAATTAAAATGCAGTTTGATTAAAAATATATCATTTCAAAACATATGAAAAAATTGGGGAGGTCATATTTTTTATTTTTTTTATTTTTTTGTTTAAAGTTGAGCAAAATTTTTTTTTTACGACTTTTTTTGTCAATATTTGAAAGTTCATATAAATCTAAGAGTTACCGCTGGTTACAAAAGGCTTATTGTTTCTAAAAGGCCAAATCAATATCTATGTAATGATGTATCACTCGATTACATACGTTAATAGTTGAATGAGTTACAGCATTTTGTATAAGGTGTAATTGTTGAGAAATAAAAGGACCTATTTTTTGCTCAGTTTTTAACACCCTGTACGGCTAAACAAAACGAGACTCAAAAAATTTTATATAAGCTTTTTTTTTACAAATTGTTATATCTGTCAATCACTTTCAAAAAAATTTGATTTGCTAATACTTTAATTTCGATTTTATTTTTGGCCGCTATCACCCAGTGTGCGCCGTGAGGATGAGATTCCTCACTCACTCACACATACTCTGAGTTTCTTTCTACCCAGCTCAAAACTCCCCTGCACGGAGAGTAAACAATTTACATAACCTCCCCTTTTGAACAACTTGTTTGACTTAAAAACTGAGCAGAGCAAGTAGAGCAGCTCCTTGCACAGCATTTTCATATGTCGCACAAGCTCTGGAAAGAAATGCTATAATTTTTCTCTTTTCCTACCAACTTAAGTACCTTTCTGAAAGAGGAGTGGCACTTCTTGAGGTTAAAGATCGCCTAAAGACCCTCTAACAGAAGCCAGTTGTCCGCTGGCTATTTTGGAACAAATCTTTAAAAAGTTTTGCATTTAATATATTTAAAATAGAAGGCCCACACAAAAAGCTTGAGGTCCTTATTGCTTGGTGCACCTGTTCTTTCATTAAAGACATTCCAGAACTTCGTATTAATATCAATAAAACAATTATACTTACATTTCATCGATATCGAAATTATCATTTGCGCCAACAATACGATAACGCAGCAACTCATCCAAACCATCCGGATCATGCGCCATCACCTTTGTCACATTATAACCCGCCGCTGCGTTTTCCGGTATCGAAACGCGATAACTGGGCGGACCGAGCACGGGAACATTCTCAACATTTTGGAAATGACCTTTGAAAATCGGACGTTGATTACCACTAATGCCAACGCGTATTAAAACGCGCGTTGTATTGGTTAGCGGTGGCGTACCTGTGCGGAACAAAAGACGAAATTTAAAATCGGAAAAAATAATAAACTTCCAAACGCAACTAACCAAAATCAGTGGCCGACACCACCAACTCATACTCGCCACGCTCCGTATCCATTGATTTGGCCAGCTTGCGCAATGTGATTTCGCCTGTCTGCTGATCGATCTGAAAAACATTACCGGAAATGCTATTCTCCGAAACGATGCCATATTTTATGCGTCCGCCGCCCTGCGCCGGCCCATCGTAGTCGTGCGCGCGCACAAAGAATTGCGGCTCGAAACTTGCGGTGCCCTCACGTATTATGCGTGTGTACTCGTCGCTTTCGAATTGCGGATAATTGTCATTCACATCAGAAACGTCTACGTAGAGTATAGCATTGGCTTCGCGGCCGCCGCCATCTTTGGCGACAAGCGTTAAACTATAACTGTTTTGCTTCTCGTAATCCAAAGATTTTTGTATGTGGAAGCTGCCCGTTTGTGGATGCACATAAAAGGTGTCAGAACCAAAACCTTTCAACAAATATGTGATCGCACCAAACTCGCCTGAGTCTTTATCGGTAGCCCGGAATTTGGCGAACTCTTCCTTGACGGTGGCATTCTCTGGTATCACAATGCGATAAGTCGCCTGCTCAAAGATCGGCGCGTTATCGTTGATGTCCTGCAGACTAACTTGCACTCTCGCTTTTGATTTTTCTGCACCTCTAACTGAGGCCACCAAATCGAACTCGAAATGACGTTCGTCTGCATTCTGCACATCGTAATCTAACTTCGTTGAGTTTAATATGCGCACCACAACCGGCGTGCGGCCTTGCGCTGCTGTGGGTGCAACCGCAAAGATGCCATTCGAATTCCGCACATCGCGCAGCGCCAATTCGTAACGACTATTCTCAGCCAAATCACGATCATCCACAAATATCGATAAACCCGGCAGCGCCATACCCTTACCCAAATTCTCGGGTATTGAAATGTTAAAATAGGCTGCATTGAACTCGGGCTCATGATCATCCACATCCGTTACCACAATTGTTACGCGTGTCGTTGCAAAATCCGGCTGTGGCACGCCATCAACCAGCTCAGTGGCGCGCACAGTGAATACGTAAACGCCACCATTTTGTAATATGTCAGCATGCTCACGGTCTAGGGGCACATCGGTTGTGCGCAGCGTAGCAGTGCCATCTTTGGGCTGACCAAATTGCTGCAGCATGAAATGACCGAAGAGCTCATCGTCCAACGTGAGCAATACATCGCGCGGTATGCCCACATCGCCATCCACCGCTTTGATCGTTAAAACGCTCAAACCGGCTGGTGTATTCTCCGCAACGGTCGCAGAGTATGGCGCATTTGTGAATATCGGCGGTTGATCTTGTACATCGATCACATTGATCGAGACGCTGGCAAATGAGGACAAACGATTATCCAAAGCGCTATCCGATGCCGCCACCGTCATTATGTACGACGGCCGACTTTCGTAGTCTAGCGGCTTCTTCAGCGCAATACGCGCTGTGTAATTGCCATCGGCGATGCGTTCGGCGCGCACATCGAATGTATCGCAGATGTCGTTCTCCTGCAATGAAATCATCATTAATATCATCTGTCATAAATTTCATGTCCACAAAAACTCAATTTTTTTTTCAACTTACCTGCACACATTTGATGGTCAACACTGCATTCAAGCCCTCATCACGATCCACGGCTATTATAGGTGGCTTGATTTGCAATTCGCCGCCCACCGCCAGCGATTCGCTAACACTGGCCGAATAGGGACGTCCAACGAATGTGGGATGATTGTCATTGTAATCGCGCACCGGTATTTCTCGGCGCAGCGACACCGTATTCGGTTCGCTGCCATAGATGCCCTCATCGGTGATGCTAATGATCACTTCGATGGTGTCTTGCGTTTCGCGATCGAGTTCTTGTCGCAGCCGCACAACACCTGTTTCACGATCAACGGAGAACACTGGCCCAGATATGCTGTACTTCAAGCGACTGCCTTCGGGGTCGATGCCTAAATAAACGCAAAAGTGTGTGGGGAGAGAAAGGGAAAGATAAAAATTTGATGAGTGAATGCATGTATGTAGGCCAGGGACTGTAACGGTTATGAGTTATATCCAAAAAGTTGATTTTTAATCATTATTTGCTGAGTTTTATTTTCTGCTCACAAAATAAAAGTTATTTCTTGAGTTTTATTTTTTCCATCAGAAAATAAAAGTTATTTCTTGAGTTTTATTTTTCCCTCAGAAAATAAAAGTTATTTCTTGAGTTTTGTTTTTCCAACAGAAAATTTATTTCTTGAGTTTTATTTTTCCCTCAGAAAATAAAAGTTATTTTTTGAGTTTTATTTTTCGATCAGAAAATAAAAGTTATTTTTTGAGTTTTATTTTTCGATCAGAAAATAAAAGTTATTTTCTGAGTTTTATTTTTTTGCTCAGAGAATAAAAGTTTTTCAGTTTAATTTTGGCTGCAATTGTAGATTTTGCCATATAAATAGGTAAAGTAGATAAATAAATTTTTAATTTTTTTTTATTCATAAACTTTACCTACGTGTTAATGTGGCAAAATCGACAGTTGCAGGTAAAATTAAACTGAAGAAACTTTTATTCTCTGAGCAAAAAGATAAAACTCAAAAAATAACTTTTATTTTCTGATCGAAAAACAAAACTCAAAAAATAACTTTTATTTTTTAAGCGAAAAATAAGACTCAAAAAATAACTTTTATTTTCTGAGCGGAAATAAAACTCAGAAAATAATGATTAAAAATCAATTTTTTTAGGTATAAAAATCGAAAAAAGTAAAAGTTAATGCACCTAGAGATAGTCTGCGTTACGGTGATTACCTACATCTGTTTACTTCTTTTGCGTTTAGCATTTCTTCTTCAGTATGGTTTTTTTTTTTTTTCAAAATTTAAAAAATAACGATTATTTGCAATCCCTGATGTACATAAGAGAACATGAGAATTAGAGCAGCATACGCTGTTTTAGATTTTCTACATAAATATGTCATGCGCTAAAGTGGCTTTGCGGCTGAAAGTGTTACGACGAATAGAAAAAAGTGCCATTGCCATTGTTTGAATGGTATATATGTATGTTTGTTGTTTTGATATTGTGACAAAGTTGAATGGTTGAGAGAATGGTAGCAAAAATTTGCATTAGGGTGGAGCAAATGAGTGAGTATGCAGAAAGACGTGGAAAACATTCCAAGACAAGACATAATTCCAAAGTAGAATTTAATGAACATTCCTTGTAGTACGAGTGGGTTTTACAATAGTTGTAGACAGCAACTTCGAAACAAGGATTCCAAATTGGGATAATTGGGAAAGGCCAAATTGTTGCTAGCCAACCCCAGGTAGCGTTTCCATCTATACCGATGCCTCGAAACTGGACAATAAAGTTGCAGGTGGAGTCTTTTCACGGGACTTGAATCTAAAGCTAGCTTTTAGGCTACCAATCTACTGCAGCGTTTACCAGGCTGAAGTATCAGCTATAATGGAGGCTGTTAACAGTTTAGGAGATGTACCTATCCACAGGGATTTATTCATCTTCAGCGACAGTCAAGCAGCAATTAGGTCTCTTGGCTCCCACTCGTTAAATTCTGAACTAACATTGGACTATTGCCGATCTCTACAGCAGATGGCCAAACAGATCCGTCTGCAGCTGTATATATATGTTCCGGGACCCACAGAACATAGGGATATCGATGGCAATTGTAGGGCAGATGAACTTGCGAGGCAAGACACTACCGAGTAGGTTCTTTCTGACAATGAACGCATAATAGGTATGCCGTTTGCCGCATGAAAGCTAATGCTTAAACAGCATATCTATAAACTAGCAAGCGATAGATGGCAACAGAATCCAGTGTGTCGAACATCAAGACAAATTTCGTCGAAATGGGATCACAAGCGATCTCGTAAAATATGTACTCTAAAGAGAGAGGAATTCTCGAACCTTGTGTGGGAGCTCACAGGAAACTGCCTCATCGGAAAACATGCAGAGAGGCTAGTTGCAACCCACCGCAGATGCTGCAGAAGCTGCAAATATGATGAGGAAGAGGAGAGAATCGAACACCTCATTTGCGCCAGACGACGCTTTCTTGGGACATCTTTCCTGGATAGCCTACATATGTAAAGTCACGGACGTCGACATACAAGACGGACCTGGTGAACTTCTATAAGTTTTCAAACTGTTTCAAAAGGGAGGAGTAATCTGTTTTCTTCTTGTGATATCACAATGGGCCTCTGCCTTGTCCTAAGTTTGCCCCTATAGCAGCCACTCCAACCTAACCAAACCTAGGTTTTAACCATTTAAATCACATGTAATGGGAATTTTCGAGCCATTTTAAAAACAGCGATACGAAAAATTAGTAAATTGTGCTATGAAAATTTTAAACAGAGAACTCTACAAGGATTGATCGAAAAACTGGTTTGTGTTAAGATAATTACTTAATAGAGCTAAGTTAAAGCTAATGTTTATACATTTGGCAATAGGTATGAAAGTCGATGCACTTGATGCGGAGCCTTCGGAATTAAAAGAGCTTTTTGGTGTACTTTTTTTCTGTCAAAAAAAAAAAATAAATTTTTTTGCTCTGCCTATTTTACTAGCAATGTTGTCATAAATTTTAGTAATTAATTGCGATGAGGTTTTGCCATACACACAGTATAAAACTTAACAAACATTAACGCATCACTCTAATGCATAATCTAAAAAAAATCTTCAATGACTCGTTTTGTTGCTATTTAAGCGTGTGCTATCATCTATATATCTAACTCAGTAAAGTCACCATTTATACTTAACAGCCAGTCAGCGACCGACCATACGCTCAAACGTGTGAAAAATGTTAATTTATTTCTCATAACCTTGTTCACAATTTCGATGGCTTGAAAACTTGTTGATCTACATACATACATAAATAGGTATACATATTTAATAAAATTGTATACTTTTTGTTTTGTTTTAGTTCGCTTTTGTTTTATATTGACTTTTGGTTTTGTTGCCGGCTTTTCTTTTTCCTACCAAAACAACGACAGCTAAGCGGAACTGCCGTGGAAATTGTGTTATTTAAGCCGCAAATCACTAAAAGTGTGACTATAATTTGTTTGTTTTTTTACAGGCTTGTTTGTTACCCATTCACTGTCCTACATCATTTGAGTTAAGTGAGGAAAAGTGTAGGTATATATGTACATAATTAAATAACTATGTTACTTCATAACATGTTTGACATTATTTGTGTGTGGGTAAAAGGTTATTGTTCCATATGTTAATTTTAAAGCGTGTGATTTGTGTTAAACATTTAAGATTTGATGATTGTTGTAATCACAATGCCATTTATAATTAATTTTTTTTCAATATCTTGACCTGTTTTAATGTGTACGTAAATGATTTGGGTAAGTTAAGTGTAGAGCGAATAGAAGATGACCGGTGTATACATATACATATGTATATGTATCTACGTGCGGCGTTTGCCATCAAAACCAGCTCTGGAAATTTTACAGGAGAGACAAAAACATGCTCATATCTACACTGAATTTTTTTTTTCAAGTTTTCCAGTTAATATTGCTGTCTTTATAGGGTTTAAATATATCACGTCCACATCAAACATTTTCAAATAATCTGAAATTTCACATTTAAACGTTTTTTTTTATGACAAGAGCTTGCAATGAGCTGGATTTGATCCAGAGGGGACGCCTTTTGATATAATTTTGGGTTGCAATGAGCTTGATTTGAACTATGTATGTATATTAGAGCGTATCGCCAAAAAAAGTTTAAAATGTTCCCCCCTCGTTCGAATGTTTACTAGTTGGAGATTTCAAAAATGGAAAAAAAATTTTTTTCAGCACCCTGTAAAAACAGCGAAATTCGTTTTTTGCTTATAACTTTTCTATTTGGTCTTTGATTTCAACGAGCAATATATTGTTGTAAAGGTTTTAACCCGTGTTATATTTCGTCCATATGAGCCATTAACCTGCGACTCCAACTTTAGCTTTTATTAAAATTTATTTAAAACCAACACCCTGTATTAAAAAAAAAATTGTTAAATAAAGTAAATATAGCCTTGAATATAGTTTTGACAGCATTATATGAGTAAAAAAGATTATTATTTATTAATATTAGCTCTGTTTAATGAACAAAAAAAGTTCAGAGCAGGGTAGAGCAGAGCAGAGTAGGGCAGCTGCCAAAATAGAAATAGAGCAACTTAGAGCAACTCAGAGCAGAAATGTCATAAAACACTTGAATCTTGATAGTTTCCATTTATTTTTTTGTTAATCCTCAAAATTAATGCAAATGCACAAATGCACGTATGCCAAACGTGGCTTTTCTTGCAAGCTAGTTTTTTTAACTTTTCAAAAATTTACTTTTTCTTGACTGACACTTGCTTCTCTGCTCTAACTTACTCCACAAAAAAAGATAGAGCAGAAATTTGTAATCTAGATTACGCTAGATTTGTTTTGAGCATACTCGTGAAACAGAAGATAGAGCAAGAAAAGTGTTCATTAAACGCAATTTTGTCAAATACCTTAACCTGGCGTAAGCTAGAGCAGCTCTTAGTTTTCAGGAAAAAAATTTTTTTTTCAAATACAGGGTGTTGGTTTTAGTAAAAATAGAATAAAAGCTGAACTTGGCATGATGGACTAAAAGTTTCTATGGATGAAATATTGCCTTGGTGAATACCTTTCTAAAAATGTATAACTTTTGAAAATCGAACGTAAAATATAGAAATTATAGAAAAAATCAAATTTCGCTGTTTTTACAGGGTGACAAAAAAATTAAAAATTTTTTTTTTGAAAACCTCATAAGGTAAGTGTTCAAACTGGGGGGGAACATTTTCAACTTTTTTTTCCTCCCTACACCGTGATACGCTCTAATGTATATCCCTTCGTCAGGCTATGAAGGACCTTCTAAACCTTAAAAGCCCGTCTCCACATAACTTAATTCGCATTCGAATAATGTAGCGAATAATTTTGCGAAATAACCCATCTCCACGCACACAAGTTACATCACTTTTGAATCCGATTAAACAATCCTCAAAGCAATTTTGCCACTCTGAGCAAAATAAGCGATTTAAATGCTTCAACGGCCTTTGCAGGCGATGAAAAACGCTCGCCATGGAATAATTCGGCGGTTTATTATGTTCCTTCTTCTGTTCAGCGATGACTTCTGGCAAACAAATTGAAGTAACTGTACCAATAAGCATCAACTGTCCTTCGATTCTCCGATGCAACAGTTGCAATATGCGCCATTTTTCCGAAGAAAAGCACCACTTTTGTGGATCAAGGTTCATTTTGAAACTTCCATGAAGTCGAATGCTGTTTACTTTCAAGCTCATATGAATATATCCAAGATTCGTCACCTAGTATGATGTACAAACTGTTTTTGTTTTTCTTTCAAATTGTGTGAGATCAAACGACTTCAAAGCTTCCTGACATACAATTGAATTCTGCGAACTATTTGTAAACCATAGTTTAGTTTTGAATGGTACTTCATCCCATAGCTGGGGAATAATGATTAGTAATCCTAATGATTACTAATCGGATTAGAAACTTTTTTTTTTAAACCTAATTGATTAATTAGGATTAGATGGCTATTCTAATCGACTACTTTTTGATTAGATTAGAACTAATCAAAAATCTAATCACGATTAGTGACGATTGGCATATCTAATCAAAACTACTCAAAACTAATCAAAAATAAAATCGATTAGATTTCTCGACTAGTTTTGATTAGATTTGATTAGATCAACTATTTTGAAATATTTGCAATCGTGAAGTTACTACAGTACAAAGAGAAATTGAATAAGCTTTCCGATGAGCTGAATCTGTCTCCTTTTACATCAAGTGATTTTCAATATTTGGAGTCGTACAAGCTGCTAATGGAGCCTATTGCCCAAATTTTGGACTTTCTCCAAGGTGAAGCCAATGTGAAATATGGTTGTATTAATCCTGCGTTATTTTCTTTGAGTAATAAACCTCTAAAATTATCCAGAAAACCCGAAGTTTTGAGCAATGTTAGCTCAACAGCAGTACAATTAGAACATCAATTGAGAGAACGGTTTAAACCATATTTTACATTGGCTCCTGAGGGCTTTTTAAGAGCAGCGGTCACCTCTCGGCAGTGGGCGTCATACCCTCCGAGTGTATTTCTGCCATGAAAAAGCTTCTCACAAAAAATTCATTCGCCGTTCGGAGCCGGCATAAAACTGTAGGTCCACCCAATTAGTAAGAAAAACAAAAAGTAGCACACCTCGAATTGGTAGAGAAGCTCGGCCATAAAACTCGTCAGAGTTGTAATAGCGCCATTGTATTATATATTATACTTTATGAATTAAATGACAAAAAAAAATATTTCAAAACAGTTGATCTAATCAAATTTAATCAAAACTAATCGAGAAATCCAATTGATTTTTATTTTTATTAGTTTTGATTAGTTTTGATTAGATTTGCTAATCGTCGCTAATCGCCATTAGATTTTTGATTAGCTCTAATCTAATCAATTAGTAATCAAAATATAAAGAATCAAAAAAAATCTAATGATTAGATTACTTAATTTTTCTAATCGTAATGATTTCTAATTCTAATCGAAGTTCCCCAGCTATGCTTCATCCCCAAATAACGTACTAAGTTTTTCCACACATTGATTCGACGTTATACCGTATCGAATATCATAAAACAAAATCACTTGTAAGTCAAGATTCGAAATTTTCATTTTTCAGACAAATACGAAGCCGAGCAGTTTGAAAACGAACTGTCAACTGAATATAGGTGCAAAACGTCAAGTCTTACGAATATGACAATCGCAGAATCCGGCGGCCAATACATAAAGTGCTTGATTACGCGAACTACTTATTTTATTTATAGCCGGTGAGTGTTTCCTTTATTTTATTTTCTTGATATTTATTTTTAACAAAGTTTAATTTCAAATTACTATGGTTGGTGTTAAAAAAATTACCTTTTGGTCGTCTAAAGTTATAAATAACTGATATAGGGTTACAAAAAAAACATAAAATTTTTTCTAAGATAAATAGAAGGAAATTAAACCTAAAATAGAAAGAATTTCATAAAATTCCACATCTCGCAAATAAAGGTTTTAAGTAGAATATAATATTATAAAATAAGGAATCCTAATAGGCTTGACAGACGGCAGCGATAATCCGGATTACCGCAACAATTAATTCGATTGAAATTTTACCCTGACACACGACAAGTATTGCGGATTAACAAAGCCTGAAGGAAGGTAAGCGCAGCGGCGAATTCAAAAATTTATTTTTTTTTATTTCCAAAGCTCGAGTGTAATGTCAAAATAAAAGCGAATTCACATCATGGTCAATAGGAATGGGCGAGTCCCAAACTAATTCAGATTTCAACCAAGGCGAAGTATCATTTTGACATTCCACTCTACCAATTACAATAACAATTGGAATTTTCTGAACGCGCCAATGCACCTACCTTCCTAGATATGCTTTGGATTCTTCTTTTTCTTCACTTTCATTCACAACAGAGATTTTTCGTCAGAGATGTCATAAGAAAATGCCCTAATCCGCTAAAATTTTGAGAACTAACTCAAGAGATATTCCGGATTACCTCCAGTTAATTCTCAAGTTAACTCCGAATTAGCTAGATATTTCGGATTATCGCTGTCGTCTGTCAATGCTTTAACTTAAGTAAACATCGACTGCTTTTGTCATTTAACTTTTCGTTTCGTGCTCACAACACAACACACACAACAACACAGTTAAGGTGTTAAAAAAACCTTTCATCTCGAATCATATTTTTACCACACAAAAAAATAAGAAAAGTGGAACATGATATTTTTTTGTTTGTTTGTTATTTATTACATATTTAGTGCAACACATACCAATAAAAACAGTAAGAATAACAACAACATCAGTGTTTCCAACTATGTAAGTAAGTAATGGTCACAATAAAAAACCGGTACAAGGAGCAAGCTGAGCTCAGCTGAGTTGAGTTGAAGCGCGTGGAGTTGAAATGTAGTTGAAGCTGTCAAACGATGTACCAAACCTTAAAATATTACGAATGTACCTAAGTATGTACTAGGCTTACTTTAGCTAGGGGAGGTACTCTTTCTCTTAAAATTATTTGAAAATATTTTTACTGGATAAAACTTCAATTCTGACCGTTAAAAGCTAAATTTTACAGCCTAGTGCAATGCCTTTTTGAAAGAAGGAAAATAAGTGACAAAAGGTGTGTGAGGAGTTTTAAACACAGTGAATTGGAATATTGTCCCCTAACAACAGATTATCCGAAAGATGAAAGAAGATATCAAGTGCGGAAAAATGCCTATAGCAACAAAGGCGACCTGGCGGCTGAGCATATAAAAACGCGGGAAGTTGAAAGCTGGAATCTATAATCTATCACGCGGCTATTATAAAGTGAGAATTTGATTTAGAAACTAAAAGAATCTGGAAAATTACGAATTGCCAGCCGAGCTACTATTCAAACATGACAACAAATGGTTGATAGAGAGCGTGTTCGCTCTGCTCATTCCTCGAGAAATGCATATATTGTGATGTGAAATGATCGTCGACTCACTCTCCACAACATCGTATTTGACTTAACCTTACCAAGGCAACTTCAGACTTGATAAGTTTACTACGGAAAATATCGATTTCTAATGCCTCAGACACACAATATGAGAGTGACACATATGTGGTATAGATCGCAATATTTCTACTATACTACGATGTTTGTCTCTAGCATAAGCCTTTAATTGACTACACTGAAGTAGAACGTTTTTTATATTCGCAGCGACGAAAAAAGTTTTTGTTATAATAAGGGTTTCCCTCTACATTTCCCTTTCTATTTCGTCTTCCTTTAATTTTAATTTTACCTTTACATTTCCCTTTTCCTTTCCTTTAATTTAACCTTTACCTTTACCTTTACCTTTACCTTTACCTTTACCTTTACCTTTACCTTTACCTTTACCTTTACCTTTACCTTTACCTTTACCTTTACCTTTACCTTTACCTTTACCTTTACCTTTACCTTTACCTTTACCTTTACCTTTACCTTTACCTTTACCGCTGTGCTGGCCTGCTATGCCAGAGGCCTCGGGTTCAAACCCCAGTCCGAACAAACACCAAAAAAAAATTTTCTAATTAGTAAGAATCCAATTATTGGGTTTTTTAAGAGCAGCGGTCACCTCTCGGCAGTGGGCGGCATACCCTCCGAGTGTATTTTTGCCATGAAAAAGCTTCTCACAAAAAATGCATTCGCCGTTCGGAGCCGGCATAAAACTGTAGGTCCACCTAATTAGTAGGAAAAACAAAAGGAGCACACCTCGAATTGGGAGAGAAGCTCGGCCATAAAACTCGTCAGAGTTATAATAGCGCCATTGCATTATTATATTACCTTTACCTTTACCTTGTAAAAATATCATACCCCTAGAATTTATATATGTTTATGCCTTGGCTTCCTTTCTTTGGAGCATTCTTTTTTAGCAAGACAAAGTTGCACGCGCTCAAAACAAATAAGAAAGGGAAAGATGAAATATGAAATGTGATGATTAATGAATAAAAAATTCACAAGTACATATGAATATACATAATACTCGTATGTATATATGCATGTACGTGCTTGAGACTGAGTTGAGGTGTAATTGTTTAGCAAACTTTCCAGTAAAGCCATAGGAGCCGGTTTAAATGCTTATATACAAATATACATACGAATTTTTTGTGGTTAGAAAAGAAATTACCAAATAAATAATAAATAACAACAACAACGATCACCAAAAAAGTGACACAGGAAAAAGATTTCCCTCCAAAAACAAAAAAAAAAATAATAATAAAAAAAAAACAACGAGTACAGAAGAAAGAAAAGCTAGTACGTGCCTCACACATTTTTGTTTTCTCAAGACTTTTCGTTCACGAAGCCAAATATAGCCACACAGTAGTCATGCATGTTTATGAATTGTACAAATGTGGTTATCTCTTATTTTAGACGTAGACGATTTTGGTATGAATGACCAAAACTAAGCGCGGGATGCCATGGCTTATCATCTGTTGTGTCCGTCAGTTTAGCCGCTTGATTTGCGCGACTAAATACTAAATATGGGCAAGTATGTAAGTAGTCATGTGAGTCTATTTAGATATGCACATATAGGTACCCTGCAGTAAATTTGTTTCACTGCTGAAGGATCAGTGGTGATTCTTTGTTGAATATTCATCACTGTCGTCATAATTCAGTATATTTTTATTTGTTTTTGTTTTTTTTCTGAGGAAAGCAAACCATTTATATGAAAAATTCATCAGTCTTTATATGAAAGTATTCACTGATGCCTCCTCGTCATAGGTGAATTGCATCAGTGATTCATTAAGGATTCATTGCGGATTTTTACTGCAGGGTATATACGAGATTTTACACACTAATACAGATTCATACATATGTATAGGTTTTTTGTACATTTTTGCTTGTGTAGCTAGTAAATACTTTGCAGTTTCACGTTAGTCGAGGTATTTTCCCATTTACGATAAATAAATAAAGTAAAATAAATTGCCTTTTTTTGGTGGCATGTCCACACTCACGTCAAAACCCATCAAAACCACTTTCTAATTATTTTCATTCTTCTTCCGTGCGATAATCTTGTATACATACATTTACTTTAAAATTTAAGAGTAGCTAAGTGAGTGAAAAATCGCTACTGCGGAAACATGTTTGCAATTACCTAATTGTTTGCATCAAAGTGCTTAGGTTGAGGTAAAATTTTGTGAATGTATGCAATTATTCAACTATAAGCTGTAAAGGTCTTTGCAATCTGTACTCACTTAGCGAGTCTAAGTCATGACTACATATTGTAAAGCTATACAGCGAGTTTATGAGTTGAGTTGATTTTTTGTGTGTTGACTTATGAGCTATGAAGTTTGGCTCATGGCTCAAAAAGTTTTTGCTTATGAAATTATGAAGGTTTTGACTTTTGAGCAAATCAAAGTTTATAAAAATTGCGTGGAATAAAAATAGTATTTTCTTGCTATAATTTAAACAAAATTTTGACTCAATAGTCATTAAGTCTGAATCAAAGCGTGTGTTGATTCAGTGCTGATTGAGCTATGAATCATTTAGTATAAGTCATTAAATTTGACTCATACTCAAAAAGCAGAATGGATTGAAAAATACGACCCAAGACATTTCACATAATGATAATTGAAAACGATTCCACATCTACTGCAATCAAATAGATAACCGTTTACTTTCGACTGAGCTAAATACTCGTACTTAGCAAATATTAAAACGTGTTAAAACAAGCAGCTAGATTATATTTTCTATAAACTATAATTACTACTTTCTTCATGTGTTACAGCCAATGAACATTGTACAGTATATATAGAAACTTTCTATGCACACATTATACCTCTTTGGTATGAAAAGAATTTTGATTTCACGCTTAGTGAAGCATAATACATAGTTAATTTACAGCAAAGTAGCTGTTTTAATTTTTGCATATTTGTGCTTTATTATTTTTGACATGAATATGCTAGTTTATCTAATGTATGAATAACTACATATTTGCATGTAAATATTAACACATAAAGTGCCGGTGTGTTCGCACGAGTGCATTATTTAAGCAAAACAAGTAAGAGCGCGGCTGTCTTCGGCCGTACCGAAGACTTCATACCTTTCATGAGTGGGGAAATAAAAAGCTACCTATGTATGTATGTATGTACATAGCCTGATTTAGTATAATTTATAATTTCAATTTTGTGGGTTACTTATTGAACGGTTTATTAGAAAAAATGGTGTCTGGGCTATTTAAATGGACGAGTTATACGACAAAATGTGTATATCTGAACAATCGGTTGTATGGCAGCTATATGTTATAGTGCTTCGATCTGGACAATTTTCGCTTACCTCGTTTGGGCCAACATGGGTACAAATACTTCAAAATTTCACGCTTTTAGCTGTTAAAATGGAGGAGTTATACATCAACATGTGTATATCTGAACAATCGGTTGTATGGGAGATATATGTTATAGTGATCCGATCTTAACAATTTTCGGTAACCTTGTTTAGGTCAACATGTGTACAAATACTTCAAAATTTCATGTTCTTAGCTGTTTAAATGGGGAAGTTATACACCAAAATGCGTGTATCTGAACAATCGGTTGTATGGTAGCTATATGTTATAGTGGTCCGATCTTGACAATTTTCGGTAACCTTGTTTGGATCAATATGGGTACAAATATTCCAAAGTTGCGTGGCCTTAGCTGTAAGAAGGGAGAAGTAATACCCCAAAATGTGTATATCTGAACAATCGGTTGATTGGGAGCTATATGTTATAGTGGTCCGATTCGGCCAATTCCGACAAATGATCGATTGAGCATCAAAACTCACCCGTGTTCCAAATTTCAATCAAATATCTCAAAAACTGAGGGACTAGTTTGCGTTCACACAGACGGACGAACGGACGGACGGACAGACGGACATGGCTTAAACGACTCAGCTCATGATTCTGATTATATCGGTATATATATTGATGGGTCTGTCACGCCTCCTTCTAGTACTTTCAAGATTTGATTTTCGGCACAAAGTTATAATACCATTTCATTCTCATGAAAGGTATAAAAATCAAATTTAAAGTTTTCTTCATACTTTGGTCCGTAATTAATAAACTAATTATGTAGTTATTACAATTTGGAGAAGATAAAAAGACTTGTTAAAAAAGAAAAAAATTAAAGCGTGAGTTACGAGTACTCATGAACATTGATGTGTAAACCATGGACCGAAAATAACGGTTATTTTTTTTTAGTGTGGTGAAAAGGTTACGCAAAAATAACCTTTATCTTCTTTTGGTCCTTAATAACCATTATAAAAACCAAAAAACCGTTTTGGGTCTGAATAACCGTTCGTCAGATTTTTATTTATTTATTTTTTTTTGGTCAGCCTATTTATTTGTCAATATTTCTGGACGATATTGGTATCAAATGAAAGGTGTTGAGCAGGGCTTTTACATAGCGTTGGTTGGTAGGTGCTCAACACCTTGCATTTGATACCAATATCGTCCAGAAATATTGACAAATAAATAAGCTTGATTTTTATAGCTGACCAAAAAAAAAATAAAAATCTGAATAACGGTTATTCAGGCCCAAAACGGCTTTTTGGTTTTTATAATGGTTATTAAGGACCAATAAATTTTTTTTCTCATGATAATGGTTAAATATGACTTTTACCCCATTTCTCTTATAACCGTTACGTTCCTGGTGTAAACAGTTCCCAAATCAGATTATTATTCCCTTTCTGGTTTTCTTGTGATTAAAATGCAACTATGGTTTTTTTTTATAATTTTTTGTGGTTATTGTCACTGCCAATATTTTGTTGTTGTTTTTTCTGTTTTTGGTTTTGCTTTTGTTTTCTTCTCTTTCTGTTTTTGTTTTTGCTTTTGTTTTTGGGTTTTTTTGTTGTTTTTGTTTTCGTTTTTGTTTTTGTTTTTGTTTTTCTTTTTGTTTTTTCTTTGTTTTTGCTTTTTTCTGGTTTTGTCTTTGTTTTTTTGCTTTTGTTTTGTTGTCTTTATTGTTATTGTTGTTGCTGTATGTACATGTGCAAACATGTCGCTCCTTTTTATTTTGCCTTTTTGTCGCATTGTTGCAGAAAACAACAAAAACAACAGCGTTGTTGCCGAAATATCTTTTTTGGTTTTGTTTTGTTTTTGTTGTTTTTGTTTTTTCTTGCTTTGTTTTTTCTTGTTTTGGTTTTTTCTGTTTTTGTTTTTGCTTTGCTTTCGTTTTTGCTTGTGTTTTAGTTTTTGCTTTTGTTTTTGTTTTTGCTTTTGTTTTTGCTTTTGTTTTTGTTTTTGCTGTTGTTGTTACCGTATTTTTGCTGATTATCAGGCCATAATAAGGTCTTCAATAAGCCTTATTTCGCATTGCGGATAAGCCTTAGGAATAAGGTATGCTCTCAGAGAGAGAGAGAGAATATTCCTTATGGCCTGATGACATCAACTCAGGAAAATCAGCCTTATTTTAAGCCTTTGCCCATACAACTTAGCTCACCTTAGAATTTTCAGGCCTTATTTCGTTAGCCCTTAAATCTTCTGTAATAATTCTTAAATACGGCGTAGATTTTTTGCTGGGATGTCAAGTCACACTCACACGGACACAGCAGCGCACTAACACAAAGGTCGTTTACGCTTTTTTCGAAATTACCCTGCAAAAATCATTGGATTATATGATCCCTTTTGTGGTAGGTTGGAGTACTTTCAAAGTGATCATTAGTTAGCCGAAGATTGCTACGAAAACCAAATGTATATCGCGATAACGACGAAGTAAGTACGTACATATGTATGTACATAAGCATGCTTGTTTGAACGTGCACGATTTAGTAATAAAGAGACATTGAAACGCAACACAATATGTTGGTGAATGCGCTAGAAATATTTTAATATTTCCTTATTATAGAAAAGCTTATATAATGCTAGCAATCAAATTGAATTGGTGGTCATTCAACTCTTTCAGAGTTTATTAAATTTCATTAATTTTAGTACCTAATCCATGAATTAATCCAATGTAGGTACTCCTTGGATTACTGGGGTGACATGCGGAAATAGGAGTATGTGATCCCTGCCTAGGACATCGCCATGTTAAATGGACCATATTTTTTATATGAAATGTAGCAAGTTGTGGAGTACTCGGTTGGTCCACAGTGAGTACTCTATACACGCGTGCATGGAGTACTCGGCTTTTTTGCAGGGTACTTGTAGCTATATAAAATAAAAACGTTAAAACATCAAAATCGCGCTAGGTGGCACAGAGTCTATATTTATTAATATATTGCTCATTAGTAGGTGCGAATATTCATCTGATGAGTTTTATGTCGAGCTTATCTCCTAATTCAAGTAGTGCTCCTTAATTTTTTTCTCAGCCAATTTCGAGCTTCGAATCGAAATATTGTGGAACGACTTTCCGTCATCCCTTGTCAAGTTCGTTTGAGTTATAAACCTTTTACGGCGATCTGCCATCTTCAGTATCTCTTCCATTCTTCTTCTTCTATTTATAAAACACTTTACTGCATAGGTGGCCAGGATTTAAGCGTAAGGGAGTCACACGACAACAACATCAATAAAAATTGCAACAACCTTCTTCTCGGAATTATAAAAATATTATTTTGCAAATAACGATTTATTGCAACAACATGTACTTATGTATGTATGTATGTACATACATGCATACATACTTCAGTAGATATGCTGCAGCTAGGCATTCAAATATTTTGCTAAACAACATAAACGAGGTAGCAGATATAAATGTACAACATACATACATACGTACATATGTATGTATGTATCAAGGCGTAAATACGCATTGAATGTCGGTCGATGCTGGACCGTTAGGTTTGAGTGCTCGCCGCGACGACGATTTCTGTGAAAAAAAGAAATGTGCGTTAATATGTCGAAATTGATTTGCTTGTTGTTGGGAGCCACTCGGAGCCACAGCGATGTTGGTGGGAGACAAACGGAGTCACTGGAGCCATTGGCTGGCCATGTATGCTTTACTGCATAATTATTTAAATTGCTATTAGCTAACACATGCTCGTAGTGGGTCCGATTTCAACGCCTCTATAAAAACGCCTCTATAAAAATGACATTTAGATGCATAATGGACAGTAATAATTGAATAGAAAATACACGTGTGTGAATATGTACATATGTACATATATTTAACAAATGAAAAATTATATACTCGTACATACATATGCACATCCAAAGGCATGTCTTTATCGTATGCATTAATCGCTGTAACACTGGCAATAAAGTGACAGACACACGAATATACATATGTACATATATGTATATGTATGCAAGATGCTACAAATTAAAAAAATGTAAACAAAGCTAATTTCTTGCATATAAAACAATGATTTTCTTCGTACAGTATGTGACAAAAGTATTCATATAGATAGTATTTCATTCATTATGCTCAACTTTTATGATTGAAAATTATTAGCGACACGTTTTTCGTGAATTCCGCTATAAGAGTTTGTTTACGAAAAAACGTGGCGTTTAGAGTGAGAATAATATCAAAATAGAAGAGTTTGAAGAAGAAAAGGAGTTGAAAAAGAAGAATAAAAAGAAGGATAAAAATAAGAATAAGACTTATACCATGTCTCCACCATGACCAAATAATAATATGGTCGTTTCACTGAAAAGGGAATAGGCGATTACCGTTGAACGGCCGTAGATAAAACTGTCAAAAACAGAAAAAACGCCAGCGAACATACAAGCGAACACACAAGCTATTTCCAGGAATAACACGTGCAAGAGGGTAAAATCAAAACAAAAGACGATAATTTGACAGCTTACTTTTCCAAAAACAAAATAGCCGTCCTCTGCTGCGTCCACCATTTTATTATTGCATCATGGTCTCCACATAACGTGTTTCGCTCTTTTTTTCTGCACTCGCTCTCTCAATATTGTTTCGACCTCGAAACGAATGCCGAAACTCGCTAATTTCCATACAAATTTCTGAGAGCGAGTGAAGATTGAAACACTTCGTTCTCAATCATCTTGCTAAACGCGATGATATCGATGCCTTCTCTATTTTTTTTATTTCGAAATTTTATCGAAATCTCACACAGACAAAAAAAAAACGCAAAAATAAGCAAACATACCAACATTTAAGAAGAAGAAGAATGAGAAATGTCAAACTGAATAACGATCAGCCACGCGGAGACGGGTTATAGCCCAGTTAGTCGAGAACGTGTGGTCCGCTCGCTGACGCAAACGCCCGTATGCAATTTTTAGGATTTTTTGAGCCCGTAGCAATCAGCTGTTTTACTCACACATATTTACATATATATATAGTTTGTTTACATTTTGGCAGGGTTGCCGTTTAGTCATTTTTGAACAAACAAGATTTTTACTAATCTTCAAAGTGTTATGCGGATTACTCTTCAATACACAACTGTGCATTATTTGCCAAATGACAAGAAAATACTAATTTAATAATTTTTAAAGTTGTCATTGACGACTTTTTTTTTTATTAATTTAGTTACTTTTTTACGGCTTAGTTGGTAATTAAAACACATTTTTCTTGTAATTTTGTTGCTGCCCAATATATTTCCATCACACCTTGGTGATAGTTATCAAGGACTAAAACATAAAATAACAAAAAACACAATCAGAACATTAAATGCGAACGATAAAAAATCCGTCCCTTATGACGGCAGGAAATGGATATGTCTTGTTAAGGACAGCACCACCCGTCCCTAATGACGGGAAGGCATGTAAATGTATCTTATATATATATATATGAATTGTATTCTCGATCTAGGCTAAATAAGCCGTAACAAATAAATAAATAAATAAAAATAAAATTTACAATTGTAAATCCATAAAAAATTATATTGGGAAGCAACAAGATTCTCACAAAAATCTGTGTTTAATTAAGAAATCTGTACTGAGTTTCTGTAACTCATATCTTTTCTAGTATAAATAGGTGGTGACAAAGTGTGGATCGTATTAGTGTGACATCACTTTAATTGATTTTGTTACAGAAACTCAGATTTATTGTGGCAATTTATAACTTTTTAATGTATAAAAATTGCAGAAGAAGACCACCAAGAGTTATCAATTAAGAAAATACCGCCACCGTTGTGGATAAATACAATTTTTGCTTTAATTTTCAGTAATATCATCATTTATTAGGAGTGTTCAATATCTCAAAATTTTTACATATTTTTACGAATAGTTACGAATTTATTTACAATAACCCAAAAAATTCGCAAAAGAGAGCCAAATTGAGAGAGTAACACCTCGAGAGAGTTGATAAACGCTGCAAGTAAAATTTTCACTTGCAACTACTAGCAGCTTTAAAAAAATAGAAGTGTCAAAAATATATGATCACAAAAATTTCAATTGGAAATATACAAACATTTTAAACGCAAATTTCTAATTGTGTACTAAATAAGTTAGCGCAAAAACGAATCTTGATGATGTTGTGGAATAGCAAAAGTAGAATTTTGTTTTCCTAATTCAGTTATTTCCATTCATTTCCAATTTCAAAAATTTCAATTACAACGTATCAGCTGTTTTCTTGCGAATGTTTAAGATTTTGTGTTCAATTACTTTGGTTGATAATTTTCTCTTTTTCTCGTTTTTACTCTTAATTTCACATTGACGCTCTTTTTACAAATACTTGTAAGAAAAGTTGTTGAACAAAGCTATTATCTTGTTATTAATTTATATATATATATATTTATATTTACATTTTGTTTGGGATTTAAAAAAAAATTTATAAACGTTTTCTTTCCTTTCTTTTTAAAAATTAAAGTAATAATAAATGGTTCGTTTAAGTAGACATACTATTTTTTCCATGTGAACACATATATGTATATTCGATAACATTTTACAATCTTGTTGAGTTAGTTGTATAATGCTGTGAAAATTACTGTTTAAATATTTAATAACTAAAAATGTTCAACTGGCAACCCTTCTACCTTGCAACCATGCGAGCGATCAGCTGACAAATTTTTACGTAAAAAATCAAAATGATTTTGATTTCTGCGGTACGGGCTTCTGCGTCCTACGTCGTTGAATAATCGGTTACATACAAATCCCATTAAATAGGTTGGATCAGCTGACACGGTACACGGGTTTACGTTCTCGACTAACTGGGCTATTATTTCGCGATATGTTTCGCTACTTTATTCGTTGGCGAATTGAGTGATGTGGAGAGGGGCTTTAAGAGAACATTCGGAAAAAATGTAGGAAATATGCGGATGAAAGTTAAGATGAAGAAGGTAATCCGAAGAGATAGAAAAAGATATCAAAGTTCGTTTTCGTCACGTTGTTTATTGGGAAGTGCTTTGTTGCACAAAAAAAGCGATATGTGAACAACTTTTTTATATACTGTAAGTTCCATATGAACGTATGTATGTCACGTATGATACGTTTGCTCTCATTACGCTGTAAACTAGTAAATAACTATTCCATATATAGAGTAATGCGGCAGTGAAGTAAGTAAAACTTGATTGGCAACGTGACTTAATGTATAACGTATGTATATGTATGTATATATGTCGGTATGTTTAATAAAGGATTGATATGTTGATGCGAGCGACGGAATGATAGACAAGAGAACTGGTTGACTGGCATGTTGTCTGAAGTCAAAAGGCAGTAATTTTCTTTTGCTCTGGTTATTTAATATGTGTGACTAAACTAAAACCACAAATAATTGTGTCCATATACATACATATATATGTATGGCTGCATGTTTATTTCTACATACATACATCCATAGGTATTTCTATATCACGCACAGCCACTAGATAACAAATCTGCACCCAACTAAACTGCAGTTGCTGCATGTGCGCATGTGCAGGTGAATCTTATGCCACATGCATTTGAAATGGAAAGTGTGGAAAAAAACTAACATTAAAAATATAAAATGGGAAAAAATGAAGTAAAATTATGAAAAAAATTATAGTGTAATGCCAATTTGTTGCTTGTAGTGCATTAGCTGCCTGTAAAAATGTGTGACGAAGTCACTGTGACACAAATAGCGAGACAGACGTTAAACCGGCTGCAAAGGAAGTCACTGAGTTGATGAATTAATTTGTGGCAACAAGTTGTTTATTTTTTTTTCTTTGTTGCGTTGTCTGTTTCTTTGGTGTTGTAAGTTGCAACTTTTAACGTAATCAAAAAAAAAAAAAAAACAACATAGTGATTAAATAAATAATATAGTATAAACTAGCTGAAAAAATTCACAGCAGCCGAATAATTGAAACATTGCATGAGTGCTTTGGTATTTTCTCAGGCTTTAAATTAAAAGCAACTCTAAGCTATGGAGACTAACAAAAGTTTGCTGAGAAATGCTTACAATTTAAATTGCGAAGAAAAAGAATAGACCAATCAGCAATAGCTGTTGGATCGATTTTGAAGATATTCTAAGGAAATTGTTGAATTTATTTATTATTTCTATAAAGTATATTTTTTCGAGTACAGTACCGGAAACCTCATAATTTAAATTTCTATATCTGATGCATAAACTAGCCATAGATTTAGTTCGCTCCAACAACTGAAAAATTGTTCATACATACGAGGGTTGTTTGATAAGTGCGTGACATTTTAAATTTGGCGACCAGTAATTTTAAATTTAACGCTGCCCACCTCAACTACCATCTCTTAAAAGACTATCTGAAATATTATGAGCAACCTACGTCATTTACTTATGGCGTTTTCTTTTCTACGAAAAAATGTTGCCCTCCTATATCCCAATTATCAAATTACGTATCCTGACTTTCTATAAAATGGCTGAATTCGTAGATAAGGGTGCCCTCTTACTTAGTTAGAGGTCAATATTTGGTAAAAGGACCAGACAAACTTACAAAATGGCTAAGAAAATCAAAAAGGGCAACATTATTTCGAGAAAAGAAAACGCCATTAGTTTGTGTTTGTGAGCTATTTAACCCGGCGTCTCCTCAAAACAAAATTCTGTCATCACAAGCACCATTATAACATAGATTTCAAATGGAGACCGCCTCTGTCTTCTGGTATAACAGAGATGCCAAGGCAATTGCTTTAACAAGATTGCCTTAACATGAGCTGTCAGTTTGGTGATTTGACAGCTAATTTTTCATTTCAACGAAAAATTCACAGTGGCAACATCTCCACATTGAACGTGAAATTTCGCACGGCGTCCATTTGGCTTGAGTGTTTGGGCTTAAAAAATAAATAAAAAGAACATTAAGTGCATATATACAGTTTGCGAGCATCATCGCCAATTTTAAACAATTTTTTTTAACTTTCTAAGTGCTTCTGCGTACACGGCATGCCAATTCGGCGCCATTTTGCAAATTATGTCTAACATAATGAAGTGCCCACGCATATGCAAACATGGATTTTAGACATGATTCTGGTAGACAAAATTAACATAATTTTTGTTTTGTGGAGTTTCGGCGTAAAGCCGAAAGCCTCGCGTGTTTGAACAAAAATGGAAAAAAGTGAATTTCGTGTGCTGATCAAGCATTATTTTTTTCGTAAAAATCCATGAAAGAAACCAAGCAAAGGCTTGATAAATAATATAGAAACTCTGCTCCATCATTTTCAATAAGGTTGTTCTCTGTGTCTAATATTTTTGCCGAGATATCATGATACCTTGAGAAATTTGTCACACAGAGAGAGCGCACCTTTAAGAAAATAAAATTCTAACTGACTTCATTGTGGACTAGCATCCTAGTCATATTCTTTCCACTCTTTATACGACTGTTGTCGCTTTGCCTTGCTTGATTCAATTTCGAATTAATTAATTTTTTATCTGAATAAAATAAAATACTTAAAAAAAAAGAACTAGAAACATAAATTGAAGCTCACTTCTCATAGAAGACTATTGTGAATGTAATAACATGGTTGCATTTCCCGTGATATTTTTCTCATGATATCAAATATCACGGGTTGGGGTATGAGAAATTTGCCGAAGCTCCAAATTTGACAACACGTGTATTTTGTTGTTGTGCTCGGCAAATTTATCACACTTATGTTATCTCGGCAAATTTGCCAGGCCAAAATCACACAGAGGGAACAACCTTAATGATTAAAAAGTGGTTTACTGAATTCCGTTGTGGTCGTAATAGAACAAGTGACTCCCAAGTCGTCCAAAACAAGTAGTCACATCAGAAATCGTCGATAAAATACATGAAATGATATTGTACGATCGTAGAATGAAATTGCATGAAATAGCTGAGACCACAGGCATCTCAACTGATCGAATACATCACATCTTACATTGATATTTAGATATGAAAAAGCTGTCCGCGCGGTGGCTGCCGCGGTTGCTTACACTCGATAATAAGCGTAATCGGTTGACAACTTCAACGCAATCTGAACGATTTTTTGTGCCATTTCGTTACTGTAGATGAAACTTGGATATATGAGAACACAACAGAAACCAAGGAACAATCAAAGCAGTGGGTCTATTTGGGTGTACGTGCTCCACAGATTTAGCCCCCTCCGATTATTTCCTGTTTCCAAACCTGAAGAATTGGTGTGTGGTAAGGGACTCGGGTCAAATTAAGAGGTCATCACGGAAAAAAATGACTACTACGACTAGGAATAAAAAAATTGAAAAAAAAAAAATGCCAGACCAAGTGTATCGAGCTAAAAGGAGATTATGTCGAAAAATACTTAAAATTCAGTTTTGCGGAAAAAATTATTGCTTGGTCAAAATGTCACAGGCTTTTCAAGCAACCCTCATATGAATGCGTATACCAAATTTCAAACATATACCGTTGCATACAAACAGGCAGGCAGGTAAAAGAGCGAACATCACATAATCGACTCAGCTCAGGATTGTGATATTTTTGTGTGCCTATCTCTTGTTCTTATTCATACAATATTTAGGAGTGTTTTTTTTTTGGAACTTCGCTGTCCGCTTATACTGGATTCTGCTCTCTTGGCTGACAGTTTCCATACAAAATGTTAGAGACTTTAAGAGACCTTTAGAGAGTATGCCAGCTACTCATTAAACTGATCTTTATTGATTATGCCAATTTTTATACTCAGCTGTACTAGTACACAGAGTATTATAGTTTTAATCACATAACGGTGGATTGTTTCTATTGTGAATAAGTGAAATGGTTTCAAATTTTTGTCAATAGATGTCTCCCCTATCTTCGAATTTAGCCAAGATTCAACACAATACCGTTCGTTAGAAAATATTTTCCAATTCCGTACCAAAGAACGTATATTCTATAATATACGTTCTTTGTCCGTACCTTAGCGAACGGTGTTAGGTTGAGTCTTGGCTAGATTCGAAGATAGGGGAGACATCTATCGATACAAATTTGAAGAAATGTTATCAAATAAACACACTTTTTTTCCGATTCCTTTACTTTAACGAACGGTCGTATAATTTTCACTTGTTTTTATACCAGTGGTTGTTTTTTCACAAGTCTCTAACTCTTGCCCAAATGAATACGGCTTTTGTGTGTTTAGAACAAAGTTATAATACCATTTCATGTTCATGTATAAAAATGTGATGACTCTTATTTCATTTGAATACGATTACTGTTAAAAAGAAAATACAAAGTTCTGCAACAAATTTCTCAAGGGAAACCCAAGAAACGAAACTATTTTCAGTCCATTCACAAAATTTGTACACAAATTGCACATATGCATTCATTTAAATACTTATTCATGTTTTGCTCCGCCAGATTTGCTTATTAAAATGCGCTTAGCGTCGCTGCGCTTGAATGTCATAATTACCTGCAATGAAAATGCAATTCACCAGCTCTCATGTTACGAGTACGGTATGGCATTTATGGCAAATATATATATATGCATACCCTGTAGCTAATATAAGAGACAGTCCCGAAAAACGACAGTCTAGAACTAGAAAGTTCACAATTAGCTCAGAACTGGTGCTAAAGTCATGCAGAGCGGGACAGTTTATTATTGTGACTTCATGAAAAAATTATGTTTACAGTTATATATTTAAAGTTGAGAAACAACAACAAATGTTGCATTTTACAATAATGCCGCTTTTTGGTGTCCTTTACAGGGTAGTACCAAATGAAACTTGTTTAAAAAAAATTTGTTATTTTATAATATAATGCCGCATTTATTTTAATGTGTTAAAAGTTCTGCAGGCTGAGGATAATTTTTGTAAAGCGCGGCCAAGATTGACCTTTTCTGAACTATTCATGAAGTGCTTCCTTTCCAAATATCACCGAACTATTGATTTTTAAACTACACCAGGATTGTCCATATAGCAATTAGTTTAGAATGCGTTGCAAAGTTCTGCAGAGGGGCATAATTACCACTTCGTAGGATCGTTGTGTCAAAAATGACAGTTGAAAGCATTGCGTTGGGATAGAACCGTATCTTTTTGAACTAGTTCGGCACCAGCCTGTAACTGGCGCTATTTACTGCAGGGTATATATGTGTATACACATTTGAACTTATGGTATGGTGCACATGGAGCATATTTGATTGGATTTGATTGCTCTGAGTTATGCGCTTTTATACCAAACAATAAATAATCTGCGCAGAGTATTTTTGCATAGCATTTTTGCCATAACTTGTAAAACATACACACACATGCAATACATACCCTGCAGGAAATGAATCTAACGTAAAAGTAACTTTAAGTTGCTTACGAATCAACTGGTATTGACTATTTACTATAAATTTTCATATACTCGGACTAACTATTTTTGTTTGGCGATGGCCACAATCCGGTCAACTATGGTTACTTCTGCATGAGATGTCAACCAACTATAATGTAGCTACTTTTCGAACACAAAAAAGTCAACGGCTATTTTCTGACTACATCTAAACCAGATAGTAGCTAGTTAGTTTGACATTACTTAGAAATTAGTAAAAAAGGTTTACAATTCAACACACAATTTAACTTTTCACGCGGCCGGTTGAAAATTAAATTTTGTTTGACTTCATCAAACAGCTGATTGCTGTCATTGCCAGTGTGGCCAGGTTAGCCTTTTCGAGGCTAGAGCTAACCTTTTTTTTGTCCTTTAGCCTCATAATTTTCGGTTTAGCTTCGTGGCTTTTCTTTAGCCTTTTTTTACTAAAATTTTAATTTTACTAATTTGTACAACAAGAACTTTCAGTAATTCATATGAACGTACATCCCTCATGATATAGATTTTTTAATTTATGAGACTTACAACTACCACTTAGTAATGCAGATGTGGAAAGAATTTTTAGTGCCATGCACATTTTAAAAACTAAGCTAAGGAATGGATTAAAAATTAAAATGCTTAATTCACTGCTTAATATTAGATGTTCATTAAAACGTGTATCCAAATGTTGTGATGATTTTGAAATTACTGATGATCTCATCATAATTTATGCGAAGAGCTTCTTCTGATTCATCAGACAAAGAAGATATTATTTAATTTATTAGTCTTTGGGAACTTTTATACTATTTACATACACAGTAAAAATTTTAGTTTAATTTTAATACCATTTTGGTATTTATATATAACAATGCCAAAAAGCTTAAAATTAAAACCATACTGGTTTAAAAAAAAGAAGAGAATATTGAGAGACAGAAATTATTCTTGGTGTCAAATTAATACTTTCTTGGTATTAATTCAAAGCCAAATTTTGATTATTTTTAGAATATTTCGGGTATTAAAAATAGTTGAAATGGTATAAGATCAATCCAAAATTGGAATAAATTCTATACTTTTATGGAATTAAATCAAAACCAAATTTTGATTACTTTTATAATATTTTTGGTAATAAAAATAGTTTAAATGGTATTAAATCTATCCGAAATTGGAATAAATTGTATCCTTTTTTGGATATAAAAATAAACCCCCATAAAATTTCCAGTGCATATACCGCAAATAACACATTATCCCAAAGATTAATGAGAAAATGAATAACGTTAACATAGTTTATTTACATAAAAATCCAAAACAGTAGTAGCAAACACTAAAGTACCTTATATATCGAGCCCTAATCCTCATAAAAGTGTTTCCAACAAAAAGTAAATTTTACAGGACACAGTTTTTTCAATTTGTTTTGCATACAGTTTGTATGCAGCCTTGAAACTTATTTAGTCTCTAACTTCGAAACTGCACATTTCACATCTATGAAATTGTGGGAGTTGATGCATGTGATAATAAATTGCTGAGTTCCATAAAAATGCTGAAATCGATAATTTTGTTGGATACACTTTTATGGCTCGATATACTATATAAGTACATACTGTCAACTTTTACACCAATATTTTGGAGATGTCCAGGGAAATTTCAGCACCGTCGCGGTTCTTGCAGTGAGACATTCAACTGCCTTATGTCTGAAAAAATAAAGCAACATTTATCCTCATTCTAGTTTATTAATCTTCTGCATTACTTACTTGATACAATTATTTCATCCGCATTTCACTATTACAAATATTTTGTTTATTTATTTTGACTTTTTTTCTGATATTTTTTTCTTAATATTTTTTTGGTTTTGATTTCAAACCAAAAAAGCTTTGATAGTAATAAAATTGAGAAGGAGAAAGTTGTTTATACTTTTCAGGATTTGTTTTTAAACCATAAATAATTAAACTTCTTTAGAGAAAATTTTAATACTTTTCCAGGCTTTATTTTGAAACTATTTTGGAATATATAAAATTGTAAAACTTCTCATAGTTTTAAAATAAGACTTTTTGGCATTAAAATTCAAATTTAATTCCAAGAATGATTAAATTAAGTACCAAATGATATTAGAAATAAACTATCATTTTTTACTGTGTATACGTATTTATTTAAAAACAAAGTCATTTACTAGTCGAGAAAATGTGCCTGATATGTGTTCAAACAAGAATAGTCCCTTTAAGTTACGTTTCTAATTTTTATATGGAAATGAAAAAAAAAATTTTAATGGATTTCTTTAAAAGAAATTGCTGATTTTTTAGCTTCTTTTTTTCTTTTAATTTCAGAATTTTCTAACTTTTTTTGCCAATCTAGCCTCACTTTTTATCATCACCTGGCCACACTGGTCATTGCTATCTGTGCTGCCACATTGCCATTTTAATTTATTAACAAATAAAAGTGGTAATCGAATTTTGGATTCCTCTGCACGACTTATGGTCCAATTAGACGTTAGTTATTCTAAGTACATTAAAAATTAACTATTTTCTGCAATTGCCACAAAGTAGTTACTTATAAGCTAGCTATTTTTCGCAATTGATATTTCTTTACTGCAGGGTATTTTAATTATACGCTTATATATACACATTATTCGCTGCCGTTTTTTCACATTGAATATGGAGCATGATATGGTTTTTTGTTAACCACGCCTAATGTTAATTGGGTTGAGAGAAAATTATCAAGTACGGCTGTATAAGTAAACTTTTACAAGATCTGCAAAAATGTATTTTGGCAAATTTTTTCTTGAATTCTTCATAAATTTTAAAACTTAAAGTCTCACTGCGGATATTGAATCTCAAAAAAAAAAAAAATTAAAATTAAATTAACAGATCATGCCCAACCTAATGGGCACATGCTGTGCACAAACTAATTTTCTGCATATTGACCAATTTACAAAAAAAAAAAAATGATATATCACACACTCACAGATTTTCAAGGAGTAATTTTAGAGCTAAAACTTTAAATAAAAGTACAGCAAGGTTAAATTTGTAGGTGCAAAATTAATGTGAAACAAAAATAAACATTAAAATGCATAAACGAGTTTTGTAGTGGTAGTCGAGCGCAAAAATTGACAAAAAAAATTATAAACTCAGCAAATTTCTGCGATCCAATTACGTACGTGAGATAATTGTAAGCGAATTCGTTTGATATAAAAACTGATTATTCATGTGCGCATATGTACTAGACCTCTGCACAATACCATTTGCCTCTTCTATATTTGCGAATACTCTATGCATTGTACAATTAGTTACAGCACAATTTCAATGCAGATACGAATATAACCCATACTTTTCATTTGGAATACAAATACTATTTCCATTTGCTCTGTTGGAGCGATTAGTGTACACTATTCGCCGCGATAGAATAGAACATAATAATAACCATGTTATGAAGTATTCGCAAAACCTTGTTGCTTCTTTGGTTTGTTTGTTTATTTAATGTGCATATGGCATTAAGGTGGACCAAAAAACAAAAGCCCAACAAACATATGTTCCATTTTTTAATGATAAGAAATGTTTTTCTTGTTCTTAAGGACTTTGAAAAAAATTATGTATCATCACTGATATAAAAGGAGAAAGAAATTTGGAGGCATTTGCAGGACCTCTAAATTTAAATATATTAAGGAAAAATTTTAGGTATAGATTTCTGTATTATATTCGCATGAAAATCGGGTTATTCCGCGAATTTCGGGAGAACTTTATTTCCTTCATAAAACCACCTTAATATGCCAAATAAGTTTCCTAACTAATGCCAAAAGAATCGAAGTATTGGTTACCGAGTTATTTTAAAATATATAGAACAGTTGGAAATATGTAGATCGTAAAAAGCTCTGGTTCGAAATTTATTTTAGACATATGTTTTCTTGGGCAAAAAAGATTGAAATTACCCAAATCTTTATAATTGCGATGTGTCCCTGTTAATTTTTTTTTGGCCCCTACCAATCGACCCGCCCTAGTGTGTATGCATATGCACATATACACACTCACACTAGCAGCGTAATTTTGCTGAACACAACTTCTGGATGTGTGTTTATGAAAATATGTATGTACATACATACATATATTTCGATTATATTCGAAGTATTCGCAAGTAGTGTACACTATTTGCAGAACCTTTTTAAGGTCATGCCCAATAAACACAACGGATTCGCCTCGAATTCGCGTCGGATTCGCTTTCTCTGATTATATTATCGCGGCAATAGTTCGCGGCGGTAGATCGGCGAATCCGAATTCGTAGGAATGTCACCTATCACTAGCGATTCGAGAATTTCTTCATTCTCGGATCGCTGGCGATTCGAATTTTTTATCATTAGCGATACGAGAATTTTTAATTTCTCTGATTGCTGGCGATTCGAAAATGTTTACATTCTCGGATCGTTGGCGATTCGAATTTTTTATCATTAGCGATTCGAAAATCTGTAAAAAAAAACTGATTTCATCGGACTAGCCGAGGCGAGCCCGAGGAAAAAAAAAAAAAAATGATATCGCGAAAACTGATTTTATCGGACTTGCCGCGAACTCGAGGCGATCCCGAGGAAAATAAAAAAAAATGATATCGTGAAAACTGATTTTATCGGACTTGCCTCGAACTCGAGACGATCCCGAGGAAAATAAAAAAAATGATATCGTGAAAACTGATTTTATCGGACTTGCCTCGAACTCGAGGCGAGCCCGAGGAAAATAAAAAAAAATGATATCGCGAAAACTGATTTTATCGGACTTGCCGCGAACTCGAGGCGAGTCCGAGAAATTACATTCACGAAAATATGCTTTCGCGAACTCGCCTCGAATTCGCCGCGATATCATCCTCGCGGCTGTGTTTATTGGGTGTAATTGTCGCTACGAATAAGTAATTGTATTGGTTCTGTTTATGGTTGTGCTCTACTTGCG
Organism: Urophora cardui; assembly: GCA_960531455.1. NCBI lineage: Eukaryota > Metazoa > Arthropoda > Insecta > Diptera > Tephritidae > Urophora > Urophora cardui. The sequence continues at coordinate 46,934,868 of OY482673.1, forward strand.
TTTATTCTAAAACGACAGAAACAAGTAGGTACTGTAATTGGACGGCCGCGAATATTTTGTTGGCCGTTTCGAATCCATTCGTGCAGCCTTCTAATATGTACATAAATGCTTACATATAGATACATATCGTCGTTTAAACTTTATAACCGCGTAAGCGAAACTTTCATAACTGCCTAACCGACACTTGAGCTAAAATGAGATTTACGCCCAGCTCTATCGATGCATACACAAAACTTTAGTCTTGGAAAGCTTTATATTTCCGTCTGAAATCCATTTGACATCTGAAGTACTTAGAAGAGCTGGGCGTCAGGTATTCAGGGTTGCCAAATAAAATTTTTGGTACAAGTTTCGGTTAGGCGGTTATGCCAGTTTCACGTAGATTATGAAGTTTAAATGGTAAATAATTTATTTAATATTCATCAAAAGCTAAAGATCTTAAATATGATTTTATGAATTATGGTGCAATTATGCAGAGTGATATGTATGTACATTAGGGCGGAGTGAATTGGGGCTTTTTCTGAAATCATTAATGCTCTACCTGCAGAAAGTTCGAGAAAATTTTTTTGAAATTTTTAAATCTACTACAAAACCTTCATTATATTCCACTTTGGAAATTTGAAAACATAATCTTCATTTGAAGTCTTCGCATACGTGATATTTTCTATAAATCAACTGAGTAGTCTACTCTTAGAAGGGGCTATGTGAATTTTTCATATTAAGCTACAAATTAGAAAAAAACACTACGGGCTAAAGCTCTATTTTATTTTAATATTTTTTGTTATTATCTGAAAGCTTAGCCCATAAGAAATTAAGGGATATAAAAAAATAAAAACGCAATATGAGAGATGTTTGCAAATTCAAGGTTAAATATTTCACATAGCTAGTTTTGAGACAGTATTTTTTCTCATAGCTAGTTTTGAAATTGGAACGCATAATAATACGGTGCTTCTTATAAAACTACCCTCCTTCTCTCTTAGCGCAGAAAAACGCTCGGAACTGGCGGAAAAGGGAGACCTCTACTACGTTGGGAAGATCAGGTAGAAAGCGACTTTGCTTCCCATGGTATTTCCAATTGGCGGCCGACATCACAGAACAGAAGTGAATGGCGAGCTTTATTGGACTCGGTCGTCTAGGAGGTTATGCACCAATTAAGAAGAAGAAAAATATTAAAATACTTTTTCAAAACAAAGCGTCATCAGTGGGTTTAAACACGGACATTAAGACGCTTAAAATTTACTCTTATGGTATATATCAAGAGATTTTGGTGGAAATAAAATGGTTTTAGAATTTTGAGTGCCCCTTATATGAGGCGACACCAATATGTGCCAGGGCGTATGAGTGACTTATTTTATCCCCCAGCGGGTTAGGGCGCTTAAAATATACCCGTGGTAAGGAATGCCTGTCGTAAGAGGTGACTAAAGTCCAGCAGCCTAGAAGGTTCATAAAGGCAAAAAAAAAATCGTTCGCACGACAATCCGGATAATGCCAGAAGGGACTAGTACCTGAGCTTACCGGATTTATCTGGCAAAGGACTGTCAATTCCCCTACACTCCCCAAAACCTTCGGTTAGTGTCTTGGTGGCTTATTTTAGATAGATACTTTTGAGAGTGTATTTGTATTTAATGCTTTTTTCAGAATACGGAAGGATTTTGCAATAAAGTTTAATGGACATTCTACACCTTTAAATACTGGTCCACGATCTATCAAAAACTCTAGATCGAAGAAAAATTCACAATTTTGAAAGTGGACTACTCAATTGCACTTTCGAAATAATGAAATAAAATATTAAAACTTATATAATAATATAATACAATGGCGCTATTATAACTCTGACGAGTTTTATAGCCGAGCTTCTCTCCCAATTCGAGGTGTGCTCCTTTTTGTTTTTCCTACTAATTAGGTGGACCTACAGTTTTATGCCGGCTCCGAACGGCGAATGCATTTTTTGTGGGAAGCTTTTTCATGGCAGAAATACACTCGGAGGGTATGCCGCCCACTGCCGAGAGGTGACCGCTGCTCTTAAAAAACCCAATAATTGGATTTTTACTAATTAGAAAAATTGTTTTGGTGTTTTGCTCGGACCGTGGTTTGAACCCGAAACCTCTGGCATAGCAGGCGATCACTCTACCCACTGCACCACAGCGTTAAAACTTATAGTTTTTATCAATCAACTGCCAAAGAAATCACTAACAACTTGCATATTCAGAACTTGTTCCAACTTATTTTGATGAGAGTTTTTTAGTGCTTAGCACGAAATTTTTATTTTAATTCAATTTTTAATTGTTGGGGTAAATGGATAAAAATTCAACAACTATTTACAGCGAAGGTTGAGTGTATAGCTATTTCACGAAAAACCATTTTCGATCATCAGCACTCTTTTCGGAAGTGGATGCACCGGGGATTGAACCCGAGTCCATTCCATCTTCAGCCGCAATGACCCAACGCATAAATACACTCAGCCATTGAGACTCTGTGCAAGCTGTTGGATTTTCCCCACTTTTGCCTTTTTCATTTTCAACATTAACGTTAGTGTGTATATGCTTTTGCATATATTCTACCCAAACGTGCTGAATTTTTGTTGGCAGTTCGCAATGAACATTTGTTGTTGGTATGTATTTTTTAATTTTTTTATATACCAACAACGTTAACAATTTTACTTGAAAGAGTTTTTTAGTGCTTAGCACGAAATTTTTATTTTAATTCAATTTTTAATTGTTGGGGTAAGGGCATCCACTTCCGAAAAGAGTGCCGATGATCGAAAATGGTTTTTCGTGAAATAGCTATACACTCAACCTTCGCTGTAAATAGTTGTTGAATTATTTTGATGACGTTCATACATAGAGAAACTTTCGGCCTTTGTAAGATAACATATGTAGATCTAGCAGTCACGGGCTCTAGTAATATAATATGTACCTATAGGTACAGATATAAACTACATACATATTTTGCTCTTGCGCACCACTGGCATAAGCCAAAAGTTAGACACTGAATAGGAGATTTTCATTCTCTACGAATGCAAGTTATATGTATGTATGTATGTATATTTATGACTCGTAGGTCAAACTACTTCCCTAATCCAATTATGGTATAATAATGGCTCCAAGCTGCTGTTAATGCGATTTGATTTTACTTTTTTTCTTGTATGGCTCCACAAGCATTCAGACACTTTATGAGGTGTGTGTATATAAAAGAAAAAATTTCACAAAGGCGTATATGAGCTGTTAAAAATTATGAAAAATTATTAAGGCAATTTGTTTCGCTGCACCAAATGCGCGATGATGTACATACATACATATGACGATATATACACTCAAACAAAAAAATTACTCATAGATATTATGGAAAAGTGGAAATGATTCGGCGCTAAAGACAATTTTCATTGTTTTTATGTACAATTTTCAAACATCAAACAATGAAAATTGACTTTAGCGCCGAATGATTCCCACTTTTCCAAAATCTGAGTAATTTTTTTTTGAGTGTACCATTTTTATTTCGGTGGCGTTGTAATTATACTCAGCTGTACTAGTACACAGAGTATTATAGTTTTGATTTCATAACGGTGGATTGTAACAGAATGAAATAATCGAGATAGATATAGACTTATATATATCAAAATGATCAGGGTGAAAAGAGAAATCGATTGAGCCATGTCCGTCCGTCCGTCCGTCCGTACACACTCTAACTCGCGCAAAAATTGAGATATTTTGATGAAATTTGGAATGCAAGTTGGTATCGAGACTGGGATGGTTGGTATTGAAAATGGGCGAAATCGGACCATGACCACGCCCACTTTTCCTATATAGAAAAAATCGGAAATTTGGTATCTCAGCCACTAATATAGCTGGAGCGATGAAATTTGACCCACGTATTGAGCTAAGGCCCTTATGAAGAAATTTTATGAAATTTTGGAAAATGGGCGGTGCCACGCCCACTTATTAAGGGTCAAACATTGAAAGTTTTATATGTGATAACTCAGAAACCGTTGAAGATATATCGATGAAATTTGGTATGTGTGATTTACATACTTAGGCAAATGTTTTGACGGAAAATTGTCAAAATCGGTTGACGGCCACGCCCACTTTTATATATGGGTATTATAAAGTGACTTAATAAAAACATTTTAAGCGATATCTTTGTCAAATATAAAGATAATTCATTGAAATTTTGGGGCATAAGTTCCACAATAGACCGGAAAGAAAAAATAGAAAAAGTTTGGAAAATGGGCGTGGCACCGCCTCTTTTTAGACAAAGGAATATACGAAATTTCGGAGCCCATAACTCGACAAATAACTGAGACATTAAGACGAAACTTGGTTTATACACTTTTATAACTTGTGTTAATAGACACGCAAAAATTTATTGAAATCGGTTTATGACCACGCCTACTTTTTAACAAAGATATTTCTGGAACACCCTTTGTGAAATTGTAACGTGACATCTTTGTAATTAGAAGTCATAAAGGAATGAAATTTTGCACAAAGAATAATATTCATATGCTTAGTTGGATCAATGATAAAAATTTTGAAAATGGGCGTGGCTACGCCCACTTTATGCAGCACTCGCTTTATATAAAATCAATCAAACGCAAACAAACAATGAAAGCATACAGCTGAGTATCTAATGTTCGATTCCACTCGAACTTAGGCTTCCTTACTTGTTTTCCTTTAGCGTTGTAATGAAGATGACTTTTGTTGAGTGAAAGTAGACTGATTGACTGAAGCTAAAAGATGCTTCCAGCTGAAGTATCTGCATGTTATTTTACTTTTCCGATATTCTATGCATTCTGTACATATTTGCGGGTTTTGTTATTATACCCTTTATTTATTTACATACACTGACGGACAAAAGTTTTGGCACAGTAAGCATTTTTCTCTTTACTGCTTTGTAACTCGCTTATACCACAAGCAAATAAATTTTGATATACTAATAAAATACTCATATGAATATAATCTATCTCAGTGCCAAATTTCATTTCTGTAATATAACTGGTTAATTTATAAATGTTAGTTAAATAAAAAACACACATATTGCAGTGGACAAAAGTATTGGCACAGTTAAACATTTTACAGAATAATTTCGTGAATTTCGTGAAAATTAAAAGAAAAGGTGGTAACCCTATGCATATATACCACGTTTTAGATACCGTTATTATTTATTGTGATCAATCGCTTGAAGTGACGTGCATTAGTCAGCAAAACATAACAAAACTGGGTCGTAGAAAAGCGGAAACAACAGAAGAGGAGCGTAAAATAATTTTAAATCTTTATTCTGAAAATAAAAGTTACGGAGAAATCGGGAAAATACTAAAGTTAAGTCGTTTTACCATTCGCAACATAATTAAGCGGTTTGAACATGCACATTCTCTAACAAGTAAGGAGCGTTCTGGTCGCCCCCGAATCCTTAATTCTAGAGAGGAGGCGCGTGTGGTACGTAAAATAAAAGTAAATCCAAAGTTGACATCTACAAAGATTGCTGCGGAGTTGAAGGAAGATGTAAATAAAAACGTTCACCCGAAAACTGTGCGGCGCGTGCTTAACCGCAACGGGTACAATTCCAAAATAGCTAGAAAAAAACTCCATATCAGCCAAGTGAACAAACAAAAGCGCTTAAACTTTGCTAAAGAGCATAAAAACAAATCGGCGGATTTCTGGAGTAAAGTATTATTCACGGACGAGAGCAAATTTAATATCTTCCAATGTGATGGTCGAATACGGGTATGGAGAAAGACAAATACTGAGTTTGATAAAAACGATGTTAGTAAAACTGTTAAGCATGGAGGTGGTGGAGTCATGGTTTGGGGATGTATGGCGGCGTCAGGTGTGGGTAACTTGGTGTTTATAGATGGAGTTATGGACAAAACTGTGTATATGAATATATTGAAAGAAAACTTGCAAGAAAGCGTGGAAAAACATAGCCTTGGGGATCAGTTCTATTTTCAGCAAGATAATGATCCCAAGCATACAGCTTACGATGTGCGTATGTGGATCATTCATCATGTTCCACACATTCTTGCAACTCCTCCTCAATCGCCTGACCTGAATCCGATTGAGCATTTGTGGGACGAACTTGGACGAAGGATGGAAAAGCACAACGTTTCAAGCAAAAGGCAGTTGAAAGAGATTCTACAGCAAGAATGGGCCAATATTGGATCTGAGGTGACCCAAAAATTAGTGAACTCGATGCCAAATCGTTTAAATGAAGTTATTAAAAACAAAGGTTTAAACACTCGCTATTAAATTTTGTTTTTTTCCGTTTGTTCAAATAAAAATTGTAACTGTGCCAATACTTTTGTCCACTGCAATATGTGTGTTTTTTTATTTAACTAACATTTATAAATTAACCAATTATATTACAGAAATGAAATTTAGCACTGAGGTAGATAATACTCAAATGAATATTTTATTAGTATATCAAAATTTATTTGCTTCTGGTATAAGGGAGTTACAAAGCAGTAAAGAGAAAAATGCTTACTGTGCCAAAACTTTTGTCCGTCAGTGTATATTTCCATATTGTGGTTGAGCTAACTAAAGCTCTGCCCCTGATCTTCACCACTGCGGAATCGGTAAAGATTAGGGAGTGTAAAGAATTATAAAATATTTTCGATGAAGCATTATTAGTAGGTAATCGTCGAGTTGGGAAAATATTTCGGAATTCTCGATCCCAATGGAAGAACTACCGCATTTGTTGATGGCAAGCGGACAACCTCATTGGAATTGTACTGAGTTAACTTTTTAGCTAACTAAACGCTAAACTCGCAAAAAAGAAGGAGCCGCAATATCATCTTTTTCACAAACCCCGCCATTCACTACATAATAGAGAAAAGAAAAAAAATCGTATTTCATAAAACTTTACAACTTTGACCTCATATTTAATAACACCACATAAAAAGCATAATTTGTCTGTTTTGTTTTTTAAACAAAACAAAGCGACAACGAAAATGCGTTTCACAAAAATTTAAGTGATATCTTATACGACATACAAATGCATATGTAAGTGTTTTACAAATAAAATGAACACTAAAATCCGTTTAAATTCACGAAAAACTGGTTAGAATGGCGAAACTTGCTGCAAGAACTTGCCCGCTATGGCAAACATACATAAAATTAAACAAAAACAAGTAAGGAAGCCTAAGTTCGAGTGGAATCGAACATTAGATACTCAGCTGTATGCTTTCATTGTTTGTTTGCGTTTGTTCGATATAGGGTATATTTTATATAAAGCGAGTGCCGCATAAAGTGGGCGTAGCCACGCCCATTTTCAACATTTTTATCAGTCATCCAACTAAGCATATGAATATTATTCTTTGTGCAAAATTTCATTCCTTTATGACTTCTAGTTACAAAGATGTCACAAATTCCCAAAGAGTGTTCCAGAAATATCTTTCTTAAAAAGTAGGCGTGGTCATAAACCGATTTCAATAAATTTTTGCGTGTCTATTAACACAAGTTATAAAAGTGTATAAACCAAGTTTCGTCATAATATCTCAATTATTTGTCGAGTTGTGGGCTCTGAAATCTCGTTGATTCCTTTGTCTGAAAAGAGGTGGTGCCACGCCCATTTTCCGAAATTTTTCTATTTTTTGTTTCCGATCTATTGTAGAACTCATGCCACAAAATTTCAATGAATTATCTTTATATTTGACAAAGATATCGCTTAAAATGTTTTTATTAGGCCACTTTATGATACCCATATATAAAAGTGGGCGTGGTCGTCAACCGATTTCGCTAAAATTTCGAACATGTATTACTACAAGTAGTGAAAGTGTATAGACCAAGTTTCGTCATAATATATCGATTATTTGTCGAGTTATGGGCTCAGAAATCTCGTATATTCCTGCTTCTAAAAGGAGGCGGTGCCACGCCCATTTTCCAAAATTTTTGTATTTTTTGTTTTATGTCCATAGTTGGACACCTTCCATAAAATTTCAATGATATATCTTTATATTTGACAGAGATATCGCTTAAAATGCTTTTATTAGGTCACTTTATAATACCCATATATAAAAGTGGGCGTGGTCGTCAACCGATTTTGGCAATTTTTCGTCCAAACATTTGCCTAAGTAAGTATATCACGCCTACCAAATTTCATCGATATATCTTCAACGGTTTATGAGTTATGACTCATAAAACTTTCAATGTTTGCCCCTTAATAAGTGGGCGTGGCACCGCCCATTTTCCAAAATTTCACCATATTTCTTCATAAGGGCCTGAGCTCAATACGTGTGTGAAATTTTATCACTCTAGCTCTATTAGTGACCGAGATACAAAATTTCCGATTTTTACTATATAGGGGAGGTGGGCGTGGTCATGGTCCGATTTCGCCCATTTTCAATACCATCCGTTCTCGTCTTGATACCAACTTGCATTCCAAATTTCATCAAAATATTTCAATTTTTGCGCGAGTTATCGTGCTCACAGACGGACAGACGGACAGACGGACAGACGGACAGACGGACAGACGGACAGACGGACGGACATGGCTCAATCGATTTCTCTTTTCACCCTGATCATTTTGATATATATAAGTCTATATCTATCTCGTTTATTTCATTCTGTTACAATCCACCGTTAGGAAATCAAAACTATAATACTCTGTGTACTAGTACAGCTGAGTATAAAAAAAAAAATATGCGCTAAAAATGCAATGGCTAGTCTATCGGTTAAAAGCCAACCGGTGGCCATTTGGTGCTGACAGGTGCATTGCACCATGCTAAGCTAATTTTAATCAACATTCTTCGTGAGTGCTTTAGCACTCAGATTAGGGGTGTGATGATTTTTAGCGTTATTTGTTTGTATATCGAATAATGAATCGTAAAATGCGGTAGAACAATAAAAAATTAAATTGTACCAAAACCAAAATTATTTTAATATTTTCGGTACCCAAAACAATTAAATGACAAAATTCGTCTTGATTAACAATTCGAAAACGATTGAAAAACAAAACTCTTTTTTAAACTCTCAGCTTACTAGCTACACTTCTTTGGGTTGTAGCACGACGATTGAAGCTCGGAGTACGGGCGCGTTGTTTAGCAAGCTGTCAGAGCAATACCCTGTATTTCTGGCCACAAATGACAAGCTGATACCCCGACTATCATTTGGCAGACGTTACACTGTCGATTTTCCCACAAGAGATCAATGGAGAGATCCAGAAACTCTACTGGGAAGGCGGAGGAAAGTCAAAAACGGATCAAAAATAAAATATGGTACTGGATCCGGCTGCCACCTGGAGGCTGAGGTGACGTGGACATCAAATTTGTATCTGTAGTGGCAGCCACGATGCCACTGGAAACCGCGCGAACCTTCAAAAATTTTTAACCAATGTAAGTTGAAGCTTGACTCCGTAGCAAAATGGAATGAATTTTAACTTATGTGGATACCGGAGTTGGCAAAATCTTCGGCTGAAACCTCCATGAGGTTGCTGCATGGGCAATGGACCTCCGTCCCTCCTCTCCGATGCAGAGGAGAGACCGCGGAGGGCTAGCAAAGACTGTTGTCCAATCGAGTAGGTCCGCTCAAGGCGTGAGCCAGTTAGGGGAGGTACGAGACGGCCACAGTCATGGTTCGAGGTGCTTGGCGGAAGGCATAAAAGCATTTATCTTGTCGTGATGGAGGATAAACAGTATAAGGAATCACAACGTTGTACAACATATCAAAAAGGCCCTTCACTACAGGGAGTGCGATATGTGTCTTTCTTGATATTTCGGCTGCCTTTAGCAACATCTCTGCAGAGGCGCTATTTGTAGAGGCTCGAATTTAACGGAATACCCTCAATCATTCAGCGCTGGATCGAGCAACTTTTGAGTTGTCGGACGGTGACGTGTGCGTGGGGTCTTTCGACGATGTCAAGGAGGGCATATAGGGGCACTCCACAAGGGGGAGTACTCTCACCCCTGTTGTCGGATCTAGTGGTCAATAAAATTCTCTTCAGAATATACAAAAAAAAAAAATACCAAAACTTGCGAAGTCTTGCATTCCAATTTTAGTATAACGTCTCTAATACGATGCTGGCAACACTAAGGACCATATGTGATCTATGTGAGGGATCACTGTATCCTGACCAACCTAACCTAACTTAACTTATCTTCACTTAACTTATGTAGGTACCCGGATACTGCGGTGTTCAAGGTAACGGATTGACCGATAAATTGGCAAATTACGGATCAGCGGAAGAACCAACTGGATTGCTGCCAATCACATAATCACAGGACCAAGTATGGCAGGCACTGAGGAGTACATAGAGACTCCATGAGGCAAATTCACGGGAGGCGCTGGAACTCTGCAGATTCCTGTAAAATTACAAAGTGCTTTATGGAAAAACCTAACAGGGAGATAGAAAACTTCCTCCTCAAGCAGAGAAGGAGGGACCTTCGTGCCCTTGTGGTGTTGATTACAGGAAACAATCCATGGAGAGAGCACATGACCACCATAGGCATTATCGAGAGCTCATTATGCTTATCTTGTCTGGAAGACGACACAGATTATTTTCTCTGAACCTGTCCGGCTTTCTCTATACTAAGATTACACATTCTCGGGTCAGATGTACTGAGAATGGCGGACGTGAATTCTCTACCACCCGACAAAACTTCTCAGATTTACGAGTATACTGTATAATCATGCAATATACATATGCCGCTCGAAAAATATGTATAAAACAGCCACACCCTAAACTAAATGCATTAATGGAAATATGTTTATGTAAATTTATTTAAAACTCGTCTTTAAATTGCAAAATATGTATGTGTATTTCATATGCACGTACTTTAACACTCACTTATGCAAATGACATTACACATTAAATGTAAGCATCAACATACCCACTTATATAAATATGTACCTACCAGTGAACTGCACAAGCAGATTGAATTTTCAAACAGATTGTTTTGTACAAGCAAGCAACGAAACAAACAATCTAAGCGCCGCTTGTAACCTAACAATCACAAGCGCGCTTGGGATTGTTTGCATTTTTTCAATCTAAGCACTGCTTAGCCTTTAAGGGACGAGGTGAAATTTTGTGACATAGTTTACGACGTGGTGGTAAATTTTTTTCTACGCATTTTACTTAAAACTCTCAATAAAAAATAAATTTTTTTATAATAATTTTTGCATTGGAAAGAGGCCAGTCCTTTTTCAAATGAAATTAATAAAAAAAGTTAATTAAATTTTTTAAATCAACAAAGTTTTTACTATAATTCACAAGGCCTTGTTCTTTCAAAATAGCGAAAACATCACATGAGAACCTTATAGATAAAAGGTAAAACAAAACCTTTCTTTAAACTTTAGAGACGGTTTTTCATAAAAAAATATATATTTTTAAATATATAATAGGAATTTTATTAAAAAAATTTTTTTTGTAGAAAATGCTGGCCAGTCTTTTTGAAGTTTTTTTCATAATAACGTGAGCGTATAAAATGAATCACGAAACGAATTTTTTAATTTTTCTTCCAATAATCATTTGAAGAAGTGGTAAAATAATAGCCCATGTTATTCGAATTGCCAGTGAGAGAAGTTTTAAATGGAAATAAATTATTTTTGAAGAAAAAGTTACGTTAACGTCGAGGTGTGGTAATTTTATATATCATAATTATTTAATAAAATTTAATAATTTTAGATATCATAATTTATCCGTTATTGGAGATCTTCCACCATAGAAACTATACTGATCGATAATTATGATGAAATGAGTAGATTCTAAACGCATCAAAATGCTGCAGAGAAGTGAGAAGTGGTAAATTTCCAAAAATTGCATTCGAAGAAAAACTAACGTTACCCTAGACGTGGGGTAATTTTTACCCCACCATCATCATTTCTCGTCAAATGTTACACCTTCCTCCATAAAAACAAAAGGGGTCAATAATTATAACGAGATGGGAAGATACTAAGAGAGTAAACTTGCTGGATGGTAAGTTAAAAGAGATATTTAAAGAAACTGTAAGTCGGTGTAAAAATTACCACCACGTCGTATGTTAAAGGTTAGTTTGTTTAAAAGCAAACAAGCTCTTGCTTGTTTGTTTAAAAGCAAACCAAGCTAGCGGTTGCTTGAAAAAAAAAATTCAATCATTTTCAAGCAAATTTCAATCAAAAGCAAGCAGGCTGGAGGAGATTTTCAATCAGCGTTCATTTCGCTTTTTCAAAAGCAGATTTAAGAAGATCTTTCAATCATTGGATGTGAAGGAATAGGCGCACAGAAATGGAAGATGAACTCAATTCTACCAGTATTTTTCTGCAGATAATTGTAAGAAAATGAAGGACAAAGCCTTTTGTACATATTTAAGCATGCATATACCCTGCAAAAATTCCTGGTTGTTGACAAATCAGGTCTAAAAAAGGTGTATGCTGGCAGGACTGCTTCTGTTATGCACTCACTCTGTCTACTCCTAACTTTCTAATACATGACATCAACAAAAGAAAATCAGCCTTATTTCAAGCCTTACGCCAAACAAATTTGCTACCTTTATAATTTTTTGGCCTTATTTCAAGCCTTTAAATGTGCTGTTTAATTCTTAAATAAGGCTAAAATAGTTTGTTGGGTATGTCCGCAAATTTTGCGACCAGCAGTTTTTATATGTAAATAGTCTTGTCGAAATGTTCAACATTCGACCCAAAAATAAAAGAAAATTTGTATGTATGCACATAAATGTATGTTTATGAGTACGACATTGAAATTCCCAAAGGAACTAAGAAATTATGGAAACAAATAACTAGCGGGAATGTGACAAAAATGCAAGTAGCTTAATTGTCATTAGATTCTCACCAGCTTGTAAGTGGTCAATTGAGTAATCATTCCAATGAAACTACTGCTGTGTGTAGTATTATTATAAGCAAATTCACTTTTGAAACATGGAATTTAAAGAAAATCTGCCATCATTGTACCTGAAAGAGTAGGCGCACAGAAATGGAAGATTAACTCAAATCGGATCTAGTATTTTTCTGCAGATAATTGTAAGAAAATAAAGGACAAAACCTTTTGTACATATTTAAGCATACATATACCCTGCAAAAATGCTTGTTGTTGACAAATCAGGTCTAAAAAAGGAGTATGCTGGCAGCACTGCTTCTGCTATGCACTCACTCTGCCTACTCCTAACTTTCTAATACATAACATCAACAAAAGAAAATCAGCCATATTTTAAGCCTTACGCCATACAAATTTGCTATCCTTATAATTTTCTGGCCTTATTTCGGAAGACTTTAAATGTGCTGTTTAATTCTTAAATAAGGCTAAAATATTTTAGTGGGTATGTCAGCAAATTTTGCGACCAGCAGTTTTTATATGTAAATGGTCTTGTCGTCGAAATATTCCACATTCGACCCAAAAAAAAAGAAAATTTGTCTGTATGCACATACCACATGTATGTATGTATATACATTCTGTTTTCTATACGCATCAGTATTTTATCCTTTTGTCAACAAAGGAAAATATTTTTGTATGTAAATATGTACATATGAATGGCCTTGTGTAATTACCTATCCTCTATTTGCAAAGGCGTCAATATTCTAACCTTTTTGTATTCTATACCTACTTTGTTAAAAAACCAAAATATACATATGTATGTATATACATGTATGGCATTCTACCTACCTTTGTAACAGACCAAAATACATATCCCGGAAAAAAATGTGCGAATAATCCCGATAGAGATTTATCCCGGATTGATCTCTTTCGGGAACAATGAGTCGACAATTAGGCCTTGATTTTTCCCGAACGGGTATAAATGTAAATTAATCCCTTTCATACCGAACGGGAAAAATCAATTACAATTATACACTCAATACTGACTATTAAAAAAATTTTTAATTTATTGAATAGATTTTTTTACAAAAGTAAAACTTATTGTAAAATATTTAAATAGGCATGAACATTTATAATTTTTAAAGAAATTTTATAAGAAACAGCCTTGGCTAACAACTTTGAAAAATATATAATGCATAATGCATTCTCAAAACTTAAAATATTTTCAGAAAATACTTCATTTTTTTTAAAAGATTTCACTACACGATAAAAGCTAATTCTATAAACTTTCTTCTAATATACATATATAACAATTTATAAATTTTAGACATTTTCATAAAAAATAGCCTTGGCTTACTACTTTGGATGAAAGCGATTAATCTACATTTGTACCTGTTCGGGTATACAAATTGAACAATTAGTCTCTTCAAAGGACATGCTCGAATAAATACGATCAATTCGCCCCATATAAAGGGATGTAAACTTGTATTAGTCGCATGCTCCCTTGCGATTGATCCCGGACACGTCCCGGAGAAATCGCATTTTTTGCAGGTATATTTACGTTCGCCGGACATTCCACTTTGCTCATAAAAACTCATAAAAACACACTCATGCATATGTACATATGTGCATACATACAAATTTTCTTTTATTTGGAGACAAAAGGGTGGATTGTTGAATGTTTCGACAAGACCATTTACATATAAAAAGTATTGGTTGCAAAATTTGCGGATATACCCACCAATAACGAAATAAGGCCACAGAATTATAAGGATAGCAAATTTGTATGGCGTAAGGCTTAAAATAAGGCTGATTTTCTTTTGTTGATGTTATGTATTAGAAAGTTAGGAGTAGACAGAGTGAGTGCATAGCAGAAGCAGTGCTGCCAGCATACTCCTTTTTTAGACCTGATTTGTCAACAACAAGCATTTTTGCAGGGTATATGTATGCTTAAATATGTACAAAAGGTTTTGTCCTTTATTTTCTTACAATTATCTGCAGAAAAATACTAGATCCGATTTGAGTTAATCTTCCATTTCTGTGCGCCTACTCTTTCAGGTGCAATGATGGCAGATTTTCTTTAAATTCCATGTTTCAAAAGTGAATTTGCTTATAATAATACTACACACAGCAGTAGTTTCATTGGAATGATTACTCAATTGACCACTTACAAGCTGGTGAGAATCTAATGACAATTAAGCTACTTGCATTTTTGTCACATTCCCGCTAGTTATTTGTTTCCATAATTTCTTAGTTCCTTTGGGAATTTCAATGTCGTACTCATAAACATACATTTATGTGCATACATACAAATTTTCTTTTATTTTTGGGTCGAATGTTGAACATTTCGACAAGACTATTTACATATAAAAACTGCTGGTCGCAAAATTTGCGGACATACCCAACAAACTATTTTAGCCTTATTTAAGAATTAAACAGCACATTTAAAGGCTTTGAAATAAGGCCAAAAAATTATAAAGGTAGCAAATTTGTTTGGCGTAAGGCTTGAAATAAGGCTGATTTTCTTTTGTTGATGTCATGTATTAGAAAGTTAGGAGTAGACAGAGTGAGTGCATAACAGAAGCAGTCCTGCCAGCATACACCTTTTTTAGACCTGATTTGTCAACAACCAGGAATTTTTGCAGGGTATATGCATGCTTAAATATGTACAAAAGGCTTTGTCCTTCATTTTCTTACAATTATCTGCAGAAAAATACTGGTAGAATTGAGTTCATCTTCCATTTCTGTGCGCCTATTCCTTCACATCCAATGATTGAAAGATCTTCTTAAATCTGCTTTTGAAAAAGCGAAATGAACGCTGATTGAAAATCTCCTCCAGCCTGCTTGCTTTTGATTGAAATTTGCTTGAAAATGATTGAATTTTTTTTTTCAAGCAACCGCTAGCTTGGTTTGCTTTTAAACAAACAAGCAAGAGCTTGCTTGGAAATTTTTCAATCAGCTTGTTTCGCTTTTAAGCAGATTGAAAAAATTGTAAACAAGCTATTGCTTGTTTGTTTAAAAGCAAACCAAGCAAGGGAGAGATTGGAAAAAATTTCAAGCGCTTGAAAGGGCAAACAAGCTGCTTGTGCAGATCACTGATATGTACGTATGACCAAATAATAAATTATGAACAAGCAACAGAAATTAAACTTACCACGCAACTGATAGACCGGACTACCGACCGGCGTATTCTCGAGCAAACTAAAACGTGACATATCACCACTCCCAGGCACAAAATGTGGCGGCTGGTTTGTTGGCTGTGTTTGTTGGCCGTGTACAATGCGCACGCTCAGCACTTGCAACAGCAGAAGTGTGAGTTGGCAAAGACGTACTAGCAGAGGGCCACATTGTAGACGCGCACAACTCCAATTGGAGTGAAGGCGCCAATGTGACGTAGGCGAATGCATTGGCATTTTTGTGTTGTGTTGGCAGCTCTGCGAAAGAGAGATTCGTATTTTATTTAGCATTTTGCAGCTTTTTTAATTACGCAAAAAAAAATAAATTTTTGGATTTCACATATAAAAAATGAATGACAAACTATTTAAATTTAAGTATTTATTATTTTTTATAATTTATAAAAAATTATTATATTTATAATTTATTTATCATTTCTTTTTCAGTTTTATATGTTTTGTTTTAATTTATTTATTTTAGTTTATTTCATTTCATTTCATTTTATTTGATTTTGTTTTACTTTATTTATTTTATTTTATTTCATTTTATTTTATTTTCTATTTTGTTTTATTTTATTTTATTTTATATTATTTTATTTCATTTTATTTTATTTTATTTTATTTTATTTTATTTTATTTTATTTTATTTTAGTTTATTTTATTTCATTTTATTTTATTTTCTATTTTGTTTTATTTTATTTTATTTTATATTATTTTATTTTTTTTTATTTTATTTTAGTTTTTTATTTTATTTTATTTTAGGTTTTATTTTACTTTATTTTATTTAATTTAATTTAATTTTATTTTTTTTTTATTTTATTTTAGTTTTTTATTTTATTATATTATATTTTTTTTTATTTTATTTTAGTTTTTTATTTTATTATATTTTATTTATTTTATTTTAATTTATTTTATTTTATTTTATTTTGTTTTATTTTATTTTATTTTATTTTATTTTATTTTATTTTATTTTATTTTATTTTTTTTTTTCATTTAATTTTATTTAATTTAATTTCATTTTATTTTATTTCATTTTATTTCATTTTATTTTATTTTGTTTTATTTTATTTTATTTTATTTTATTTTATTTTATATTATTTTATTTTATTTTACTTTATTTATTTTATTTTATTTTATTTTATTTTAGGTTTTATTTTACTTTAAAGAGTTTTTAGTGCTTAGCACGAAATTTTTATTTTTAATTCAATTTTTAATTTTTGGGGTAAGTGGAAAAAAATTCCACAACTATTTACAGCGAAGGTTGAGTGTATAGCTATTTCCAAAAAGAGTGCTGATGATCGAAAATGGTTTTTCGTGAAATAGCTATACACTCAACCTTCGCTGTAAATATTTGTTGAATTTTTTCCCACTTACCCCAATAATTTATTTTACTTTATTTTATTTTATTTTATTTTCGGTTTTATTTTACTTTATTTTATTTTATTTTATTTTATTTTATTTTATTTTATTTTACTTTATATATTTTATTTTATTTTGTTTTATTTTATTTTATTTTATTTTATTTTATTTTATTTTATTTTATTTTATTTTACTTTATTTTATTTTATTTTATTTTATTTTAGTTTTTTATTTTATTTTATTTTAGGTTTTATTTTACTTTATTATTTTTTTTATTTTATTTTAGTTTTTTATTTTACTAGCTGTACCCGGCCAAGCTTTGCTTTGGCCCACTTCCTATTATAGGTACTTGAAGCGAAAAACAGCACACTTTATAATATTTAGGAAGTATCTAGAAACCGAAATTACCTCGGGCTGCAGAGCTCAGCACAATTCAGATAAGTTAAAAAAAAGTGAAGGAAAAAATTGATATTTTCAAAAGTTTGCCCTCTTCATGTTCTTATCCCATTTTTCTTCGTATTAGTCTCCAACTGCCTTTCCCTCTACTTTTCTCTTTCTCTTTCTCTTTCTCTTTCTCTTTCTCTTTCTCTTTCTCTTTCCCTTTCCATTTATCTTTCTTTTCATTTCCGTTTCCTTTTTCCTTTCCCATCACATTTTCGCTTCCCTTTCTCTACCGCTCTCTCTTACCTCTCCTTTTCTGTCTTTCTCATTTTTATTCCCCCCTCTTATTCCATCTCTAATTCCCTGTCTTACTGTCTCTCTCCCCATTCACTTCATTCCATTTTTATTATATTCTCCCTCTCCTTTTCCGTCCCTTTGCCTTTGCCTTTCCCAGTCTCATTACTCTTCCCCTTCCCTAGGGAACTGGGTTTAGCATAACATACCCTGCATTTAACTTCTCATTTGATACCATCATTGCTTAAAAACATTCCGTGGCGTCCTAATAGTCTCTTTTACCCATAATTGGGTATCGGGAATAAGAATCACTATGAAAATATCTATGTAGCAGACCCGGTCAACACTTTCATTTTATATCAGCTCAGAAGCATCACGGGCTCATCCGGGTCCACTTATTGACCCACATCTGGAAACTTGACCTAGGAACCACAATGGGTACGGGATCTGGAGACTTGACCAAGAAATCGTAATGGGTACGACCGTACATGATAGTCCGCTCAACACCTTTCATTTGGTACCAATATCCCTAAGATATGTATATCCCGGTGTTATCCGGGTCCACATATTGACCCATACCTTGGGATCCCACCTAGGAATCGTCATGCGCCGTGATTAAATAACAATATCGCTGAGAAATTATCCGGAGCCATCCGGATCCACATTTTGACCCACATCTGGGGACCTGACCTAGGAATCATAATGAGTTCATCTCTATGTAAAAGTCCTGCCTTTCAGTTGACACCAGTATCGTTCAGAAATTTTCCGGGGCCATCCCGGTCCACGTTTTGACCCACATTTAGGGACCAGACCTAGGAATCATAATCAGTTCATCTGTGTGTAAAGGCCCTGCTCAGCACTTTTTATTTGGTACGAATATCCCTGAGAAATATCCCGGTGTTGTCCGGGTCCGCGTGTTGACCCACACCTTGGGACCCGCCCTAGGGATCGTAATTAGTTCTTTTCTATGTAAAGTCCCTGCTCAAAACCCTTCATTTGATACCAATATCACTGAGAAATTTTTCGGGGTCATCCGGGTCCACGTTTTGACCCATATTTGGGGACCCGTCCTAAGCATCACAAATAAAATAGTTCTATGTTGAAGTCCTCATCAATACCTTTCAGCTGATACCAATATCGCTCAAAAACATCCGAGGGTCATCCGGGTTCACGTTGTGACGTGTATCTGGAGACCCGGGCTAGGCATTACAATTATAATAGTTCTGTGCTGAAGTCCTCATCAAGACTTTTCATTTGATACCAATATCGCTCAGAAACATTCGAGGGTCACCCAGTCCACGTTTTGACCCATATCTGGTGACCCGATCTGGGAATCACAATGGGTACTATTCTATATAAATTATCTGCTCAATACCTTTCATTTGATACCAATATCGCTCAGAAACTTTCGAGGGTCATCCGGGTCCACGTTTTGACCCATATCTGGAGACCCGACCTAGGAATCACAATGAGTACTATTCTATGTAAATTCTCTGCTCAACACCTTTCATTTGATACCAATATCGCTCAGAAACATTCGAGGGTCATCCGGGTCCACGTTTTGACCCATATCTGGAGACCCGACCTAGGAATCACAATGCGTGCTACTCTATGTAAATTCTCTGCTCAATACCTTTCATTTGATACCAATATCACTGAGAAACATTCGAGGGTCATCCCGGTCCACGTTTTGACCCATATCTGGAGACCGGACCTAGGAATCACAATGAGTACTATTCTATGTAAATTCTCTCTCAATACCTTTCATTTGATACCAATATCATCCAAAAATATTCAGGGGAAAGCCGGATCCACGTTTTGAGCTTTTGACCTATATCTCGGGAACCGACTTCCGGATTAAAAAAAAATATGTATATAAACCATCTAGGGAAAGGTACTAAGCTGGTGTGTAAATTTGGTCAAAATCCCTCCACGCGTTTGGGCGAAAGCCGGCGACAAAGAAATGGGCTTGATTTTTATATATATATAGATTATATTATATTTTATTATATTTTATTATATTTTACTTTATTTTATTTTATTTTATTTTAGGTTTTATTTTACTTTATTTTATTTTATTTTATTTTATTTTATTTTTTTTATTTTATATAGTTGTTTTTGGCGACCTATAACTTTAATAATTTTTTCTTAGCTGGCTTCAGGTCAATTGAAACACAATGTTTTTCAAATTTTAATATTCCCAATATATTTCGACCACACCACGGTGATCATCTTCAGGGGATTTATCTTTACACGTCACCTTAGTTCGACGCGGAGTTTAAAACTGTTTTAAAACTGTCGAAATATATTGGGAATATTAAAATTTGAAAAACATTGTGTTTCAATTGACCTGAAGCCAGCGAAGAAAAAATTATTTTTTTATTTTATTTTACTTTATTTATTTTATTTTATTTTCTATTTTGTTTTATTTTATTTTATTTTATTTTATTTTATTTTATTTTATTTTTTTTTATTTTATTTTATTTTATTTTGTTTTATTTTATTTTTTTGTATTTTATTTTATTTAATATTATTTTATTTCATTTTATTTTATTTTGTTTTAGTTTATTTTATTTTATTTATTTTATTTTACTTTATTTTATTTTTTTAATTTTATTTTGTTTTATTTTATTTTATTTTATTTTATTTTATTTGTTTTTTTTTCATTTTATTTTATTTTATTATATTTTTTTAATTTCATTTTATTATATTTTATTTTATTTTATTTTATTTTATTTTATTTTATTTTATTTTATTTTATTTTATTTTATTTTATTTTATTTTATTTTATTTTATTTTATTTTATTTTATTATGTTTTATTTTATTTTATTTTATTTTATTTTATTTTATTTTATTTTATTTTATTTTATTTCCACTATTTCCACTAGTCAACTTTACGCGTTAAATATTCTTGTTTTAGTCGATTTCAACCTAGAGTATTAATCTTATTTATTTTCCAATATTTCACGATTATACTAGTTATAATTGAGCTATTTGGTTTGTTTTGCTTTTTCGTTTTTTTTTCTTATTATTATTTTGCTCACTATTAGCCAGATATGCCGTGATTGAGCACTGTTAGATCAGCACAAAGGCGGTGTTTATTTTTCCATTTGATTTGAGACTTAGTAATTACTGTTTATTTGAATTACCATGTCTAATACAAGCTCATATTTAGCACTTCAGCCAATTTTTTGCTTCAATTTTGATCTTGTGGCCTTCTTAGCGATTTGTTCAAAACAGGGCGTAGTCAATATGGTGAGAATATAAATTTAACTATATTTAATATATATGCACACATAAATACGTACATACCTATGGTGTTTAAAGACAACCCAGCAAACATTCGGAGTCATAAAAGAGTCAGAAAAGAACTCTAATTCAAAGTATTTACTTTCATTATGCGCTCATTTTGGAGTCCGAAATGTATGTACATATCTGTTTCTATTCTTGAGGTGGTCGCCCGATATGATCCTAATTTCATACATCTTATGAGCCTTAAGAAGAGCCATAAAACCTATTGGACTCATATTTATGACTATTTTCCCTCTTCTATGATAGTAAAACCAAAATAATAATTTTTTTTTTTGCATTTTCCTTTCCCTCACCCAATTCTCATCATCCGCTCTCCATTCAGTTTCCAAGTGAAAATATGCAGCTTCACTGCCACTTGTTCTCATCTTCTATCATTGTGCAAGCTTCTTCGCCTTCACTATCTGTTTTATAGTGTTGTCTATTTTGTATTCTCCTCCGGATTCAAACCTGACATCAACCTGAAATTCAATCCAATTCCGTCAACCTGAAATTCAATCCAATCCAAAAGTGGGACAATAAAGATTGTATTGAACTTTGGTATTGCTTTTATACTTCCTTTTTTTCGAAAAGGCATCTATGAATTACAATTATAATTAAAAAAAAAAATAATAAAAAAAAATGTTCTTAAGCTCATAGTCACACATATTTCGGACTAATATCGGATTCCAAAAGTTTAAGACTCATATTATACACATATTTCTGACTCATATCGGACTCAAAAATTATGAGCGCTCCGAGAATGTTTGCTGAGAATACTCTGTAATCTCTGTTTCTGTAGTCGTAAAAACTTTGTAGGATTAATTATTACGGAATAGAGAAAATATGTAGCTTCGTAGCGCGTACAGTTCAATATGTTCCGAGTCAATGTGTGACCCTGAGTTACCTACTTGAGTTAGTTAGAAATAAAATTGGTAATACTACTGTCAAAGCAAATGATATTTCGGTGATGGCGTTGAGGTATTTTCAAATATCTATGTTTTCGACTCTATAGTCATCATAGGCTCTAAAACTATGCGCTGGAGCTCTCAAACTATTTCTAATATGTATATTGAAAATGTAGAAATTAAATTAGTGAAAGGGTTTTTATTTCTTCTCGTACTGTACGTGTATATTAAGATGGAGTGAAATCATATGGAGATTTTTTTTTTGTTTTTTTTTTGAACGTACCAGCAATGAAAATGTGCCTTTATACGAGTTAATGAACCCCACAAAATTTTATGGCGATAGGATGACGTTTTGAACTGCCCCCAGCCCCGCAAAGTTGAAAGCAATAAGCACGATCTGGTACAAATATGAAATTTTGAAAATTATAAAATCAAAAATGAAGTATGAGGATTGATAAAGATGGCTAAGCTGAGTATTAAAGTTGTTTTGTTTTTTTTTTGGAAACAACAACAACAAAAGTTATTAAAGGTCAAAGATTATATTATGCATTTTTTAAATTGCAATTTCTTAAAAAATACTGAACCGATTTCGAATATTTTCATACCATTCGATAGGTATTTTCATTCCCTTTAATTTGATATACATTTTATGTGGGTTCCATAATACCCCCCTACGGGGGTTAACCCCCCTTTTACCCTCCTTAGTTTTCATATATAAAATGTATATATTAAGTAATTGCAATTAAAAAATGCAAAATATAAACTTTGACCTTTGATAACTTTTGTTGTTACTGTTTCCAAAAAAAAAAAAAAATCATTTTAATACTCAACTTGGCCATGTTTATCAATCCTCGTACTTCGTTTTTTGATTTTATAATTTTGGAAATTTCATATTTGTACCAGATCGTGCTATTTTTTCAACTTTGTGGGGCTGGGGGCACCTCTAAACATGCGAGTAGGTCAATAAAATTTTACAGGCTTATTACTGGGCTAGAAAGGTGCCGTTCTGGCTTGGGAACAAATAGAATTTCCAAAAAAAACGTTTCACTCCACCTTAGTGTATATGCTGCAGTAAGCCTGCTTGACCTTAAAGCGATCTTACTCACCTCTTACAAACTACACTTTCACTCTTTCTCATTTAGGCTTGCTAACTTTCTGAGGTTTTTATTGATTTTTCGTTTGTTTGTTTGATTTTGCAGATTGACAATGGTTAATTAATAGTATAAACATCTTCATCTCTAGCCATTCAAATGAGCGAGTGTAAAAAAGAAATTCTACTTAAATTAAAATTTTTGGCAAAACAGCATCATACATATACACATACATACATATCCATCATTGATATTTGCTTGGTCGTGATCGGATTGTGATCATTTGCAATTCACTTTATTGGCGAAGTAGTGATGCCACTTATTTTTTTTTTTTTTCTTTTCATATTGATTATTCATACATACATATGTGTGTATGTAATCTGCTTATTGATTGTAGTAATGGAATTTTTTTGTACTCAAAATTGACAATTTTTTTAGTACATATTTTATTTTTTTATAAACGTTGCTTTCAGCTTTAACATTTATTTGCATCTTAACTCGTTTTTTATTGGTTTATCAAACCTTGACTCTGTAACACGTTGTTCATGGCGTATATTAAATTCTAGATTTAAGCGTTTAACGTATGTATACAATTTTTCAATCAAGCCAACTTGATTTGCTGTAACGGAAAACTGTAGGGCAAAATATCGGAATGAGCACAACCGATCGCAAATGGCCAAGAGCGTTCTCCTAGTTGTTTTTTTTGTATGTGTTTTTGTAGAGACTATCGTTGTTGATCTTTTGGTTATTAATATGCAAGCAGTTGCCTTAAGCCAAATGGTTTTTTACTCGGCAATAGTTGTTGTGTACATGTTTTGAGCAGAAATGAGTGAAGCAGGAAATGTTGACTAAGAACTAAGAATTTTTTTTAGTACTGCTAAGAACACATACATATGAGTAGTCCACTTTCAAAAGTGGCTATGTGAAATTTTTTCGATATTAAGTTTTTGATAGATTGTGTACCAATATTTAAAGGTGTATAATCTTCATTAAAAATTTCTTTCCGTATTCTGAAAAAAATAGCATTAGATACGAATACTCTTCCGCAAGCCTTCATAATTTTAAACGTACACATGCAAAATTATCTTGCTTTTTCTAATTTGTGGCTTTATATGAAAAATTCACATAGCCACATTTGAAAGTGGATTACTCATATATTTGTACTATGTTCTTCTGCACTAGTACTAGATTTACTCTTTTATGTGTTATTATACCGAATATAAACGCTCTGAATTTATTGACCTTCACCTGAAGGAAGTAGTTATCCTTTTCAAATAGATATTTTCAGACAACACTCTATCCTATTGTCGGGGCCCTCACAGTACACTTGGCTTTGGTATCACATGCGTTCAAAATGAAATGGAATGCAGGTGATGCGGATCGCATGAATATATGGTAGAGCATGTTCTCTGGTCCTGTACTGCTTTTTCCAGTCTAAGGCTTTGGCTACTAAGGGAATTCGTATTCAGTGGCCTTGAATCGGTCTCCAAAATAGTAGTAAATAAATTCTAAGTATTTGATAAAGGGACAGGGTTCTTCTTCAGTCTGAGTCCAAGATTTTAATGTAGAGGTGTTCATGTTAAAGAACTCTTCCGGCAATGCTATGGACTCATTCAGTCTATAAGAGACCATTAATGGCCAGCCAGTTTAATCTAAACTAACCTATATTCTTGTCCATCTTTTCCTATCCTTTTCCTCAAAATGATATTGCCAGCTGAAGACCTCCTTGTAAACTTTACAGCAAACATACAAAATTAAAGAATCAATTATGGCTCAGACCAATTAAAAATGTATAAAGATATCTACATTTTGAAGTACTGCTTGATATTTAATTGTTTTCTTAGTGAAGCTGAATTGAAAAAAATATGTATTACTATAAAAGTAAGATCTTCAAAGAGTGTACATATTTCGCTGAAGAAAGCCTCAAAAGCAGACGCAAGTAGGCACAAGAAATTTACGGTAAGATCGCGGTCATGCCCAAAGTTGGCGATGAAAAGAAAGCAACAGCAACAAAAAATCCAATACAAAATGAACAACAACAACAACCACAACAATGCACAGCCTCACGGCCAACATCATCATTGTTGCAAACGTCTTTCGCTGCTGGCCAAGCAAGTCGAGAACGAGAATGAAAAATACAAACAAGTTTTGCAATGAAAAAAAAAATAATAATACAAATTTCGCGGTCTCTATATGCACATATGTATGTATATGTAGCTGATTTTCTACTCGGCTAAAATGAAATGCGGATATATAAACAAAGAAACTCATATGTACATTTGTAAAACATAAAGTACTTAAAATGAAATTTCCAGTTTGCAAATACCGTGAAGCTGCGCGTGATACACAAATTTACATTAATATGTGTGAATGGATGTCCATTAAGACCCTTCTTTATGTAAAATTTGAAATGAAATCACTGCCAATTATGTTGGCCAATAACACTGCTCTACAGCCAAAAAAAAAAAAAATATTCTGAAAGCCCTATCTACATATATTTAAAATCGGTCGCTGATTACGGAAAAACGACTTCATTTTTATTTCTATGGGAAGGTTTTTGAGATATTGGCAATTTACCGTTATTTGGTCAACAGCTCTACTTAATCCTGTATATCTATTTAACTCATTGAGCTATCTACGTTGGAGGAACACCAAACGAATATAACCGTGTAGTGGCATTGCGCGACTTGGCTGTATTTACAAGATCGCCTATAACTTTTCCATTTTACTATGGATTTTCTTCGTTGATAGCTTATCTTTTTGCCAATAGAATGGGGCTTCACGTAAAGTAGTAAAACTAAAGGTAAAAACGTTTGTTTTAAAGATCTTGCTTGACAAAGTCAATTTTTTCTTTAAAATTTCGTAAAAAATTGAACATTTTCAAATTGACTCATCTACATATATTTCAGAAACTACAAGACCTAGAGAAAAAATGTTATAGTGGTCATGTATAGCAAATTTAATTTTCTTTCATTTGGTGTCATAGATCAATGCGTTAAAGAGTTATACAGGATTAAGTGGAGCCATTGGCCAAATAACGTTAAATTGCCGATATTTCAAAAGCATTCCCATAAAATTAAAAATCACTCTATTTTCGGAATCAGCGACCAATTTTACATATATGTAGATAGTATAGTGGCGTCCAAAGTACAGACAACACGTTTCATTTTGTGATCCAGTGTAATTTTCAATAAATGTATTCCGTTGCGTGTTATATAGTGTTGGCTAAACATATGTATAAGCGATATATACATAAATTTGCTATGCAGTCGGTTGCTAATTAAATTAAGCATACACTTTTCATTAGATTTTTTAGTCTATTGTGCTCATATCTTTAGTATCGAAAATAATGGGCCGTATTAATAAAATCGAAGCAAATACTTTTACTCAAGATTTTAGAAATTTGACATCAATTTGTATGAACCAAATTTCAAAATTTGAGTAAAAGCAAATGCTCAGCTTTTATTAATATGACCCAATGTCTGCGATAGCCAAAAGAAAAAAATTTCTAAGAATTCCCATAATGATTTGTTTTTTTTTTTTTTTTGTTAAAACTTGAAACTTCTTTTTATTATCAGTTATTATTTTTGGTTTGGGAATATTTTCCGATGATTTTTTTTTTTTATCAGAAATTTTTTTCGGTCACTGTACCTTCGTATTTTTTATGCTTTAGTTGTTTTAAATGCTTTGTTATTTCTTTGTTTAAATTTGCATATTTCTTTCTGTCAAAAACCACAAATGCTTTGCGCATGTGTCACCTTTACATTAGCCATTGCTCGAATCATCGCTTAAACTTAGCAAACCTGATTAGGTATGCTCAATTTTTTTTATATTTTTTGGCAAACACTTTTTACAGAATTTGACTTTACATTGTTTTATCGTATTAAACAAAATATTTTTTTATTTCAGCAGCACAAATTTCACATTAAAAATTTTTACAAAAAAATTTTTTGCAAAAAACTTGTTTAGTGGTTTTAATTTTTTTTTGACTTGCATCTATAAATCTGTATATGTATTTTAGTTTTGTTTTTTTTTTTTAATTTTTACCTTCTTCGAGAAACACACTGCGTTATTTTGTATGCACTTCTTTTGTATTTTGCTTTCTTTTTTTTTGTTGTTGTTGTTTTATCGCGATCACGCAAAACACGTCTGCACGCCACGATTCATTCTCAACAAATGTTGTTTAGTCATTTGACGAAATTGGTCTTAACACTACATAATTTACTTGGCGCTGTTAAGCCTCTTTCAAGTTGCTCTTAAGTGTGGTGAATTTGTGTAGAAAACCATTTTTGTTTTCAGTTTCAAACTGAGAAATACTGCTCTGAGTATTGTAAAGAGCTACTTGTGTTTTCGTAATAACAAAAATCAGTACTTACATACAAAAAGTTATTTATTATAACCATTCATATAATTAATTTTAATTCACATTTTAGCGTTAAAATGTCAAGCTTAGTTCCAAGGTCATATTTTTAACAAGATCACTTTTTACGTAGATCACTTGTAATGAAATGTATGTATAGAGTAGACGAGGTATAATTTGAACTACCTACAATAAGTAGGTAGTTTATTTTTTTTTAAATCGTTCAGTAAAACTCAGACTTTCCAATGGAAATGTCAGATTGTACCTGCACGGAAAGAAATTTGTATACTTGAATCAAGAAAAATGTTTTCTTGAACTCAATTTAGAAAATTTTTAGGGAAATAAGAAAAATTTACTTAATTATTACTGGAATTAAGAAATTGAGTTTTCCAAAAATGAGACAATTATTTTCTTATTAAGGAACACTAACGAAATCTATAGAAAAAAAGTGTTATTTTCTTATTAAGGAACACTAACGAAATCTATAGAAAAAAAGTGTTGAAAAAAAATGTTTAAATAAATAAGAACATCGAAAGAGTTTTTAGTGCTTAGCACGAAATTTTTATTTTAATTCAATTTTTAATTGTTGGGGTAAGTGGAAAAAAAAAAATATACATAAAATAAAATACCAACAACAATGTTCATTGCGAACTGCCTACAACAAAAAATTCAGCACGTTTGTGGAGAATATATCGTCGGTGATACTGCAATACGTTCCACGTCACTTTTCACTTCTTCCTGAATACACCTAAATAACCTTTTTACAGTGTTGTCAATCACATAGAATTTGCTTTTATATATAACTTCGCTTTTATATATACTATAAAAATGTAAAAAACACCGCGAAAAGTGAAAATATATATAATTTTTTCTCCTTCCTCAAAAATTTAGTCACGGCGACATGGCACGTTTTGCAGTATCACCGACGATATGCAAAAGCATATACACACTAACGTTAATGTTGAAAATGAAAAAGGCAAAAGTGGGGAAAATCCAACAGCTTGCACAGAGTCTCAATGGCCGAGTGTGTTTATCCGTTGGGTCATTGCGGCTGAAGTTGGAATGGACTCGGGTTCAATCCCCGGTGCATCCACTTCCGAAAAGAGTGCTGATGATCGAAAATGGTTTTTCGTGAAATAGCTATACACTCAACCTTCGCTGCAAATAAGAACATCTTTTCTTAAATTTACTTAAATGAAGAAAATCTTTTTGCTAATATCAAGAAGAATTTAAGAAAATTGTGTTTCAATGAATTGGAACAACAAACTACAGCAAAAAAAAAATGAAAATAAATAAGAAAAGGTTTTCTTGACCGAAGTAAAATATTTCTTGGTCAATTTGAACGCCAATGTTCTTTGAGCATATCAGCAAACTACAGCAAAAAAAATTGAAAATAAATAAGAAAACATTTTATTGAGCGAGTAAAATATTTCTTACTGAATTTTCATTTCCAAAGTAACATGTATGTTTTTTCATTTGCCATCCGCTTTGCATATTTCTGAATATTTCTGCAATTCTCAGATTGTTAGTGAAGCATTTGGTATAAGGAGTTCACTATTTGCATCTTCACTTATATTAATTGAAATGTTGTCATTTCAGTGAAAAAGTCTAGGAAAATAAGTAGTAGTTGAATAGTTATGGTTTTCTAATCCCTCATGATTAGTTTTCATTTTCCTTATTTTTTACGTTTTTAATATTTTTAGAAAATTTTTACTTGATTTAATATTTAATATTTTCTTATTTACTTAAGCTCGTATAAGAAAAGTTTTACTTGTAACAGAAAATTATTTCTTAATTATTTATTTCTATAATCAAGAAAACCGCAAGTAAATTATTTCTTATTTATTTAAAATCCAATTTTACTTGAAGCAAGAAAATGTTTTCTTATTTATTTAAAATCCATTTTTGCTTGAAGTGAGAAAACTTTTTCTTATTTATTTAAAATCCAATTTCACTTGAAGCAAGAAAATGTTTACTTATTTATTTAAAATCGAATTTTCTTGGATTTTCTTGATATTAAGAAATTATTTTCTAAGTTCAAAATTAAGTCTAATTTTTCTTGTCTCGGCGTTGATTCTAGTAAAAAATTCTTTCCGTGTGGCATCACTTTTTCATTATTAGGCTAAAAACATATAGAGCACCCTAGTTCATGCATAAATATCGTCGTTTAAAGTTCTAAACCATTGTGAACTAGTACAAGTGAGCCAGCTTCGACTATTGTTCACAATCGCTTCGATGCAATCAGTCATGTTGACGATCACTTCCTTTTTTCCGTTTGGTTACACTTCAGCATGACGGTCAATGTGGTTGTTGCAAAAAAAAGTTGACTTTTACAAATCACATGATCTAAGCTGTGCGACTAATTTGACGTTTATCGACAAGCTGGCTCACTTGTAATTATTCACAATGTTCAAAACGGCGCATACTGGGGATTTCGCGGAAAAGAGTCAAATTGTCAACATACTCTCCATGGAATAATCAAAAAGAATTACTCCGATCTGACTGCTAGTTTTTTTTTTATAGCCGTCTCAAACTCAGTACTCGTATGTTTTACCGAACCAACTTAATTTAAACCTAAGAATTTTAAAACCAATATTATTTTATTATGTGAGCTAACGTTTTCTTTTTATTTTTTATTTAAAATAGGATATTTCAGTCTACTAAAATTGAAAAAACAAATAATATTACTTTCACGTAAAGTCGCATAACCTATGAATAAAATGAGACATAAATCATGAAAATCGATAAACGCGTTTCGCTTCTATTCACAATTAAGTAAAGGTATGCATTTAAAAATATTTTTATTTTTTACGATAGGTCCAAGGGAGGTACCTCTAGACAGTGGCTGATTTCAATGATTGTTCGCACCGTCAATGCCTTTCATAAGAATAACTTATGCTCGAAGTTTTGCGAAAATATCTTACTTTTTTGAGCTGAAATTAAAGTTTTTAGATAATTCCTTTTTTTCATGGTTCCAAGGGAGGTACCCCTAGGAGTTGACCGATTTCAACCATTTTTGGAAATTTTCTTAACTACATAGCTCATATGTAACCTGTGTGCAAAATTTCAAAGCCCTACGACCAGGGTAGGAAGAAACTCAGAGTATGAGTGAGTGAGTGAGGAATTTCAGCCTCACGGCATAATGATGAGTGGCCGTTTGCGTTTCTCGCTCATCTGTAAAGCAGAGTGAGGATTTTTTTTGTTTCCTCACTCATTTCGAATGAGCGATGAAGAAATGAGGCGCTCACGCTGCGTGTGAGGTGAGCCGTCGTAGGATTCCTCTTCTCTTTGTGTAATGCGTGTGAGCGTGTGGGTGAGTGCGCAGAAACTCAGTAAATATTACATACATATATTAGAATGCATACATACATATATTTATGTTGCAGTGTGCAATTTAGTGACATTTTTTTTTTTTGATTTTTTTTCATATATTTGCCCATTTTAGGCGATTGAGTAGGTATGTAAAATCCATATTTCTACCTAAACTTGGTTTTTGTTGCTTTTCATCTATGTATATGTGTAGATATGTATGTAAATACATATGTATTTAATTCACCAGATGCAATTACGAATATTTACATACGTATGTATGTAGGTAGGTAGTTAAAAGCAACATTATTTTTACTGCTTGCCCAGAATGTTGTACTACAGCTACGGACTACATAGCTTACTACATCAGCTGATGACTGATTTTGTGGCAACGCTCGAAAACGTGAACACAATGGTGTAGCTCAGTGTATCTCATATATGTCATCTTTTTTATATTTTTGTACAGGGGATTCCTTAAATTCCATAAAAACTCTTTATTTTTTACAAGTTCAATTAATTTTTCCGTTTCTTCGTCCTTCATTTCGAATTTCCGTCATTAAAAAATTGAGCTGTCACACTGTAGCGCGCTACAAAGTTAAAGTTAACTCTACTTCTACTACAGCCACAACTACACGCTACAGACACAGCTACACATTGTGGGCATTGCAATGCAATTGTACTGTTTTAACTTTTGACAGCTCTTACTACGTACTACAGCCACACCATTCTGGGCAAGCAGTTAAGAATGTGCATTCGTTCTATTCGTTGCTTGATATAATGTTTTTTGTATGATAAAATATATGTACTTATGTAGGTACTTACCTACTTGTTTAGTTTTTATTTATTATGCGACTAACGCAAAAAACTATTTAATCGTCATTAGAATCATATTTTTTTTTGCATTTGACATTAACAGTCTATTTCTCACATTTTTTTACCTTGACAACAATAAAATAAAATAATTTTGAAATAAAAAAGAAATGGAAATAGGTACAAGTTGTAAATTTAGCAAGCTCTATTTAACTTCCGCTTTTCAATCAAGGGAATGAAGAAGTCCTATTTGCGTAGCGTATTGTTCCAAATATACTCAGTACATAGCCATCCTTCTATTTTAATTTTCATTATTATTTTATTTTAGTAATTTATTATTCAAATTAAAAAAAAAAAAAAATTGTTCTAGTTGAGTTTAAAATTAAATGACAATCAAATTGTTCTTTGAGGGATAGTTTATCTTTTTTCAACCTACAGTAGAATTGTTTTTGTAGTTTTACTTTCGGTAGATTTTTCAAACAATAAATACATACAAGAAAAATTCAGAGAAATAAAGTGGTGTCATACGGGCTTTCGTTATTCGAAAAGCGCTGCCAAAGAGTTTTCTACCACCATATTTGCCATAAAGTACATTATTTTGAACAAAAGTCAAGATTAAACAAATATTTAATCTTAAAATGCGATAGATTTTAAGCCCCGTGCAGTAGATCTTCATATTTAAAAAAAAGTGCTGTAGATTTACCACATATGCGTGCAGTGTGCACACTGCAGAGTAAACAAATTTGTAGCATTCATGCAGCTCCATACTACATACTTAATACAGACGGTTGGCTGGGTCATCGCCAAGCTATGAGGCGTCGCTCATATTCCTCACTCACTCAGAGCAACTCATGAGGGCGCAGCTGAGGAGAGGCAACGCTACTAGCGTGCCTCATCTTGGCTGCTCACTCTGCTGCCACTCACGCAGAGCGCTCACGCTAATGTGTGGCCTCTGTTGCTTATGCGCTCAGAGGCCACTCATGCAGCTGCACCCTCATGAGTGAAGCATGTGTGAGTGAGGAGCCAAAATGAGGCAAATCCGAACCCTGCCTACGACAACTCCTTCTATTTTTTCCGCTGAATGTATGGAAGCTGACCCACTGTGCGGCGTATCTTTCACGTACAATTTCTTCAAAAATGCTTTCCCGGGGTCTGTTCCCATCCATTCATACAAAAATTCCAATAACTTTTCTAACTTCCGTTTTTCGTTTACTCTCTTATAAAATTTCCAACACCTCGCATATTACATACTACCAATTACTACTTCCTTCACTAAGAGCCCGTGCACAATTGGCTTTGTCTGCTCCAACTTTGATAGAAAAAACCTTAAAGCAAAGCGAAATTCCAGATGCTTGCTACAATTAACACTTTGACAATTTCCACTTCACTTCTTTGCTTTAATTTATAAACCTGATTTTTGGTAATATATTTGGGGAATTTGCTTTTTTCTGCTTATTCGAATGTTATTTTTTACTTTTCTCTGCTCACTTCTCACGAAATTGCGCGAAATCGCTAAAAATAAGTGTAGATATACAAACATACACACACACACACAAGGGGAGATGTTTGTCAAAGTGGAAAAAAGTTGAAAGATGGCTAACTTTATACTTTG
This sequence comes from Urophora cardui, assembly GCA_960531455.1. Classification (NCBI taxonomy): domain Eukaryota; kingdom Metazoa; phylum Arthropoda; class Insecta; order Diptera; family Tephritidae; genus Urophora; species Urophora cardui. The sequence goes on from OY482673.1 coordinate 46,968,183, forward strand.
CTTTACTCGCTTCACCTCAATTGTGAACATGTCCCTTTAAAAAGCACATGCTGAACAGAACTGTCAAAGCAAAACTCTGAAGCAAAGCGAGGTAGAAGTCAATTGTGCACGGCTTATAATTGCTTCATTCTCAGCTCCACCCAAATCACCAAAAAAGTGAATGTCAACATACATAATATTCACCACACGGAGTTAAACCCGTATTGTAGTTTTGTTTTGTTTCTACTTATTAACCGGTTTATATTTTGTATAGAATGAGTATGTGATATGAATATGCGAATAACACGAGTTATCGCCAATTTTTCCCTTTTCCATTTTCTCTGCTTTCCTTAGTTAAGTAATAGATTGAATTGGATCGCTTGTATAAATGCAAGCCAACTTTTAGGCAAAATATATAACGGTATAAGCTAGAACCGTTAAAAGGCGAAAAATTGTATGAAAAAAGGATAGGGGAACTTATAAAAGCAGTTGTACCAGATCTAAAATACACTCGACGTGGTTTCGAAATAGAACTAGAACAGAAAAAAATAAGATAAGAGGAAATAAGCATGACAAGCTTTTCCAAAACGAAAGAGCAAATCTCTAAGCACTCTTCAATTTATTAGAACTGACTGTAGGTTAGGTTAGGTTAGACTGACTGGCCGTTAAGGGCTTCACATAGACTGAGTGAGTGCTGTAGTGTTAACAGAAAAGTTCTCAAACATGGATAACTCTACACTAATGATCTACTAAGACAGTGCCCTGTTAGGACGCCGATGGTAAATCTACATTCATCCCCTTTCTGCGGGCCTATTCTGTAACCAATTTGCGACAATTTTCGGATCGGTATCGTAAATTTCCGATCATTTTTGCGATTATGCTATTCTGTACGATTTTTCGGTCGAATTCTATAGTATATTTTGACAGATGTTTTCATCGCAGAGGTATCGAGGGAAATTTTTGTGTCGGTAGATTTTGCGATTATCCGTCGCAGAATAAGTTACAGAATTCCAGCACAGGTATAGCAGCGCTTTAGTTATCTTCGGATCGTACGATTTACAAATAATTTTGCACACCCTACAGCCCGGTCCATCATATATGTATAGTACCTATGCTTAGTTTCACTGAATGACATCGGAACGTCCGTGGAGTGTTCTGCTGCCCTTCTTAATAATATAATATAATATAATGGCGCTATTATAACTCTGACGAGTTTTATGGCCGAGCTTCTCTCCCAATTCGAGGTGTGCTCCTTTTTGTTTTTCCTACTAATTGGGTGGACCTACAGTTTTATGCCGGCTCCGAACGGCGAATGCATTTTTTGTGAGAAGCTTTTTTTTCATGGCAGAAATATACTCGGAGGGTATGCCGCCCACTGCCGAGAGGTGGCCGCTGCTCTTACAAAATCCAATAATTGGATTTTTACTAATTAGAAAATTTTTTTGGTGTTTTGCTCGGATCGTGGTTTGAACCCGAGACCTCTGGCATAGCAGGCAAGCACTCTACCCACTGCACCACAGCTGCCCTTCTTACCGCTAATAATACGACAGCTCCTACTCCTTCTAATGTCTTAGACCCATCCGTTTATACTTGAATGCTGTCTTTCTTTATATCTGCACCCCTACGCCAGCATCAAGATACTTATCGTAGTGCAGGCACGGAGCAACGTAGTCGGTCTGCCAGCATAGTGACGACGCTATGCTGTGTCCCTTATGCCTCCACTCGAGCTGACCCGTGTCTTTATATCTCGTTGAGCTGACTGTAGCTCTGAAAAGTTTCAAAAAAGAAATACCCTTTTTGAAAATTTATTATTTGCAAAGCCCAGGAAAAAGTAAAAAAGCTAGAGGGTGTACAGAGGCTTTCTAGTCTGTGCACAACGGGAGCGCTACGCACAACCCCCTCAGCGGCGCTCAATAGGATACTCAACCTGTACTCCGCGGACCTTGTGGCTAAAAGCGTAGCTGAAAAGACAGCGCTAAGGCTTAGAGTAACAGGACATTTTAATCAACGGCCATTTGGACACAGCGACATACACAGAACATACGAGGACTAAACGGTAGCTCTGACTACGTTACTCCCATAACCAACTTCAGCAGGGGAGCACATGTAATAATAGAACAGGACGGGTGGAAGAAAGGACTACGAGTCAATCGCCATTCCTTCAACTTATTTACAAACGGATCTAAGATGGACGAAAGGGTGGGAGCTGCAATATTTTGCTCGGAGCTTGGGATACAAAAACATTTTAAACTCCCGGGCTACTGCAGTATCTTTCAAGCCGAGGTTTACGTTGCCTCAAAAGCGGCGGAACTTGCAGCTGAACTAACGTCCTCGAAATCTAGAATAAATATATTCATTGACAGCCATTAAGGCGAGCATGGCAGCGACAACTACCTCTCGGTGTGTGGAGCAGTGTAAGTCCAAGCGGAAGACGTTTTCCCTTCTCTAAATTCCCAAAAACCTCAAATAGATCAGGCATTGATGCGTAAAGGCGATTCCCAGTGGGAGACCCTGCCGTCCTGCAAGATCGGCAAAATCATCCTTCGGTCATATAAAGCTAAAACCGCAACATGCCTCTTACACTTCCGAGAGCAGACTGCAGACTGGCAGTCGGCATACTAACAGGGCACTGTCTCACACCATCTCATGCGTTCAAAATGGGATTGGTGCAGAGTCAGGCGCGCACGGCTTGCAATGAGGACGATGCTGTAGGCACTCTGGAGCACCTTCTCTGCCAATGTCCAGCTTTCGGCAGACTACGATTTAACTGTCTCGGCTCTGCATACTTCACGTCTCTAGAGAGCATTGCGGAGCGCGAATTCACATAATGCCTCCTGTATGTTGGAAACACTAAGCACCATATGTGGTCTATGTGAGGGGCCTTCAGACCTCAGCCAACGCAACCTAACCTGACCTAAAGTCCAGGAATCAAACTCGGTATCCACTATACTAAGGTGGCGCCTTTTATAGAAAAGAAAAGAGTTGTTCTAAAAACCATTCCTTAAATTATCACTGAGCAGTAGATAATGCGGTTTGAATTGAGTTTAAATCAACTTCGACTTAAACTGGTCTCAAATTAAGATTGAAAAGCTGATCCTTTGTGTTATACAGTTTTATTAAAATTAATTTAACATTTAATGAAAAAAAGTTTACTTACAACTAAAGCCAACAGTTTGAAACAATTTTGTTTTGAATTTAGTATATAAATTTCTTTGATGACAAAAATATTTAATTAAACAAATCGATTAAATGAAAACGATTTTCGATAAGTGACTTTTAAATTATCTTGCAGCACTGCAACTTTATCTTCCTTAACGTTCCATTTTTCCGTTCCCTTACAACGCATCATCCACCTGAAATCTGATTAAATCCTCCACAGGAAAGCGAAATAGTGAAGCTGCTTGCGCTTCCGTTACCATTTGATCCACCGAATGATCCGCTGAAGCATTGTAACGCTGAAAATTGCTGCGTCCCTCCGTCCGATTATAGTGCGTGCCATTTACAGACACCTCCGGCTGATTGGTGGCCACTAAGGCAGCGGCCTCCGGCAGATCAGTCACATCAGCAGCCACAATGGGATGTTCAAAATCCACAAGAGCCTCTGGATCGGAACTGTCGCTGCGCGATATTTTCTGTTCCGACGAGCTGGTCACATTCGAATTGCTGCGCTGTTGGCGGTGATCGTTGCTCGGCGGCGACAAGGACTCGCGTTCTTCTATAATTGCATTGCGATTCACTTGTGCTTGTCCTGTGCTGTAGAAGGGATTATTCGATTTGGGTGGTGGTGGCGGAAAAGCGTCATTCTGCTTCTGAGTCTGGGTTTGTTTAGGGAAGAGATTTAAGTGAACCAATAGCTCATTTTGATTGGGATTATTGGCCGATGCACTGCTAACGCCTACACTCGAACCGCCATCATTCCACTGTGAGATATCGATCGGCATGAAGGGTGTTTGGAATTGACTGCGCGACATTTGATCGGGGAAGATCACTTGCATATTGTTCGATTGTTGTGGGAAATGCGGTTGCGATTGCTGTGGGAAATGTGGTTGCAATTGGGTTTGGGTAGATGGCGATGGGAAACGGAAGGGAACAAAACCAGCTTGGTCATATGCCATGTGATTGAAGCCATAACCGGCAGTGGAAGTTATCAGCGGAATGGGGTAGTAGTCGAGGAAGGGATTGCGCACCATTTGCGGTCTGCGTGTGGAGGAGGAAGACAGCTTGGCTTCGTCATAAGTGAGAACAGGCTGTTTCAAGTCTTTGGTGGGCGGTATTACGGGATAAATGTCCAGATTCACTTTGAGTGGTACGCGCGTCATTTTGGCATTTTGCAGCTCGCTGGCATCCAACAGCGGCTGATAGTTTGTCATGTAGGAATCTGTGTGTGTGGCAAATGGGCGCTGATTGCTGAATGGTTGTAGCATCAGATTCGCGTTTGGGTTTGTTGGTTTCTCTTTTTTGTTCTTCTTCTTATTTTTCGAACGTTTTCCCTGCAATTGTTGTTGTTGTTGTTGGTGCAATGCCAGCAAATTGATATCGTTCGGTGAACGGGGCTTGAACGGATAAATCTGATCCAAAGCTATACGCTGCTGATAGGGTGCTTGTGGCAGCAGATGCATCAGATGTTGTGGCGGATAGGGTTTCAACATGTGCATTGGCAGATTCATCGGCATGTTCATGGGCATATTCATTGGCATCGGTATGGCGAACTGCATTTGCTTCTTGTTCCGCTTGCCACGAAAGAAGTTCGCTATGCCGCTGGACTTGAAATTCTTTAGCGTACCGGCAATGTGCAAACCCGTCGGCTGCATCATCAGCAATGGTGGCGCCGCTTTGCTCGATCCACCGCCGCCGCCCAGCTGCAACTGCTGCAGCACATCCTGTATATTATTCACATCGCCGCGCTCCCCCTCGGGCCGCGGCTGAAATTCGTGCGGCAGCGGACCGTCGTGCGGAAAGTGAAAGGGTTTCGGTTTCTCTTCGTTGCGGTACGATGCATTCAACGGTATGTCGGGGTATTGACGCCGACTCACCAACAGCGATGGCTGACGTGAGGTGAGACGCGGCGGTCGCGGTATTTGATCACGCAAGTCGCTGCGCACCGGCGTCATTGTTGATGAGCGTCTCGGCAGCTGTTCGTACAAGTGCAGCGATTGCCTTTGGGCGGATTCCGCCACATTTTCGCCTGACTGCTGATGCTCGCCGCCATCAGCGACTGCGGGTGGCTGCGGTCGTTTCGCTATTGTGCGCCATGTGCCGTAAATGGGTTGCTCGTAAAGTGAATTGCTATTGCGATTAGCACCAGCAGAAGCACCACTAGCAGTCTCAGCCACAACACCGATATCGGCACGCTCTAGTAAATATGAAGTTTCTGGGCGTTCGGTTGCGTGCAACTTTTCCTCTTGTTCATCGCGTTGCTGTTGCTGTTGCAGCTGTAATTGTTGTTGTTGCTGCTGTTGTTGTGGCAGCTGTAATTGTTGTTGTTGTTGTTTCTGCTGTAATTGCTGTTGTTGTTGCATTCTTTTTTGCTGCTGCTGCTGATGTTGTTTTAATTGTTGCTGATACTGTTGCAATTGCTGTTGTTGTTGCTGTTGTGCTTGCGCACGCATCTCCTCCAAAGCTTCTGCGGTTATATGATGGCTTGGCGTTCTTAACGGTCTTGTGCGCGGCCGCACAGCATGCACTGATGGCAATTCTGTGCGCAACTGTACTTCTTGCCCATCGATTTGTAAAATGGTGGGCAGCGTTGTATCTGCGCTGCTTGCTGGATTGTAACTTTGTATGTTTCTGGTGCGCAATGCCGCTGTTTGATTTTGATAATATTCCGCTGTGGATGCGACCTTCACAATCATCAGCGACATCTGTGGATGAGAGATGTATGCAAGTAATTTATATTAAATTTATTTTAACGAAAGTTTATATCCTTTAGAACGGTTTTTTAACCCTTTCCTTCCCATGGTAGCCATATGGCTACCAAATTAAAAATCTATATTTAAACGTCTTGCTACGGAATTTTTTTTCCATTTAAAAAAACAGTGCTTAACCCTAGTTCGGCCGACGATTTTTACAACTCATTTCGGCCGAAGCAGTCACCCGGGTGACCATATTTAAAAGTTTTAAAGTTCAGATGTAAATGGAGGGTAGTAAAGAAAAAATGTCTGAAAAATTGCGAAATAAGTGAAATTAAGTGAAAATAGGCATCTGAAAAGATTAAAAGCTGATTATTTTTACTGTTCATTTTGGTACAATTGTGAAAAACTTAATTCAGTTACTTTAAATTGTTGAAAATGGCCAGCTCTAAGCGTGTAAAATACGAGGACGCAATCAGTTCAACCAATAAAGATAAAAATGCAGACTGTAGGATTGAAATTGAGCGGTTTGTAGCCATAACCGACTGCAGAACACCGTTAATCGAAGGTAAGTATGCTATTTCTGATGAAATGTGTACTGGATATTTATATTATATAGAACATTGACGGGAGCGGATATTGAGAAGTTGTTCGAGGAGGATGACCATGATGTTAAATTTGGCAATGACAACGATGTTGAAGATGACAAAACTGACAATATTGAATTCTATGGAATTTTATTGCATAGCTTGTGGAGTTCATAAGTCCAGCATGGAGGCGATTGATGACCTATGTACTTCTTATTCATTTCAACTCTACCATTTAGAGAAACTTTCCATTTCGTGATCGAGTGTCGTTCCGTCAATGTATCCCGTCAAAGCCAGCAAAATATGGCATACAAATATTTTGTATTTAGGCCAGCAACCTATCTAAAAGGACTTGCTCGTTAATTGGCCACTGGCTATAAGCCGCCACGCATCAAACCCTCGTATCCTGCAGCATTATCACGTACATACCTACCGATATGCAGCCTGTTTTGAATACTCGTTTATCTCCGTCCATCGCATAAGAAACGCGAATTGAGCACCGTGATGAAGCTGGTCAAATGGCAATCAAAGGCAGGTGTCATGTTTGTCGGCATGTGAACGAAAGACAACGGAACTCCCGAAAAGTTTGCTTAGTTTGTAAACGGCCAGGGTGCCAGGAGTGCATTCAATCAATTGTCAAATGTGTTGAGTGCAGGAAATAATCATATGCCAACATTTTCATTTGTATGTATGTATATTACGTTTGAATTTACCCGTGGTCACCCAGGTGACTACGTCGGCCAGAATAAGAATATAAGATCTCAAACTGTAACAGTGTTCTATGGATTAAATCTTAAAACTTTATTTCGTGTTTTTTCTGCTCAAAATTAACAACTTTAAGATGTCATGGAACACAAGGTAATAGAATTTATTAAAAATATGTTTTTTTGTGCGAAAAATGTGAAATAGTCACCCAGGTGACTCGTCGGCCGAACTAGGGAAAGCCAACAGTGCTTAAATGATATAGCCCTCAATATTTCTAATTATACATTGGCAAACATTGAAATTTTTGACATTTATTTGGCAACCCACGTGCCCTTTGCATTCGGCTGGATTATAAGTTTCTTATCAATAAAATATATACAATTAATTTATTTATTTGTACAAAAAAAATATTTTCGTGTAAGTTAATGCTTGAAAAATACATTTTAGCATTAAGAAGGTGAAAAGTGTAAGTAAGAGTGAATATATTTGCTAGAATTGATTGGTAGCCATATGGCTACATTGGGCTTTAATGCATACAAAAATTTACCATTTAAACATATTTGGTAGTATGAAGTTTATCATGTATTTATAATTTTTTGCATCACTTGCTCTGAAACAAATAAAAAATAAATTTTTTTTTTTAAACTACATGTCAAAGGAAAGTGCCGTGTTAAAGGAATCCCTTGAGATTTATCACCGTGGGTGACCGAAATATATTGGGAAAAATAAAATTGTTAAACATTGTTTCAACTTGACCTGAAGCCTGCGAAGAACAACTACATTATTTTTTTATGTTAAACACAAAGCAACATTACATTATTTATATTTAATTCTAGAAAATTAAGTCCTGTGGTTGCAATATTTGTATATTTTCTTTTTCTAGATTGGTAATGGCCAATGGCCAGCCCCATCATACTATATGTCTGAAATCGGTCTTTTAGTACATGATTTCGTCTCCGTTGTTGGAATTGGACGGTTGCTGTTTTGATCAGATGGCATTCCTCTTTTTTTGTCGTTAATAAAACCAGCATTTATCATCCTATGTGCAATTTTCGCTTTGAACTCTAGCAACGAGTTATGAGTGGGGTGAACCTAAGCAATATGATGGTTAGGCTTTATAGGTCAAAATTGGAAACAAAAATACTACTTACGCATATTTTATCACGTCCCAGATATTTGCTAAAGGCAGAAGAAAAGGTAGACCTCCACTGCGTTGGGAAGATCAGGTGAAGACTAACTCGTCCTCCCTTGGTATATCCAATTGGTGCCAGGCAGCACTAAGCAGAAACGACTCGCGCGCTCTTTTTGGACTCGGCCAAATCTTTTAGACGGTTACGCGTCAATTAAGAATAAGACGTTTGTGTTGTCAATTCCTGGTTATTGTATAAGAGGCATTGCATACAAAAGAAAATGCCGACAAAAAAACGTTTCTAGAGTTCAAAGCAGAAATTGCTGATGGGATGATAAATGCTGCTTTTATTAAAAATGGTAGAAATAGGGGAAGACCATCTCATCTAAACAGCAACAGTCCAGTTCCAAAAACACAAAAACAGAGGAAATCCGGTACTAAAAGACAGATCTCAGACATGCAGTATGATGGTGCTGACCATTGGCCATTACCGATCTATTTAGAAAAAGGAAAACGTAAATATTGCAACAGCAGGACTTCGTTTTCTAGACATAAATGTACAAAATTCAATATTGCTTTGTATTTAACATCAAAATATATTTTTTTATTTGTTTCATAGCAAATGATGCAAAAAAGTATAAATAAATGATAAACTTCATACAACCAAATATGTTTAAATTTGTATGCATTAATTCCCAATGTAGCCATATGGATACCAAACCCTACCACCCACTGAAATACAGATATCAAAAAAAATTTAATGCAGGATCATTTTAAATGCTATTTATATTAGAAAAAACATTGTTTGATTTTTTTCTACATTTGCTTCTTAATTTGGGAAGGAGAGGGTTAAGGCGAATAGTTTACTTCCACAGATAATAATTAGTTTTTTTTTTGCTTAGTATAAGTTCAACTCTATGGCCAGTAATGACTATACATTAACCGACTAAGCCAGTACTTATACAGTAGCCTCTTTATTTTAGTTAAAGCCAATATTGTATTTGTGTTCTATATAAGAATACTAGCAAATACCCGTCCCACTTCGCTGCGACAAATAACACTATGCCACTCCCTTCCCTATCGGCCTCCCTACCACTCTGCATTTCTCGTTCCCTCTATCTCTTTCTCCCCCTCTCACGTTCCTTATCAACAACCTTCCATGGCCATCTGGGTCCACATCTCGGTGTATATCATGATTACTACTATATTTTGATACAAATACTGCTCAAAAATGTTTCGAGCTACTCCGGTTCATGTTTGTGCTTCAATATCGAGTACCGATTAAGATATCCGTATAGCGTTAAATATATATGGAAACCCTGAGCAGCACCTTTAATTTGATGCCAATATTACGAAAAAATATTTGGGGTCATCCGGGTTCATGTTTTGGTCTCTATCGTGAGAACCGACTGGAAAATTGGAATGGAATAAACTCTCTATTGAAGCTCTGATTGATAACTTTAATTTGATACCAATATTGATCAAAAATATTTCGGAGGCATTTGGGTCTATATTTTGGCCTATATCTCGGGAAGGGGTTGAGATACCAGAATTAAATGTGTTCAAAATTTTAATCTAATACCAGGTGATCATAGTGTCAAAATTTGAATGTGATCGGACGGGAAGTTTCGGCGTCCATAAGGAACAAACAAACGAACAAACTTTCATCCTTCGCTTCGCAGCGCCCTTCCTATCTCACATTCCTTTCCTTTTCCCTTTACCTTTCATTTGCGTTGCGTTTTTCCTTTTTTAGTTTCCCCATTCCTTTCCCTTTCTCTATCGCTCTTTCTTACCTCCCCTTCTTTTCCCTATCCGTTTTCTCCATTTCCTTTTCCTTTTCCTTTTCCTTTTCCTTTTCATTTTCCTTTTCATTTTCCTTTTCCTTTTCATTTTACCTTTCTCATTTACCTCCCTCCACCATTTTCCTTTATACTTCCTTTTTCATTTTCCTAAGGAACCGGGTTGGGCATTATATCGAAGAGAGCTGTATATAGAAGTCCTCATTTCTGCTTTTGATACCGATATCGCCGAAGAAACATCCCAGGATTATCCAGGTCCACAGTTTGACTGATATCAGGGAACTTTCATTTGATACCAATATTGCTCAAAGACTTGCTTGGCCTCTCTGGGTCCACATTTGGGCCCTTATTCCGGGAGCCTTCCGCTGTTTACTAATATCATATGAATCTACTACTATTTCATAAAGATCGGTTGATTACTTTGGAAGTCCATAAAGGACACACAGGCAGATATACACACATTCAGTTTTATATGATAGATAGGACATAAGCAAATAGTTTGTTCTACTCTTCCTAAGCCCACGTTGCATCTATTGTCACTGACCAGATCCAGCTTAGGAAGCTATGTTCTCATTGTTTTCCTTCGCATGAATTAGGTGTGTCCGTTATGGCCTGTTTCGTTTAAGCCTCAATGCTTTTAGTGTCGTTTTAGTCGTGCTTTAAGGGCTGCGATGATTTTTGGAAGACTGTCCATCAGTGCATCATCTTTTAACATACTATACGGCTTTGATACTGTCTAGTATAATCTACTTTGTGTTTTATAATATCTAGGGGATTCACAACCTGTCATATTACGTCATATCGTCATAAGTCATAATATTTTGTTGTTGCATTCTAGGCTATACATATGTGTACTAAATAAATACAACTCTCCACGATATGTTTTTGGATCGTCGTATTTGATCAGCTGTTTTTGTTTACTTCTTCACAGGGCTTCGGAAAAGTCGTTTATAACTATTTCCGTACAATATTTTAATAAGACATATGACTTTATGACACTTTGTGAATCACCTAATCATATATAGTACTCCTTCCTCTTTAGAAGATGTAGCGTAGGATATCCCTACCTAATCTAGTTTTATCCAAGTTCCATCTGGCAAATAAAACAAGGTCTCTTTATTCACTGTAAACCTAAGCTAGGAAATAAATTTCTTTAGGTGACTGCTCAACAGAACCCTAATCGTTGCCTCCCACATTTTATTATTGAATTCCTGCGTACGCAGTTTTCATGATTTTCTTTTGCAGTTAATCCACATTCCTTAGACACCTAAATATTTTTTATAAATTTTAGTATAATCCGTATAATTCACAAGAATTTTAGTAAAATTTTTTGTGTCCCAAAGAAAACGCATAGAACTACTTCCTTGAGCTTATGCTAATCATTAATTTTCTCTTTTGCCACTTAATCCAAAAGCAACTTACAAATATAAGGCACATTAGCAACATTCCGACAATCCACGCAAATACACCCACATTCACAAAAGTACGTTGCTTCAATAATTCCTCTTTAAAAGTATCCAATTTTGCATATGGTATTAGATCCTTGAAAAACATTTTCATTCATGCGTTTGGTCCTTCGCTGCGTCGTTCCACCTTTCGCTTAGCTCCTTGTGAAGAAAAAAAAACAAAACACCAAAAGCAGCTCGATTGCGATAAATTCACAATCCCAAAACCATGTAAAACCGACTTCTAACACATTGCGATCGCGATTTGCGACTGTTTGGTGAAATGCACCGAAAATGTAATGAAACTATATATGAATTAGTAAAATGAAAGTTAGTTCCTCCAAATCAATTAAAATAATGCTCGCGTTTTGCTTGCTTGCTTGCATGCGAAGAAGAGAAAAATTATGTGTGTATGTATGTACATATGTATCTTTAACATTGAAAATTGCTTTTGCCGAAAATAGACAAACAAACCACTAAAATAATTATAAGTGCAGTTAAAATATGATTAACGTAGGTGTTATTGTAAAGCACCTACATGAATAAGTACTCCTCACTTGTTCGCAGATAAATTGCTTTTTTTATATGTATGTATGTATTTTATATATTAGGGTGTTTAATATTTAAGCGTTTGATATTTCTTTCTTTATGAAATAAAAATTCGATTTTTTATACAAATTATATATACTAGTATCGCCGGTGCTCGAAATTCGACCGTGCAATTTATTTTTTCAACTTTGTACTGGTACAAAAATTATTCCTTTTCGCGGAGATAAGCAACACTTTCCAAATTCCAGTTGTACCGCAACACTGATTTGCCCTTTTGATCAGTGTTGCCACTTTAGCTATTTTGTAGCTAGATTTAGCTATAACTTTTGGCGTTTAGCTACAGATATTTGCGTTTAGCTATTAGCTATTTTTGTTAGCTTTTTTTTTTAATAGCTTAGCTATTTTTAGCTATTTTTCTTAATTTCTTTATTTTGCACATCAGTTTATCATTTTAAGCTAATGAGTCATCTGCGAGTTTATGAAAACTTGAAAGTGTATACTTATCCTTATGATTATCAAACTATACAAAAGTTGATAGTCTGGCATGCCTTCCTTATTTTATCGATTATTGGTGCATTCATATGCAAGGTTGATGCAATCAAGGCAGATCTGGGAAGGTAGGCTCGGAGGCGAATTCAGAAATTTCCCATGTATTTTGTTATTGTAATTGGTAGAGTGTAATGTCAAAATGATAATTCGTCTTAGTTAAAATCTGAATTCGCTTGAGACTCGCCCATTCCTATTGGTCATGATGTGAATTCGCTTTGATTTTGACATTACACTCTACCTTTGTAAATAAAAAAGTAGTTTCTGAATTCGCCACCGAGCCTACCTTCCTAGATCTGCCTTGGATGCAATAAGGTTTTCGCAGTGCGCAAAAGCAACTCTGCCATACATTTTGTTGTTGCCCATTTTGCTATTTGAATTCGCAAATGACCATTGGCATACGCGATATTTGAACCGTCCTTTTCACGGTGTATTCGTAAAGTTTTTCAGAACTTTATTATCAAGTTAATTGAGCAACTCCGCCAACGCTTACCGCAGAATATTCAATCTTTAAAAAATATTGAATTTTTTTCTGTAAATAAGCCAAAAATATTTGACACTTTCAAGGATGAAAAGGATCACTTTAACACGGAGGAAATCACTATTTTAGAAATGCAATGGAAAAACTGCACGCATACCCATGGAAGGGAACTACCTCTACAATAAAGTTTTGGGTAGACGTAAGAAAGCTTAGAAATGCTCTTAACGAAAATCCGTTTGAAGAACTACAATCTTTTGTGTTTAATTTTCTAATCCTACCGCTTAGTAATACAGAAATAGAACGTAGATTTTCTGTTATGAACGTAATAAAAACAAAGCAAAGAAATAGAATGCAATTATTTATGTTAAACTCTCTATTGACTGTTAGGTATGGTCTAAAAAGGCTTGAAAAATGTTGTAATAACTTTAAAATTCCTAACGATATTATTAAAGCAATGACTTCAATTAATAATAATTCAACCTGTGAATTAAATGAAGAAGATATGATTTTTGAAATGTTATTGAATCAAATTTTTAACTAAAGTTTAAATATTAATTAGTCGCTATTATAATTTATTTTAATACTGCAATTGAATGTACATACATACATACATACATATGTAATGAATTGATTTTCTTCATTGTAGTAATCTTATTATACGACGTACATATATAAGTACATACAAACAAATATATGTATGGCTACAATATATAATATATGTATATATAAATATTCATATATGTGAAGTTGTTTTATGTCACGTCTTTTTAAATAAATCATTATTTGGCTATTTTTGAAAAAAAAAAAAAAATGTGGCTATTTATTTTAGCTATGAAAAAAATTATTTAGCTATTTTTAGCAATTTTTATACTCAGCTGTACTAGTACATAGAGTATTATAGTTTTGATTTCCTAACGGTGGATTGTAACAGAATGAAATAATCGAGATAGATATAGACTTATATATATCAAAATGATCAGGGTGAAAAGAGAAATCGATTGAGCCATGTCCGTCCGTCTGTCCGGCTGTCCGTCTGTGAGAACGATAACTCGCGCAAAAATTGAGATATTTTGATGAAATTTGAAATGTAAGTTGGTATCAAGACAGGAACGGATGGTATTGAAAATGGGCGAAATCGGACCATGACCACGCCCACCTCCCCTATATAGTAAAAATCGGAAATTTTGTATCTCAGTCACTAATAGAGCTAGAGTGATAAAATTTCACACACGTATTGAGCTCAGGCCCTTATGAAGAAATATGGTGAAATTTTTGAAAATGGGCGGTGCCACGCCCACTTATTAAGGGGCAAACATTGAAAGTTTTATGAGTCATAACTCAGAAACCGTTGAAGATATATCGATGAAATTTGGTAGGCGTGATATACTTACTTAGGCAAATGTTTGGACGAAAAATTGCCAAAATCGGTTGACGACCACGCCCACTTTTATATATGGGTATTATAAAGTGACCTAATAAAAACATTTTAAGCGATATCTCTGTCAAATATAAAGATACATCATTGAAATTTTATGGAAGGTGTCCAACTATGGACATAAAAAAAAAATACCAAAAATTTTGGAAAATGGGCGTGGCACCGCCTCCTTTTAGAAGCAGGAATATACGAGATTTCTGAGCCCATAACTCGACAAATAATCGATATATTATGACGAAACTTGGTGTATACACTTTCACTACTTTTAGTAATACATGTTCAAAATTTTAGCGAAATCGGTTGACGACCACACCCACTTTTATATATGGGTATCATAAAGTGGCCTAATAAAAACATTTTAAGCGATATCTTTGTGAAATATAAAGATAATTCATTGAAATTTGTGGTATGATTTCTACAATAGATCGGAAACAAAAAATAGAAAAATTTCGGAAAATGGGCGTGGCACCGCCTCTTTTCAGACAAAGGAATCAGCGAGATTTCGGAGCCCACAACTCGACAAATAATTGAGATATTATGACGAAACTTGGTTTATACACTTTTATAACTTGTGTTAATAGACGCGCAAAAATTTATTGAAATCGGTTTATGACCACGCCTACTTTTTAACAAAGATATTTTTGGAACACTCTTTGGGAATTTGTAACAAGACTTCTTTGTAACTAGAAGTCATAAAGGAATGAAATTTTGCACAAAGAATAATATTCATATGCTTAGTTGGATGACTGATAAAAATGTTGAAAATGGGCGTGGCTACGCCCACTTTATGCGGCACTCGCTTTATATAAAATACACCCTATATCGAACAAACGCAAACAAATAATGAAAGCATACAGCTGAGTATCTAATGTTCGATTCCACTCGAACTTAGGCTTCCTTACTTGTTTTTATTTAATTTAGCTATAAGCTTCAAAATATTCTGGCAACACTGCTTTTGATCACGGTCCGACGCGAAATCATGGTCAAAATCAAGGCAGATCTAGGAAGGTAGGCCCGGTGGTGAGCGATTTTAAATTAAAGCGACTCTTCAACTGTGTTTACGATATTTGTAAACACGTTTACGATATCTATTTATCTTAACTAAAAATTTTATTTATTATTTACAAGCAAATTAAATAATTTATAGAAAAAATTATGTGTCTATGCACTGCTCCTGACTCATACGAACACATCCAAATCAATTTTATGTGGATATGAGTATGTTAAATGTGCAAAACAGCCTGGCAATTGTTTGTATGGGAAAAATGTTAGCCTATTAATATATAGATATATATAAGTAAGTATATGAATCAAGTGTCTGCTTCCACAATGAAGATGGATATATTTGATACTCGATTCAAGAACAAGCTCATTCTCCAAAAAAGTGGAACCTTCGTTAATCGATGTACGCTCTTTTGTTATAAACTGAAAATCCAGCCCATTCTCGAAGGTAAATTTTAATGATTGAAATAGTACGCCGCTTTCTCTCTTATGTTTCTCTTATTCGAAAACGAATTTGTTTTCTATAAAGAGTCAACATCTCTATTAGGAGGACATGGAAAAAACTTAACGCCACCCTAGTATATAATAAATATGAACACATCTTCACGTTTAATCTCAATCTACGATTGCATTAATTAGTATTCGCGCAGCTAAAGACTCAATTGAAAGAAAGTACTTACAAAAAAAGTAAAACATCGGTTAGACATAGTTCAAAGAAAAAGTAGAAACCGTGAAATTGTAGCAACGCGCAAACTTCTGCGGCTTGTCTTGGTTTGGGTAATGAAAGGCAAAGGGGCTTTAACTAAATGAAGCAACTATGTATTTACATACACAAAATAGTGAAAATTTTACACTTAAAAAAATAGAGTAACTAATTGCATGCAATATGAATATACATATGTAGTATATATGTACATTAAGGTGAAGTGAATATTTTTTTGGAAATTCAATTTGTTCCAAAGCTAGAACGGCACCATTCTATCCCAGTAATAAACCTGTAAAATTTTATTGACCTACTCGCATGTTTAGAGGTGCCCCCAGCCCCGCAAAGTTGAAAGCAATAAGCACGATCTAATACAAATATGAAATTTTGAAAATTATAAAATCAAAAAACCAAGTATGGGAATTGATAAAGATGGCTAAGGTGAGTATTAAAGTGAATTTTCTTTTTTTGGAAACAACAACAACAAAAATTATTAAAGGTCAAAGTTTATATTATGCATTTTTTAAATTGCAATTACTTAAAAACTACTGAACCGATTTCGGATATTTTTATACCAAATCTTGATACCTAAATTACAAATATTGCATGCATTTAGAGGCCCACAATTTCCAATGAAACAGGGATCTCCACACTAGTGCTGGAAAACCATCGATAGTGGTCCCATCGATTGACCATCGATAGGTTTAAAGGCAACCATCGATAGTATCGATGGTTTAATATATGTACGTAATTGGCCCGTTAAAGGGCAATGTGGTACTCAAATATTTAATGCACATACAAATACATATGTATGCATGTATGTACTTACGTTCCCATATTTAAAAGAAAAATATAAACTTTTATTAGAAAAATTAATTAAAAACCAAAGTTTATGTAAAAAGTTCAATACAAAAAATAAATCAAAGTAAGAATACTACATACGCACATTTGTAGGTACATATACAGTTGTCCACAAAATAGGAGAAGAGCCGAAATCAAAACCTAAATTGCTCAATTCTCAATAAAAAAAGTTTTATTTGCAAGTTTTTTCATAAAATTATTCACTAATCTTTTATTTACATATTCACAGCGCACATATTCCAATCAAGTACCTTGAAAATAATAAATCTCAGTTTTTTGATTAATTTTTTTAAAAGACGTTGGAGTTATGTACCAAGTAAAATACTATCGATGGTTAAAAAAAACCATCGATAATCGCTATGGCATCGGCCCCATCGATAGTATCGATAGTTCAATCGATGGTTTTCCAGCACTACTCCACACTACAGTACGAGCTTCATAAACTACACATGTATCAATAGGCTTGATTTAATCGGAATTGGCTATTTTGAATGTACTAAAGAAATACTTGGCTACCAGCCTAATATTTAATCTTTATGATATGTCTTGATTATGAAATTACTAGTCTTTACCCGCGGTCTTGTCCGCACCTACGAAGTCCCCTTTCAACATTCAGTTTGTCGAAGTCCAGCATAAAGAGAAAAAAATGTAAACTCATGGGTTTGAATATGTATTAACAAAAATTCATCTTAATGGATTCATTGAAGACAAAAGTCGTGCAGAGTAATGTGAAAAGGCCCAAAGATGGTTATAGAAGAGGCTGTAAGAACAAACGTAAGGGAAATATTTAAATTCTTACCTGTTTTTTTTTATTTTTTGTTTTTGCGGGTGGGCAATGCACCGTAATTGATGCCGTCGCACCAACCGTGTGTCCATAGACTAAAAAACTTCCCCTTGTTCGTTAATTTTAAGGTTTTTGGGCAATCACATTTTCACCGATAACTCAATCATCGATAAATTATCGAAGCATATCGAAGTCCAAATGAAACCTGGGACCATCCCCTTTCGTTTGATACCCATATTGTAGGGTAATATTAAGGTTTTTCTCCGGAAACGCATTTTGACCGATAACTCAGTTATCGATAAATTTATCGAAATATATAGAAATCCAAATAAAAAACCTTGGGCTATCCCCTTTCGTTTGATACCCATTTTATAGGGTAATGTTAAGGTTTTTGGGCAATCCCCGATAACTCAGTTATCGATAAATTTATCGAAATATGCCGAAGTCCAAATGAAACCTGGAGCCATCCCCTTTCGTTTGATACCCATATTGTAGGGCAAGTTTAAGGTTTTGGGGCAATCACATTTTCACCGATAACTCAGTTATCGATCAGTTTATCGAAATATATCGAAGTCCTAAATGAAACCTGGAGCCTTCCCCTTTCGTCTGATACCCATATTGTAGGGCAAGTTTAAGGTTTTTGGGCAATCACATTTTCACCGATAACTCAGTTATCGATTAATTTATCGAAACATATCGAAGTCCAAATGAAACCTGGGACCTTCCCCTTTCGCTTGATACCCATATTGTAGTGTAATTTTAATGCTTTTGGGCAATAACATTTTCACCGATAACTCAGTTATCGATCAATTTATCGAAATATATCGAAGTTCAATTGAAACCTGGGGCCATCCCCTTTCGTTTGATAGCCATATTGTGGGGCAAGTTTAAGGCTTTTGGGCAATCACATTTTCACCGATAACTCAGTTATCGATTAATTTATCGAAACATATCGAAGTCCAAATGAAACCTGGGACCTTCCCCTTTCCTTTGATACCCATATTGTAGTATAATTTTAATGCTTTTGGGCAATAACATTTTCACCGATAACTCAGTTATCGATCAATTTATCGAAATATATCGAAGTCCAAATGTAACCTGGGACCTTCCCCTTTCGTTTGATACCTATATTGTACGATCTATCTATACCTATATGCGAAATATCATAAGTATAATTCCAGTATACTCATAGTTATATGGAATAAAAATATAACGAAAAGTAACGGTTCTTAGCAGGGTCGGAACCCCCAAAATTAAAAACAAAAAATAGCCTATACTTCCTTCCAGACTATAACCTGTATGCCTGCCAAATTTCAACAAAATCCGTCTTGCCATTCTCACGTTTTTGAGGAACAAAAGCAAACGTCTGGACATCCAAACATCCAAACATCGCTACATTCACATTTATAATATTAGTAAGATTTGCCTTCATTGTTGTAAAGGAAGTTATACTTTTATGCAAATTACATTTTTGGTGATTTTCAATAACTGGTGAAGAAAGACTGGAGTAGAGGAATTAAAACTCCGGATATATGTATATATGCATATAAATGCATGTTTTTTTCCTCTCAACGGAAGTGATAAATGCCCGCTAAACACTTCATTAAAACACACAAAAGTATCCATATATGATTTCCGATTGTACTTTTATCTTCCTACTAAATGTAGACATTAAGATATCCGCATGTCTTCTCTTGTTAATTTTTACTTGTCCTAATGAAAAAAAATTAAAGCATGAATAACGAGAATTCATGAACATTGAACAGTTTTGTTTTTCGATTTGGTTCTCCTTTTCCCTCTCCTACTCTCTCTGTCTCTCGCACTCTCTTTATTCTTGCCTCTCCCGTTCCATTATAATTTCCTTTTTCCTTCCTTTTCCCCCCTTTCTCTTTCCCCTTTCTTTCCCCTTTCCCGTTCTCTTTACCCTTTAAACCGTGTTAAGCATTACATCGAAGAGAGCTCTAACTATATTGAAGCCCTGTGAAAGGTCTTAATGAGGAATTCGACACAGATCTATTATAATTGTGATGCCTAGACCGAGTTTCCAAATATGGGTCAAAGCGTGGACCCAGATGACCCCGGAAAATTTCTCAGCGATATTGCTTTTAAATGAAGGGTGTTGAGCAGGGATATTATATAGAAATGAACTCATTACGATTCCTAGGTGGGATCTCAAGATGTGGACCAATATGTGGACCCGGATAACAACGGGGTATATGTCTCAGGGATATTGGTACCAAATGAAAGGAGTTGAGCAGGACTCTTATCTAGAGTCGTATCCATTATGATTCCCAGGTCAAGTCCCCAGATGTGGGTCCATAAGTGGACCCGGATGACCCCGGACTGCTGCTGTGTAATACTGATATAAAATGAGAGTAATGAGAATGAAAAAAGAAAAGGCAAAGGGACGGAAAAGAAGAGGGAGAATGTAATGAAAATGGAATGAAGAGGATGGAAGGAGAGACAGTAAGACAGAGAATTAGATAAGTAATAAGAGGGGGAAGGAAAGGAAGAAAGACAGAAAATGAGAGGTAAGGGAAAGCGGTAGAGATAGGAAGCGAAAATGGGACGGGAGAGGAAAAAGGAAACGGAAATGAAAGGAAAGATTAATGAAAACGTAAAGAGAAAGGGATGGTAGAGGGAAACGGAGTTGCAAACTATTACGAAGAAAAATGGGACAAGAACATGAAGAGGGCAAACTATTGAAAATATTAATTTTTTCCTTCACCTTTTTAAACTTATCTGACTCTTGTTTAGCTCTGCAGTCAGGGGTAATATCGGTTTCTAGATACTTCCAACTTATTTTAAATTGTGCCATTTTTTGCTTCAAGTGCCTATAATAGTAAGTGGACCAAAGCAAAGCTTGGGCGGGTACAGATAGTAACCAATAAATTTTCCAGAAAACGGCCTAATGATTTTCAGTTCCCATTTGAAGCATTTCTAGTTTTATCTATTTCGGAATTGTGAAATTGGAAATCGCAAATCCAGCAGCTAAAAATGAATTCGCAAACAATACATTGAAAGTTTCGCTGCCTTTTGAAAGCGAATTAAATTTTACAAATGAGATAACTCACAGTAAGTAGTAAGTATCTAGTACAAATGCAACCCTGAGCGGTCATCTCTTCATTAACATAATAATTTGATTACTAATTCCCATTATTGCTACTTACCACAATTGCCACATATGAGCTTAAACACTATACGAAAATTAAATTAAAAAATAAATGATGTTTAGGTACATTTCTATAATTTATTAAAAAATTAAACTCTTTCATACAATTCATCATTTTATTTCACAAAAAAGTAAAAAAATATATCCGAAAACACAAAAACAAAATCTTCAATAATTTTTTTCTTTTCTATAAAATAAGCGGTTTTACTAATTATTAAGAGTATTTTATATCGTGAAACAAAAGGAAAAATAAAGAACAAAGAAAAAAATTATTAACGGCAATTCTTACTTGAACTCTTTAAAAGCCGAAAGCAAAAATAACCTTTTCACATTTAGTTTTTATATATTTATTATTTATGTATTTTTTTTTTTTGACTAGATGAATCTAGCCTTAGTTAGAATGTTTGTACGTACCACTTCGCTAGATCTTCAGCTTTCGGCTTTAATGAGCTTTTATAGTATGTTCCTCTCTTTCTTTCTTTTTTGCATTAAATAACTTTTTTACATAATCGCAGGCTATCTCTCTTAAACTTAATTGTTACATCTGAAACTTAAAAATCAAAAGGAATATTTGGCACTGGATATTTGTAGCCTTCCTCCTTAGGTGTTGGCCTAGGTGCTGGGGGTTGTGGTTTATTTGTGGGTGGCAGATAAGTTGGCGGTGGTGGTGGACGTGTAGTCTTCGGTGGTGGAGGACGAGTCACTGGTGGTGGTGGAGGAGTTGTAGGCCTAGGCGCTGGGGGCTGAGGTTTGTTCGTTGGTGGCAAATAAGTTGGTGGTGGTGGTGGACGTGTAGTCTTCGGTGGAGTTGGTCTGGGCGCTGGAGGCTGAGGTTTGTTCGTAGGCGGCAAGTATGTTGGTGGTGGTGGGGGACGTGTGGTCTTCGGTGGAGTTGGTCTTGGTGCTGGAGGCTGTGGCTTATTTGTGGGTGGCAAGTATGTTGGTGGTGGTGGTGGACGAGTTACTGGTGGTGGTGGTGGACGTGTAGTCTTCGGTGGAGTTGGTCTGGGCGCTGGAGGCTGAGGTTTGTTCGTGGGCGGCAAGTACGTTGGTGGTGGTCTTGTTACCGGTGGTGGAGGACGAGTAGTCTTTGGTGGAGTTGGTCTTGGTGCTGGAGGCTGTGGTTTATTGGTGGGTGGCAAGTACGTTGGTGGAGGTGGTGGACGTGTAGTCACCGGTGGAGTTGGTCTTGGTGCTGGCGGCTGAGGCTTGTTGGTGGGCGGCAAGTACGTTGGTGGAGGTGGTGGACGAGATGTTGGTGGAGGTGGTGGACGAGTTACTGGTGGTGGTGGTGGACGTGTAGTCTTTGGTGGAGTTGGTCTGGGCGCTGGAGGTTGTGGCTTGTTTGTTGGTGGTAAGTATGCTGGTCCTGGAGTAGTCCTTGTAGGAGGAGGCCTTGTCACTGGAGGTGGTGGCGGACGGGTCACTGGAGGTGGTGGTGGACGAGTTACTGGTGGTGGTGGTGGACGCGTCGTTGGTTTAGGCGCTGGTGGCTGTGGTTTGTTGGTGGGTGGCAGGTAAGTTGGTGGAGGATTTGTCACCTTCGGTGGCGGTGGACGAGTCACAACTGGAGGGGGTGGACGAGTTGTTGGTTTAGGCGCTGGAGGCTGTGGTTTGTTAGTGGGTGGCAGGTAAGTTGGTGGAGGATTTGTCACCTTCGGTGGTGCAGGGCGATAGACAGGCGGTTGTGTCACTTTTGGCGCGGGTGGTTGTGGTTTGTTGGTTGGTGGAGGATTTGTCACCTTCGGTGGTGCAGGGCGATACACAGGTGGTTGTGTCACTTTTGGCGCCGGTGGTTGTGGTTTGTTGGTTGGTGGAAGGTAAGTCGGTCCGGGAGTTGTGCGACGTGTGGGTGGTGCAGTAACTTTTGGTGGGGGTGGACGTGTAGTCTTCGGTGGAGTTGGTCTTGGTGCTGGAGGCTGAGGTTTGTTTGTGGGTGGCAAATAAGTTGGTGGTGGTGGTGGACGTGTAGTCTTCGGTGGTGGTGGACGAGTTACTGGTGGTGGTGGTGGACGTGTAGTCTTCGGTGGAGTTGGTCTGGGTGCTGGAGGCTGTGGTTTATTGGTGGGCGGCAAGTAAGTTGGTGGTGGTGGTGGACGTGTAGTCTGCGGTGGCGGTGGACGAGTTACAGGTGGTGGTGGTGGACGAGTTGTTGGTTTTGGTGCTGGCGGTTGTGGCTTGTTTGTTGGTGGTAAGTATGTTGGTCCTGGAGTAGTCCTTGTAGGAGGAGGCCTTGTCACTGGAGGTGGTGGCGGACGAGTTACAGGTGGTGGTGGTGGACGAGTTGTCGGTTTTGGTGCTGGAGGTTGAGGCTTGTTGGTGGGCGGTAAGTATGTTGGCGGAGGTGGTGGACGAGATGTTGGTGGAGTTGGTGGACGAGTTACTGGTGGTGGTGGTGGACGAGTTGTCGGTTTTGGTGCTGGAGGTTGAGGCTTGTTGGTGGGCGGCAAGTATGTTGGCGGAGGTGGTGGACGAGATGTTGGTGGAGTTGGTGGACGAGTTACTGGTGGTGGTGGTGGACGAGTTGTCGGTTTTGGTGCTGGAGGTTGAGGCTTGTTGGTGGGCGGCAAGTATGTTGCTGGAGGTCTCGTCGACGGTGGACGAGTTACTGGCGGTGGTGGAGGACGTGTTGTTGGCTTCGGTGCAGGAGGTTGTGGCTTGTTCGTAGGTACTGGATAAGTGTAGGGTTTTTCTGGCACAGTGTACACGTAGGTTGTACGACTCACTGGCGGTTGAGTCACCGGTGGTGGTGGTGGACGTGTTGTTGGCTTAGGTGCCGGTGGTTGTGGTTTATTTGTGGGCGGCAAGTATGTTGGTTGAGGTGGTGGACGAGTGACCGGTGGTGGTGGTGGACGCGTCGTTGGCTTAGGGGCCGGCGGTTGTGGCTTGTTGGTGGGTACTGGATAGGTGTAAGGCTTCGCTGGCACAGTGTACACATAAGTTGTACGGCTCACTGGTGGTTGAGTCACCGGTGGTGGTGGAGGACGTGTCGTTGGTTTAGGTGCTGGTGGCTGTGGTTTATTTGTTGGTGGCAAGTATGTTGGTTGTGGTGGCGGCCGAGTTACGGGCGGAGGTGGCGGCCTAGTTACCGGTGGAGGTGGCGGCCTAGTTACCGGTGGTGGAGGCGGCCGAGTCACCGGTGGTGGTGGCGGACGTGTCGTTGGCTTCGGTTCCGGGAACGGTATGGCAGGCGGTGGATAGCTATAGCCCTCAGCTGCACGTACTACCCTCTGAAAGGCAAGCAAATATTTTATGTGTGTAAATTATTGATATGGAAGTTATGAAATAAATGTCGTAATGTGTTTTAGCACAGCGTTCGGCGTTATGTTACTTTGAAGAGCACAATTCATGTAAGAGTTTATAATGTTTACTTTCTCCATGTGAATTTTTATTATAAAAAAAATCTTATAACCGTTGCTTGTCGTTGCACTGCAGCAAGTCTAGCGCTTAGAACTCTCCGCCATGTGATTTGAGTTCGCGCACAATTCTGCTTGCGTATGCCGAACGCTGTTTTGTAAACAATTGTTATTGGAAGTTGGCTTACCAAGAATGTATCGGTGCTTGCATCAGCACGAATGCCGGCGACGCAAAGCGCCAAAATTAAAAGAGCGCTCTTCTGCAAATAGAAATAAGATTTAAGAGTTAATTTGTGGTTGTTTTTAAAGTTGCTTAATAAAATTTTTATTGTTTTGTTGGTTTACTTTGTGTTTTTTTTTTATTTAAATTAAAGTTTTTTATTTAATTCTTTTTAATTTATTTAATTTATTTTAGGCTGCTTTATTTTTTTTAACGGTTTTTTTTATTTAGTTAAAACTTATTTAATTTAATTGTTGGGGTAAGTGGAAAAAAATCCAACAGCTTGCACAGAGTCTCAATGGCCGAGTGTGTTTATCCGTTGGGTCATTGCGGCTGAAGTTGGAATGGACTCGGGTTCAATCCCCGGTGCATCCACTTCCGAAAAGAGTGCTGATGATCGAAAATGGTTTTTCGTGAAATAGCTATACACTCAACCTTCGCTGTAAATAGTTGTTGAATTTTTTTCCACTTACCCCAACAATTAAAAATTCAATTAAAATAAAAATTTCGTGCTAAGCACTAAAAACTCTTTCAAGTAAAATTGTTAACGTTGTTTGGTATATACATAAAATAAAATACCAACAACAATGTTCATTGCGAACTGCCTACAACAAAAAATTCAGCACGTTTGTGGAGAATATATGTATGCAAAAGCATATACACACTAACGTTAATGTTGAAAATGAAAAAGGCAAAAGTGGGGAAAATCCAACAGCTTGCACAGAGTCTCAATGGCCGAGTGTGTTTATCCGTTGGGTCATTGCGGCTGAAGTTGGAATGGACTCGGGTTCAATCCCCGGTGCATCCACTTCCGAAAAGAGTGCTGATGATCGAAAATGGTTTTTCGTGAAATAGCTATACACTCAGCCTTCGCTGTAAATAGTTGTTGAATTTTTTTCCACTTACCCCAACAATTAAAAATTGAATTAAAATAAAAATTTCGTGCTAAGCACTAAACACTCTTATTTAATTTAAATTTCAATTATTTTATTTTTTAATATTAAGTGTGCTAATTTGGTGGACATACTGTGTTATAGTATATATCGACGGCTGAGAATAATATCGCCCTATTTCAAGAATTGTTTCAAAAACGCCCTATTTCAAGAATTGTTTCAATAACGTCCTATTTCAGAGAAATGTATATGGAATTTTCTTTGAAATAGGGCGTTTTTGAAGCAAAATCTGAAATAGGACGTTACTCAAACAATTTTTGGAATAGGGCGATCTTATTCTCAGCCGTCGATATGTATGTATACATTTTAACATTTCGACAGCCCCACTGCAAAATTCTGTAAGTCACTATTTTTCCAAAAATAAGGTTCTGAGCCTTTCCCATAGATCTTGGATTTGCGCGTATTAAAATGCAGCCAAAATGGGGTTACAACTTCCCGATTCTTTTCAGTGGTTAGTATGGCATTAAAGTGGATTGAAAAAAGTCCGATTCATATGATAAAATTATCATAGTTTTTCTCTCTCCTTTTTGGTTTTGGACATACATGGTTTTGCCGTCTGGCTGTCGATTTTCGAGGTTTATAGTAAGACCTAGAAAGCTATTAATATTAAAATTTGAGTTTGGCACTTGCTTTAATTGTGTTTAAAAATCCATTTATTAAATAAGTGGAGAGAAAAAGAACTTATTTTTTTTTTTTCAAATAAACTTGTTCTTGCGTTTTTCTTGTATTTAAACACTGCAATAAATTTACTGCTTATTGGGTATTATAACAAACAGTTCTATCTTTTTTTTTGTTTGTGCATTTCGAGCGGTATTGCTAATCCAATGTCTTCAACCAAAAACATGCCTGGCAACTTTTTTTTTGCGAATATTTTAAATTATCAAAGAATTAATGCTAAATTTTTTTTCTTAGCAGTTGAAACTTAAATAAAAAGAAGCTTTGAAGGTAAGAGGTTGAACTTGATTTAAATTAATTTTAGATTATTGCTTTGCTTGTTTTTCTTTTACTTTTTTATTTTGTCAGCGAACAACGCTTTAATGAATTCATGGACAGCCGACCTTGCATGTCATGCTCGTTTTATGATCAAGATTTTATTTTAATTAATATACAAATGTACATGTGAATCTTTCTTAATAATTTGTAAGCGGCTAGCTTATTCTTTTGCATGTCTAGTATGTATACACGTGTCTTTTTAAATAAGCAAATTTGTCAAGTTGGGTATATAATTTTCGTTAAGAAAGTGAAAGGTGGAATGTATAAGAATGAATGTTTGTTTAATTGAAAATTTCATTAGCGAAAACTTAACACAATATTTTTCGGCACTTTGATTTTTTTTGTTACAATTTATGCGATCTTATCGCAGTTCAAGGTCATCGTATTCTACAGCCTCTAAAACAGCTTTTTGTAGCACCTGCTAGAAAGTATAACGTTCTGGTAAGATTTATGACTTTTCAAAATTAAATTGCTTTAGAAGTAGCTGTAATAAAAAAAGCAAATAATAATACTTTCCAAACACCCTACATATATCGTATGAGTAAGTCGTTTAATATGTAAACACATAATTTTTTTCTATTAGTCTGTAAGGATATTTATTGTATTCATTGGCTGATTTAAAACAAATAAACCTAAAAAACCTTAGTCACTTTGTAAGATATCGTGATAGTTGGCATTATCATTATCCTTATTATTATCGTTATCGTTATCATTATCATTATCGTGATTGTTATCGTTATCGCAAAGTCAACGTTTCATCACTGAATCATTATCGTATCATATTGATATCATCAACGTTTCATGATTGCATCGGCATTCATACCGAATTTTATCGTACAACATAAATAGGCGGCCGTTTATCCTCTTGTGTGCGATAAAAAAATACGTTTTTCTTTGGGCATTAAGGTACTGCCAGACGATGCAATGAAAGTGCTTTCCGAAAGTGTCAAATCATTGAAAGAACTTTCATGAGTATCCACACGATGCAATGAAAGTGCTTTCAGAAAGCACTTTTTACTTCCACTTTCCGAAAACTTTCAGGAATTACTTTTCGTTTGTCCACACGGGAAAGGGAAATGAGTTTTTGAAAGTACTTTCTGACAGCTGTCAAATTAAATTCAAACAGCTGTGAGAGCAACACAAATGTAGGAGAGCAAAGAGCTTGTTGTGTGAGAGCAAACAGCTGTGCGTGGAATGGTGATGGTGGAGACTTTTGTGTTTTTTGTGTTCATATGAAAAATATAACGTGATAATTAATTATTTTAATAGTTGTATTTTGTTTATACATATGTATTTTTATAAAGAAAACATATTTACATGCCGGTTCGATCATTTAGACAACACTCTATCAGCTAGCAACTTCCAGATAGTAAAACACTTTCAGATGTAACAATTGAAAGTTAAAAGTATTTCTGAAAAGTATTTTTCTCGCAGCTAGACGATGAAAGTTTTTCGTAAGAAAGTAATTACTGAAATTTTGGAAAACACTTTCAGAAAGTACTTTTTTGGTGGCTACACGAGAAAATTTTACTTTTTCACTTTCTGAAAGCACTTTCATTGCATCGTCTGGCAAGACCTTTACTCTTGCTCGCTTATACTGGATTCTGCTCTCTTAGCTGACAGTTTTCATACAAAATGTTACGAGACCTTAGAGACCTTTAGAGTGTATGCCAGCTATTCATTAAACTGGGCCTAACTGATTATGACATTTTTTTTCTATTGTGAATAAGTAAAATGGTTTCAAATTGTTGGGATTGAATCTTGGATAGTGTCAAAATGGAGAAGGCATCTATCGACACTATTCAAGACTCAATCCCAACACCGCTCGTTAGAGTAAGGGAATTGGAAAAAAGTGTTGAGGAACGGTGCTGGAATTGAGTCTTGGATAGTCTCGATATATGCCTTCTCCACTTCGACACTATCCGAGACTCAATCCCAACAATTTGAAACTATTTTATTTATTCACAATAGAAAAAATTGAGTCTTGGATAGCATCGAAATGGAAAAGAGGAAGGAAATACAAATATTTTTCCAATTCCCTTACTTTGACGAACTTGTCTTTATACCAGCGGTTGTTTTTTCGCAACTCTCTAAGTCTTGCCCAAACGAATGCAGCTATAAACACAAGTTGTTTTGCTAAAATCAAAAATTTTTTTCAATTTAATTAATATGATGTTGTGTTACTTGTGCTTCTCCTCTTTTTTGCTTAATTTCCCCTTTTCTGCTTAGCTGCTTTGAAAACTGCTACATCTATGATGGCTAGTCGATGTGTAGATTTGTATGTAAGCGTGGTACCAAGTGCTTAATTATTATGCGTATCTGTCAACGCTTCGTCTTTTTTGTTTTATTAGTGCATTATTAATCATTATCTATGTTTATGTCATTATTATTAATCAAAGTGTTTTCAAATGAGCCAAAATTCATAAATAAAATATCTTCGCTTGCCAAAAAAAAAGAAAAAACAAAAACAAATGCATGTATAATTTCATGGCTAAAATTTAATGCATGTCTTTAACAACATTTTGGGCATAAACTCCATAACTTGCTTTGGTTGTTTTTTGTGTTTTTTTTTTGTTTCTTATTATTCAGATAAGGAGTGGCGTAAACATTTTGTTTTTTTTGGATCCATAATTTATTTGTTTTGATCAATTTTTTAAATGCAAATTTGTTGCATTGATTACACTTTATGGCTACAAAGCTGAAATGCTATTTACATATTTAATACTTTGCTTGTGGCTAGATTCTTTAGATCCTACTCATAGAAGAAATTTATATACAGATAGCCTTGAAAATTTGCGTTCCTCAGAAGACTTTGCATAACTTTTAAAACCGCAAGCGCGGTGTTAAAATGCAAAGTTATGTTAAAATTCTTAATTTGCAAAAAAAAAGTCTTTAATAGCGTAGTGTTAAAATTTCGCTTTAGAGTTTAAGATTTCGCTTTCAATAACCTTCGTTTTTTAACAATATATTATATACATAAATAGATATTAAATAGATGTTATTTATGGTTTTTGTATTTTAGATATGCATTTAAAATATAGAAATGTACATACTTATTTAATATAAATAAAAAATATTTACCTAAAATCAGTTAGTGACTAATACCCACATACATATATAACAACAGCCTTGATATATATTTTACGAATAAAAATAAGAAAATTCGCCATACACCCCATAAATCACGATTTGTCTCTTATGCTAATGCAAACAATCAATTTAAACTGTCTTAGCTTATCTATTGACTCGTGTATTGTCTAATGGTACATTCATTATATTTTCTGCTTTCTTTTAGATCTTCTGATATAGTAGTATATACGAGTATATAAAATTCTTGAAATTATAAGTGGCTTACTTATAATTGCTTATAATTAATTCTACATAGACGTTGCTTTGACTGTTTTGCGCTACTTGGTGACTTTGATTGATAGTAAAAAAAAAAAATGTACTACTACTAAGAGGTTCAATGCATAGAATAACTAATGGTAAATGTTATGCAGTTCAAGGACATTTGAGCAACAAAAAGTGCTGGGCATACACACGTAAAAGTTTTAAATTTCTAGATTTTCACGATTTAAACTAACATGCTGTAGGTCAACGCATTTATTTACTAATATCAAAATACTCTGCTTCTTTAAAAGTTTGCCATCTGAAAACAAATATATGAACATAGCCTACAAAATAAGTAATACCGCGACTGTTCGCTTTAATTACAAAAAAAAAAACAGAGTAAGACCAACGTTTGATGACCATCTTTGCGAAGGTCGTGCATGCAACTCTGTTGTCGCGAAAAAAATTTATGCCTTTCGTGAAATGATTTTGTCAGATCGGCATGTGATCTATAGTGAGATAAAGGCATCTTTAGGCATTTAGACGAAACAAATACATACGATTTTGCATGTCAGAAAGGATCTCACACATTTGAAAGAAGAAAAAAAACAGGCACGTGCCAATTTGTGCAGGGAAATGCTAGAAAAATTAGAAGGGGATCATTCAAATTGGTGTGGAGATAAACGATAACAATTCTATATTAACGGAAAATAATAGGAGGTAAATAGGTGGTCGCTGTGGTGCAGTGGGTAGAGTGCTCGCCTGCTATGCCAGAGGTCTCGGGTTCAAACCACGGTCCGAGCCAAACAAATTTTTCTAATTAGTAAAAATCCAATTATTGGGTTTTTTAAGAGCAGCGGTCACCTCTCGGCAGTGGGCGGCATACCCTCCGAGAGTATTTCTGCCATGAAAAAGCTTCTCACAAAAAATGCATTCGCCGTTCGGAGCCGGCATAAAACTGTAGGTCCACCCAATTAGTAGGAAAAACAAAAAGGAGCACACCTCGAATTGGGAGAGAAGCTCGGCCATAAAACTCGTCAGAGTTATAATAGCGCCATTGTATTATTATATTATTATTAATAGGAGTTATACGAAAAGGGGGCGTGGCACCTCCCATACATACTTAGCGTTTGGAAGCTGAATATATCAAAAAAAAAAAAAGAATAAATGGCAGGATCCTGAAAATTGCTATAGAGCTAAATGATATTAAAACCACTCTCACGCATAAAAGTGGAGGTTATCGAAAAAGGATCGTGGCACCTCCCATACACACTTAATTTTTTAAGCTGAATATCTAAAAGGATTTAAGGTAGGGACCTGGAAATTGGTACAGAGCGATATGATATCAAAACAATTTTTGCGCATAAAAGTGTAGGTTATCGGAAAAGGGGGAGTGCCACCTGCCATATAATCTTAATTATTCAAGCTGATTATCTCTAAAGGAGTTCAAGGTAGGGAGCTGAAAATTGGTATAGAGCTAAATGATATCAAAACCATTCCTACGCATAAAAGTGGGGGTTATCGGAAAAGGGGGTGTGGCACCTCCCATACAAACTTAATATTTCAAGCTGAATATCTATAAAAGCGTTTAAGGTTGGGACCTGAAAATTGATCAGGAGATTAACGATATCAATAGCATGCTTATGAAAAAAAACAGTAGTTTTGGGAAAAGGGGGCGTGACACCTCCCATTCGTTCTGAATTTTTAAGGCTAAATATCTATGCAGATACGATATCAATACCATGTTCACCCAGAAAAGAAAAGATTTATCGAAAAATGGGACACTGCACCTCAAGGGAGAGGAATGCTTACTTCCCCGGGTTCCCTTATCTTCAACAGATTTGCCCTTCCAATTCAAACGTATGCAGTTCCCAGTGAAACTTGCATTTGCGTTGACAATTAACAGGTCACAAGGGCAGGAAGTATGCTGCATAAACCTAGAAATGCCATGCTTTTCACATGGTCAGCTCTATGTGGCGTGTTCCCGTGTTGGAAAACCGTCCTCGCTATTTGTTTACGCTCCGGGACAGAAAACTAAAAATGTTGTGTATCGTGAAGCCTTAAACTGATTACTAAAATTATATATTTTTGAAGTTTTATACACAATGAAGTAATGAAAAATCGTTAATTTTCTATTAAAAATAATACCGGTGCACAATTTTTGAAATGAAATTAATAAAAAAATCTATTTTGGGCAGAACGAAGTTTGCCGGGTCAGCTAGTATTGTATAAAATCAGAAATTTTATTTTAAAAAAAACTCTGGTTGATTTCAATTTTAATATAAAAATGGTACTATTAACCAATTTTTGGTTGATTCTTTTCTCAGTGTACACTGAGAGAAAAAAAATATATGGAGGGGTCAAAGAAATTGTTTACCTATTTTGAACACTACTTTCTTTGTTTTGAGTAAATTTTCCTTAAAACATGTTAAAAGGTTTATAAAATATTGTTGTTACATGCGTTACCATGGTTTCATATACTTGTTTTGAAAAAATTCATACATTAAAATAATGAAAAATTCTTTAAGCGCCATTCCATTCCCAACTTTCCTTGTTTTGAAGACTTGATTTCTTTAATTTTGAGAAATTAAATTCCCATACAAATCCCCATGGCAACGAATTTGTTTGAATGTTTTTTTATGTTTTTTCCACATTTTTGAGAAAATTTACACAAAACAAAGAAAATTTTGTATTGGGACGCGTGTTCAAAATAAGGAAAATTATGTCTTGGATCGAGAGAAATTTTTTTTTTGAGTGTAAGAAAGCCAATTAATGACTTATTGCTCATAGTCACCTAGTTTATCGCCCAGATAACTCTTCCTATTTCGACATATACAAAATAAAATGCGTACACGGAAAAAATTATATTGATGTCATATCCATACATATGGATAATCCTGTCTGATCCTGAACTGTGGATGTCACATCCATATTTCTTTATACATTACTAATTTTGTTTGGAAGTGGACCCCCTTATGTTGACATTATATCCATAGTTTATAGAGCAGACAAGATTATACATATATATGGATGTCACATCCATATAGTTTTCTCCGTGTAGCGACTGTTTTTCATCACCCAAAGGGGTCCTTGAAGCATCTAAATCACTTGTTTTGGAGTTACCTCGCTTATAGTCGCAAAATTGGTTTTAAGATTTGTTTCATCGGATTCAAAAGTGTATAGATCTTAAAGGGAAATATTTTTAGAAGCAATAGAGTGTAAATTATAATTATCAACTGTTCGCTCTTTTATTCACTTTCTGGTTTCTACAAGATTCGTGTGTTCGGCGAAAGTATAAAAATGCGCTTTTGAATTACGAGCTTCCTTTTAGCTGTTTAAGCAAATACTAAGCACTTACCGAGGAATCTTTGTTTGAAGGTTTTCATGACAAAAACCGACGTAGAATTTTCGAGTATAATTCGGCCATCAAAGAATTGTCTCATAAAAATCCAGCTTGCCTAGTAGCATCGACCACTCTGAGGAAGCTTGCCACTTTAGGCTAATTCAAATCATGAAAAAAGTTAAGTAGCGCAATTAATAGTTATATTCACGTCATTCTACTATATTAACTTTTTATTACTTCTTATATATCAATAATTCGTAATTAAAGTTTAATGTTTTTCAAAACAATGAAATGTGTACTTAGTGGCAATTTATTTTTTACTGAAAACAACTATTAAAATAGTATTAAATAAACAACAAATAAATGATGGCAAATAAACAGCAAAATGACTTTAAATTCAATATGCTCATATATTTTTGAATCGCTGCTTACAAAAAAACCAACATGCAAAAAGGTAACATACTTAAACTCTGCATTTGATGAAGAAGCTTGATTTTTATGTTGTCATCAATATTTATTATATTCTAATATAATTAATTATACTAAAATGGAAGTGTTGAAACTTTAAAATGGCGGCTAGAAGTAGCATTAATTGGCTATCGGTTTCTGTTTTAACAAAACAAAGCATTTAAGGAGCGCGCAAAGTACAGCAGCTACCGTAAAATAATAATCACCCACTCGAAAGCGAATAAAATAAATAAAATAGAAAAAAAAATAAGATAAAATAAAAGAGAAGAGAAGAAAAATTCATATAATCTTTAAGCAATTTTGTTGCTGCAATAATTAAATGAAATTCAATTCAATTTAACTCTTCACCCATCCCACCAACGACAAAAGACTTAAGCAACGAACTTGCTGCGCCAAAAAACAAAAATGTGCATTACAATTTATTTTAAAAAAATCCCACATGTACAACAATTTATTTATGCATTAGCGCGCTAGATTTTAGCTTAGTAAGTAAGTATGGCACAGCACAATAAGCATAACGTGCGAATATAAAATACAATTTAAATTGCCCACACACATAAATGACTGACAATAAAATCTCAACGAAAAAAAGAAGAAACAAAAAAAAAAAAAAACCAAAGCGTTGAAACGTTGAGACGTTGATGCACAACAAGTTGACGTTAGAGCTGCTGGTCAAAAAGCTATGTATGTATGTATGTATGTATTTATGTATTTATGTGCATATGGCAAGCTATCTAATAGTGCAGCGCAGCGGTGAAGCTTAGCTTTTATTTTTGTTTGTACTAGTGTTTTTTTGTTTATTTTTTTGTAAATGAAGGCAAACGTGACTGACCATTACGAGAGTCTGTGTGTTTTCTTTTATTTTAATACGAGTAATCGCTTAATGCAATAGGTGGCAGTGCTTGGGTGTATAATGATAGCATATAATAATAATACAATGGCGCTATTATAACTCTGACGAGTTTTATGGCCGAGCTTCTCTCCCAATTCGAGGTGTGCTCCTTTTTGTTTTTCCTACCAATTGGGTGGACCTACAGTTTTATGCCGGCTCCGAACGGCGAATGCATTTTTTGTGAAAAGCTTTTTCATGGCAGAAATACACTCGGAGGGTATGCCGCCCACTGCCGAGAGGTGACCGCTGCTATTAAAAAATCCAATAATTGGATTTTTACTAATTAGAAAATTTTTTTTTTGGTGTTTTGCTCGGACCGTGGTTTGAACCCGAGACCTCTGGCATAGCAGGCGAACACTCTACCCACTGCACCACAGCGGCCATGATAGCATATGGTGGCATATATGCCATGCGCTGCGCTGTATGTACATATGTATGTATGCAGTAAAGCGAGGCGTTGCTGCTTGTTGCTGAATGCCGGAGCAGAGCTTAATTTTGTTTTAATTTTATTCTCGCTTTTTTTGCCAGTTTCAGTAGCATCACGAGCAATGAATTTGCCATAAAAATGCCATCATGTATGCATTTTAAAACATGATGCTTATGTATGCTTACCTACATACATATTTACGAGTATTAATGCAAGCATCAAAGAGAATATGGAATTTCAATTAAGAAACTAGTCAATCTGCCAACAAACTATTGGCTGTTTAACTTCATTTTAATTCATTTTAAAGTTGTTAGCAAAAATAGCAACAACAAAAAATAATAATAATATTAATATTGCTGTCGCTGTTACCATGTGTCTGTGGTTGCATCACACACAGTCGGTGCAGTGACAGCGTAGTTAATACACGGCAATAAATATCATCTTCAAGTAGATCAATTAAAATCATCAGCGAGTGCAACCAACGCAATCAATCGGAAATCATACTCATACTAATACTCATACTGATACTCGCTCATTCAGCAGCATTTTTGTTATTTAAAGGCGTTATTATGTACATAGACATGCATGTACATATGTTTGCACAATGTTTGAATGTTTGCACCTAAATAAGTACATAATTATGTATGTATGTATGTAAACAGCAATTTGCATATATGTATACATAAACATGAACATATATTCATAACTTAATTTACTTTTTTATGCTTATTTAAGTATTAGCTTGTTATGACATGTTTTATTATTATTACTATTTTTTTTAATTATGTATGTCACAACTTCATTAGCCACTAGACTGCATTTTTATTTATATTTTTTTTTTCAAATGTATTGCATTTAGTAAATATTTAATTTGTTATCAAATGTTCATGGAAAATGTTTTACCATTATTTTGTCATACTTTATTTGTACTACTTAGTCTAATGTTTGTACATACTTATGCATTGGATATTTGGAATATGTGAAATAAATCAATTTCACAAGAGTTTTTTTTGTGAGTAATATTTTTTATCACTTTTGGTTCCTTGACTCACTCTTTTGAATTTTGATATTGTTCTCTTTTTGAGTACAAATTTAATAGTCACTTTTGGGAACTTTATTAAAAAAAAACAACGTCCTTATTTTTCGATATTGTTATATGGGTTTTCTATTTTTTTTTTGATGCCTCAACTTTTTTCGTTTTCTTTATTTTATTTTATATTATTTTATTTTATTTTTTTTATGCCTCAAAGTTTTTCGTTTCCTTTATTTTAATTTATTTTATTTTTTAAATTTTATTTTAGCTTATTTTATTTTATTGTGTTTTATTTTATTTTATTTATTTTATTTTTATTTTATTTTATTTTGTTTTTATTTATTTTGTTTTATTTATTTTATTTTATTTTATTTTAATTTTGTTTTATTTTATTTTATTTTATTTTATTTTATTTTATTTTGTTTTTATTTATTTTGTTTTATTTATATTATTTTATTTTATTTTATTTTAATTTTATTTTATTTTATTTTATTTTATTTTATTTTATTTTATTTTATTTTTTTAATTTAATTTTATTTTTTTTCTTTTATTTTATTTTATTTTATTTTATTTTATTTTATTTTATTTTATTTTATTTTATTTTATTTTATTTTATTTTATTTTATTTTATTTTATTTTATTTTATTTTATTGTATTTTATTTTATTTTATTTTATTTTATTTTATTTTATTTTATTTTATTTTATTTTATTTTATTTTATTGTATTTTATTTTATTTTATTTTATTTTATTTAATTTTATTTTATTTTTTCGAATCAGTTATTTATAAATCTTTTAATTTGCATTTTTTCAACCATTTCTTTGCTTTATTCTCCATTTTATTTTATTTATTTGTGTGTAATTTTTAAAATTTTTTATTTATTTTATTTTTTTTATTTTTTTTATTCCCCTATTCTTATTTGTGTCTGTTTTTTTTTGTATTCCTTATTTATTTATATTTTTTTCATTGAAATGTTTATTAATTATTATTTTTTTTTACTTATTTAATTTGTTTGTAATTTTAAATTTATAATTTATAATTTATAATTTATAATTTATAATTTATAATTTATAATTTATAATTTATAATTTATAATTTATAATTTATAATTTATAATTTATAATTTATAATTTATAATTTATAATTTATAATTTATAATTTATAATTTATAATTTATAATTTATAATTTATAATTTATAATTTATAATTTATAATTTATAATTTATAATTTATAATTTATAATTTATAATTTATAATTTATAATTTATAATTTATAATTTATAATTTTTAATTTTTAATTTTTAATTTTTAAATTTTATAATTTATTTTATATTAGTTTTTAATTTTTTTAATTTTATTTATTTCTCTAATTATATTTGTTTGCGTTTATTTTGCACTGCTTATTTATTTACATTTTGCTAATTGAAATTTTTATTAATTAATTTTTTGTTTTATCTTATCTTTTTTACTTTATTCTTTTCTTTGTATTTCTCCAAGTTTTTTCTATATTTAATTTACTTTATTTCTGTGGCCACAAGCAATAACCGCTTAAGTCGACTTAGGAAGATTTCGAGTTATATATGCCACATTATTCTCCTTTGAAAACTCTATATTTCTGTAAAACCCCCATGCTTATAACTTAATTCAATCAAAAGTTATAAATAAAAATATTTAGGCTTAACTTACAATAGAGGTATATTAAACTTGCTATAACAGCCAAAGTATACGTATATACTTAATCAAATTTCTTCATGACATTTTGTTTTATTTACAAAATTTGATCGTAACATTGTGGATGTCTCACTGGTTTTGCGTCCATAGTTTTCAATCAACTTTTATGATTTGTTAAGAAACGCCTCCGAATATAAAAATCAATTTATCTCGAAATCATATTTTTCGACTTAAGCGATTATTGCCAATTGCCACAGATTTATTTTTTAATTTTATTTATTTTTCTAATTTAATTTTATTTCTGTTCAAAATTTTTTGCATTCATTTTTTTTTTTTTCATTTTTAAATTTTTTTATATACATAGTTTTTATTTCAATTATTTTAATTGTTTAAATTCATTATTTTTTTCAATTCACTAATTTCCATTCTTTCTTTACCATTTTCGAGCACAATTCAATCGCACAACTCTCGTTCGTGAGCACGCGTAATCCTTTAATTTTCTAATGTTTATCTCTGGCTCCGTAATAAAATCCTTTATCGATTTATCGCTTCAGAATTCAACGATTCTATTGAATTCGAACGATCAAATACAAATGATGTTGATGTTTGTTGCTGCCAAATACGGACAACCACAATGCCGTTTATGCGGAGGAAGACGTAGCTATTGCTAACTAAGCGATCTCTGTTGGTTTCACTTCTAGGTTGAGTGCGGGTTACCAACTAAACCATCCAAACCTATAGATTTTCTATATATACTCGGAGCAGATGTTTTGGCAAGTCAACGCATGGGCGAGCGATAACTGGTATCTGGTAAGTGACTAAGTACACTCTGACCGCTTGTGCTTGATCATCATCGGAATGCTGAAGAGCTTCTTCACAGCAACGCTGGATGCTGGCTGGTTGGTTGGTTGGTTGGTTGTTGGTTGTTTGGCTGATTCGCTTGTAGGTTGTCTGGTTGACCGTCGTCGTCGGCGTCGTCGTAGTCGCTTTGTTTTTTGTTGCTGAGCCGGTTGTGCTGTTGGTGTTGGTGTTGGTGGCTAAAGAAGATGCTACAATCTGCAAAAAAATAGCAATAAATATTTTATATGTACATACGTATTTTCATACATAAATAAATAGACAAAGTCACTTGGCGACGCGTCGCCTGCAAAAGCTTCGCTCAGCCAACTAAGCAAGCAATTAGCTTAATCATGTTCAGGTTCATTCTACTTTTGCTTTCATCGCATTGACCACATTGGTGTTGTTTTTGTGTTTTTTGTTGTTGTTCCAATGACCATTGGTGTTGTTTTTGTGGTTTTGTGTTTTTTGCTTTTTTGTCTCTTGTTGTTGCTAGAGACGCTGCGTTTGCTGCTGCTACAATTTGTGCTGTTGTTGTTGTCTGCTCTGCTCCATTAACAGCTTAAGAAACCAAAAGCGAGAAAAGAATTGTTCTTTTTTTATATAAAAAAGCTTATTTTGTCTAAAAATCTTTCTGGTGACGTCTTTTTGCCTTTTTCATTGAAATAAATCGAGTCTACATACGAGCATTTGCAGAAAACAAAAGCCTAGTACAGGCAACTAACACACGAATGCATACAAGTTTCTTGTATCTATCCAAAACTTTTTTAATAGCACTAAAAATTTAAAATTTTAATTGCTAAAACGCTGAAGCGCCCAAAAACAAGTCGAGTTTTTGTCAATATACAACACATAAAACTAGATTGCAATGAAGAAGATCTGGTCTTGATGCTCACACAGCGCGTGTTCATACAAGTATTTAAGTATGTATTTATGGATATTTTGTGTTCGTCTTCATCAACGTCAACGTCAACGTGAACGCCCCACCAAACTAATTTTCGTTCATAGTTTTTTCAGCGTTGGCTGCTGCTGTTGGCTCATCTGCTTTGCCTCGAGTACGCAACTTCTTGACTCTAAGTAATTGTTTTTGTTGCTGTTGTTCGTCGGCGTTTGGTGCTAAATATGTTGTCATGCTCACAGTAGAATTACTGAAATTCGCATGCAACCAACACATACATACATAGGAACAAATATACATACATACATAAATATTAATGCATTTATAGCGACAGTAAATGTTACATGGGTTTGTCATGATAATCCGCCGCCAAAATGTTAGTGTAAATTGTCGTATTAAGTTGCGTTTAATTTTTGTGCAATGACAACTTTTATGTATGTATCAGGGATGCCACTAATAAAATTTTTTTCCTACCAAAAACCTACCAAAATGGTTTCGAACATACCAATTTTTTT
Organism: Urophora cardui; assembly: GCA_960531455.1. Classification (NCBI taxonomy): domain Eukaryota; kingdom Metazoa; phylum Arthropoda; class Insecta; order Diptera; family Tephritidae; genus Urophora; species Urophora cardui. Next base: position 47,008,145 of record OY482673.1, read on the forward strand.
TTTAATGTGAGATTTAACCATATTCAACAAATTCATTTAGGGTAACTGTGCCAGTAACCGACCACCCTCCAGTAACCGGACACTTTTGTTTTTTTACCGCTTAAAATAAAAAAACTTTTTTTTTTTTTTTTTTTGACTTTGAAAACTTTAGTATTAAATTTAATATTATTTGTACAAATTTGAATTAATTTTAGAATGAGTGATAAAAATGTGAAGGAAAAGAGGAGGAAGCAGCAGTTTCCAGATAAACAAAAACTTGAGTTGGGGTTAAATGATATTCGGACAAGGTTGGATTGGGTATTAGTGGCTGCCACCGCTCGTCCAGTGCGGAGGAAATCAGTGATGCTAGTTGAACGAAGGCAAAAACCTACCATAATTCAAATCGTCCTACCAACCTACCAAAAGGAATAAAACCTACCAGTTTTGGTAGGAAAAGCCCAAAAGTGGCATCTTTGGTATGTATGTATACTGGCACAAAAATGCAAAGAAAAGGCATAAAATTATGGAAATACATACGTATATATGTATATTTAAATAAAAAAAAATACATATACATACATATGTATGTACATTAGGGTGCTTTTAATTTGTATGAAAAATTTAAAAGTTCATAAAAAGACTGTATCGCCCCCTCAATCTATAGTAACATGGTCAAAGATATCACACATAAATTCTGGTCACGATTGGAGGCGGTTAAGGCGTGGCGCATTGAGGTCAAAGTTCAGAAAACTCTATGAAGGATCAAAAAATCAAAACATTTTTTTTTAATTATCTAATACCCAAAATTAATACTTCTATACCCAATGATAACAAATATAAATTTTGGCCCCGATTGATGACGGTTTACTGGTGTTTCAAGGGGGTCAAAGTTCAGATTACCATATGCGACACTAAAAATGTAAGTCTTCTATGGCAATCTGAACATTGACCACCTTAAAACACCACTAAACCGTCATCAATCGGAACCAAAATTTATATTTGTTATCATTGGGTATAGAAGTATTAATTGTGGGTATTAGATAATTAAAAAAAATATTTTGATTTTTTGACCCTTCACAGAGTTTTCTGAACTTTGACCTCAATGCGCCACGCCTTAACCGCCACCAATCGGGACCAAAATTTATGTGTGATATCTTTGACCATGTTACTACAGATTGGTGGGGCGATACAGTAAAATATCGTTAATTAAAATTTTAAACGCACTCTAATGTACATAGCTGCTAGCCTCAAAAGCTCTCGAGATCGGAAGCTATTCAATCAACGAGTTTCTTAAGAAATATTACTAATCGAATTCATTCATGTTTTTTTTATATGAAACTAGCTGACTCGCCAGACGTTGTTCTGCCTAAAATTTATTCCTATAAAGCCTAAAGGAAAAGTCCTAGATTACCGTGTTGCCTATCCCTAATCCCTATCCCTATCCCTATCCTTATACCTATCCCTATCCCTATTCCTATTCCTATTCCTATTCCTATCGCTAACCCTATCCCTATCCCTATCCCCATTCCTATTCCTATTCTCTATTCTCTATTCTCTATCTCTATCTCTATCTCTATCTCTATCTCTATCTCTATCTCTATCTCTATCTCTATCTCTATCTCTATCTCTATCTCTATCTCTATCTCTATCTCTATCTCTATCTCTATCTCTATCTCTATCTCTATCTCTATCTCTATCTCTATCTCTATCTCTATCTCTATCTCTATCTCTATCTCTATCTCTATCTCTATCTCTATCTCTATCTCTATCTCTATCTCTATCTCTATCTCTATCTCTATCTCTATCTCTATCTCTATCTCTATCTCTATCTCTATCTCTATCTCTATCTCTATCTCTATCTCTATCTCTATCTCTATCTCTATCTCTATCTCTATCTCTATCTCTATCTCTATCTCTATCTCTATCTCTATCTCTATCTCTATCTCTATCTCTATCTCTATCTCTATCTCTATCTCTATCTCTATCTCTATCTCTATCTCTATCTCTATCTCTATCTCTATCTCTATCTCTATCTCTATCTCTATCTCTATCTCTATCTCTATCTCTATCTCTATCTCTATCTCTATCTCTATCTCTATCTCTATCTCTATCTCTATCTCTATCTCTATCTCTATCTCTATATCTATCTCTATCTCTATCTCTATCTCTATCTCTATCTCTATCTCTATCTCTATCTCTTTCTCTATCTCTATCTCTATCTCTATCTCTATCTCTATCTCTATCTCTATCTCTATCCCTATCTCTATCCCTAATCCCTAATCCCTAATCCCTAAACCCTAATCCCCAATCCCTAATCCCGAATACCTAATCCGTATCCATATCTCTAGCCCTATCCCTATGCCTATTCTATCCCTCCAGACTTTCTAGGGTCACCCCTGGTCCACATTTTGGTCGATATCTCGGAAAACGGGTGGCATAGGGTCTTGAAAATCACCTCTTTTTTAAATACTCACCAACACCTTTTATTTGATACCCATTTTGTAGAAAACTCGTTTGGGGTCATACCTGGTTCATATTTCAGGAAATACCTCGAATACGGGGTCTTATATGGGACCAATAACTACACCTTGTTCAAGCACTCGTCAACACCTTTCATTTGATACCCATATCGTACGAACCCGTTATAGGGTTACCCTGGTCCACATTTTGTGGGATATCTCCAAAACCTTCCCGGATTCTTATACTTTTTTTGGCCATAAACCATGTCGGGCTCAATCGAAAACTACGTGCAAAATTTCATTTAATTCAGTCCAGCCGTTCTGGAGTTAAATCATCAGGGAGGAAAATGCGACTTATTTTTATATAATAGATGAAAATCTACAGTTTGAAAATTTTTGCGAACAAATGAAATGATAATTGATTTTTAATTGAGCACCAACCGTGTGTGTGTTTGTAAACATCGAGTGTTAAGCCTTAGATGTTTGAAGTTCAATAACCGCTGCAGGCCACAAAATATTACACCTCCAAGACCAGCCCGTATAAATTGTTTTTAATAAAAATTTACACAGAACTTACTGCAATCGGCATAATGAAGCACAATTCCGCGGGTACTCAAATCAGATGCTAGGACTTTACTGCATAGGTGGCCAGGATTTAAGCGTAAGGGAGTCACACGACAAAAACATCAATAAAATTGCAACAACCTTCTTCTCGGAATTATAAAAATATTATTTATTTATTGCAACAACATGTACTTATGTATGTATGTACATACATGCATACATACTTCAGTAGATATGCTGCAGCTAGGCATTCAAATATTTTGCTAAACAACATAAACGAGGTAGCAGATATAAATGTACAACATACATACATATGTACATATGTATGTATGAAGGCGTAAATACGCAATGAATGTCGGTCGATGCTGGACCGTTAGGTTTGAGTGCTCGCCGCGACGACGATTTTGTGAAAAAAAGAAATGTGCGTTAATATGTCGAAATTGATTTGCTTGTTGTTGGGAGCCACTCGGAGCCACAGCGATGTTGTTGGGAGACAAACGGAGTCACTGGAGCCATTGGCTGGCCATGTATGCTTTAAAGCATTGGGGCATGGCTATTTGTTCTAAAAATATGTATGAGTATGGTGGAGGTGCACATTATAATCCAGAATTTTAAAACACCAGAAACTACAAAATCAAGCACAAAACGGGAACAAAATTACACTAAAGCATAATTGGCCTAAAATTAAGGCTTTGGTTTACTTAAACGTAATAAAATTGTTTAAGTATATGTTATCCTTATAATTCAAGGCAGAGTAATAACCTTATTTCTGTACTAACCCAGCAAACACAGTCTCTAGCGTTAGAAATTTTGTCGAGATTACCTTAGAAACCTAGTGTAATTCTCTATATATTCTCAAATCGATAACTAGGGTTGAAAACTACACTAGAATTCGGTTAGCGAGTGATTAGAGAAGGAGCCAAATCTCACGCCTTTTATCAATTCTCAATATATTTCTGTGATATGTATATTGAATATACATACATATATTGAAATTAGATACTAAAAAATGGTAAAGTTAATATTACCGTAGTACAATGTTTTCCATTAAAAAGTACAAGAAGTACCTTTAATTTAAATAATAAGACTGAATTTTGTTTAAATTTCAGTTCTTATAAATGTGGTAAACATATACATGTCAATATATATAATCATATGCAATTTAGGCACATATTGCGTTAATAAAATCTAAACAATGAAAAAATCATGTAAAAGGAGACAAAGCTTTGTTTTTCGTTTCAATGGGAAGTATTTGCAAATTCTGATTAGAATCTCATTAGAGAACTACATTAGAATTCGATTCGAGAATTATAATTTTCTCGATTTGAGAATTAGGTACCCTTTTGTTTGAGAACGCTATGATTCTCGATAGATTTTCGAGTCGTCCTCTAACGTTAGAGGTTTGAGAATGAGGCTAGTTCTCGAGTCATTCTCAAATCGATAACTAACCTCAGTGTTTGTTGGGAATGTAAAAAAGCAATATGAAAAAAAGACACACAAAAAAGTAGAAGAAAAATTAAAGCAAAAAACAAAAGAAAAAAAACAAGAGGAAGGAACAACAAGAAAAACCTAAGAAAAAAAGCATACTTACTTCGCACAAGATACGACCGAAACTATTGTCGTGGTTCTAGTTTACTTTTGTACAAATTTTAGTCCATACATATATGTATAACTTCTTGTATAAAACATAATAGAATTTATGTGTAAATAGATACCACAAAAGTTTTGTGACAAAACCGAATGAAATTTTAACACGTAAAATACAGAGACTTTTTCTATGATATTTTAAGACACTGTGCCAAGGTTAAGGAGAATTTATACTCACTTCTAATTTAAGGAGATCGCATACTTATTATGACCGTTATTTTGCCGGACATATGCGATCAAGTACCTTCATTTGCTTGTTTTAAGGCCGATCTTCCTTATATTTTAGGTAGTTTTTTTTCTTAAAAATTATGTTTTTTCCTATTTTAATTACCGAACTGAACTTTCTTAACTTTAGTACAAACAATTTTTTTGAGTATATTTTATAATAAGTAAGTAAACAAAAGAAGGGTCACGAATCATACAGCTTACATACAATTTCACATCTCATTAAATTACACTTCGAAAAACAATCCGCTTACTCTTATTTTACAGTACTTTATCATTTTTTTTTTACTTATTCAAATGAAGCTCATTGCTTACAAATTTGAATTAAAATGTGATTATACCTACTCGTACACAAATTAATATAAATAAAATAAATTTTAGCAGAAATTCGTTGAAAGCTAGAAGTAATTGTCGCTTTCTTGTTATTTTTAGCATATTCAAATTTTTAAATTAATTAATTACATATATATACTTACACAAATAAATAGGTTGGGGCGTTCATATATATAAAAAAAAAAAACAAAAAGCAAAAAAAAAAAGAAATGAAAGCTCGAAGAATTGCCCCTTTCTGTTTATTTTTAACATATTAAGGTTTTATAATTTGTTTATTTGTCTAATTACAAATACTTACGCACATAACTGGGTTGAGGCGTTCATTTAAACAAACAAACAAAAAAAAACATAAAAAAGGAATAAAAATACAAGCCTAAGAAATTAATTTGTTTTTCTGTAAAAACCGTTATTATTTACATAACAAGTTCTGATAATTATTAATTATTTTTATACTCAGCTGTACTAGTACACAGAGTATTATAGTTTTAATCACATAACGGTGGATTGTAACAGAATGAAATAATCGAGATAGATATAGACTTATATATATCAAAATGATCAGGGTGTAAAGAGAAATCGATTGAGCCATGTCCGTCCGTCTGTCCGTCTGTCTGTCCGTCCGTCTGTAAACACTCTAACTCGCGCAAAAATTGAGATATTTTGACGAAATTTGAAATGCAAGTTGGTATCGACACTGGGACGGTTGGTATTGAAAATGGGCGAAATCGGACCATGACCACGCCCACTTTTCCTATATAGAAAAAATCGGAAATTTGGTATCTCAGCCACTAATATAGCTAGAGTGGTGAAATTTTACCCACGTTTTGAGCTCAGGCCCCTAAGAAGAAATTTGATGGAATTTTGGAAAATGGGCGGTGCCACGCCTACTTATTAAGGAGCAAACCTTGAAAGCTTTATGAGTCATAACTCAGAAACTGTTGAAGATATATCGATGAAATTTGGTACGCGTGATACACTTACTTAGGCAAATATTTGGACGAAAAATTGTCAAAATCGGTTGACGGCCACGCCCACTTTTATATATGGGTATCATAAAGTGGCCTACTAAAAACATTTTAAGCGATATCTCTGTCAAACATAAAAATATGTCATTGAAATTTTGTGGCATTAGTTCCACAATAGACCGGAAGCAAAAAGTAGAAAAATTTTGGAAAATGGGCGTGGCACCGCCTCTTTTTAGACAAAGGAATATACGAGATTTCTTAGCTTATAACTCGACAAATAATTGAGATATTATGACGAAACTTGGTTTACACACTTTAATAACTTGTGTTAATAGACACGCAAAAATATATTGAAATCGGTTTATGACCACGCCTACTTTTTAACAAAGATATTTCTGGAACACCCTTTGGGAATTTGTAACGTGACATCTTTGTAACTAGAAGTCATAAAGGAATGAAATTTTGCACAAAGAATAATATTCATATGCTTACTTTATATATGCACTTGCTTTATATAAAGTACCTACACCGTGTTTCCATCAAATGCAAACAAACAATGAAAGCATACAGCTGAGTATCTAATGTTCGATTCCACTCGAACTTAGGCTTCCTTCCTTGTTTTTCTTAAAAATTATATTTTTTCCTATTTTAGTTACCGAACTGAATTTTCTTAACTTTAGTACAAACAATTTTTTTGAGTATATTTTATAATAAGTAAGTAAACAAAAGAAAGGTCACGAACCATACAGCTTATATACAAATTTCACATCTCATTAAATTCCACTTCCAAAAACAATCCGCTTACTACTATTTTACAGTACTTTATCATTTTTTTACTTATTCAAATGAAGCTCATTGCTTACAAATTTGAATTAAAATGTGATTATACCTACTCGAACACAAATTAATATAAATAAAATAAATTTTAGCAAAAATTCGTTGAAAGCTCGAAGAATTTCCCCTTTCTGTTTATTTTTAACATATTAAGGTTTTACAATTTTTTTATTTGACTAATTACAAATACTTACACACATAACTGGGTTGAGGCGTTCATTTAAACAAACAAACAAAACAAAAAAAAACATAAAAAAGGAATAAAAATACAAGCCTAATAAATTAATTTGTTTTTCTGTAAAAACCGTTATTATTTACATAACAAGTTCTGATAATTATTGTTTTTTTTTATTACGATTTAATAAAAATTTATAAGGTTTCTTATGGGATGATGTAATTCAGTTATTTTTATACCTTTTATGAATAGAAATTGTATACATTTTATTTACAAAATGTTTGATGTAAGTACCAAAATACATACATATACTCCAATATGATCAATTTCATGAGCTTAGTCGATTAAGTCGAGCGAATATGGCTGTCTATACTTCATCTGTCGGCATGAACCAAGAACAATATAAGATACAAATTATTAGCTTTTGACATCCACGTTTGTATGTATTTATTTTATTATTCTGAGTGGCTAAACATAAAGAAAATTACACCGTAAAACTCATTTAAAATTATGAATTTTGTACAGGAAACTAATAAAACATAAAGTTATATTTTTTTATTACATTACACTATACTTATTTTTAAAATATGCGCAAATGTAGTGGAACAGAAAAACTGAAGGTCTTTAAGATAATTTGAAAGACTTCACTATGCACTATTCGGTTCTTTTTTTTATTAACACCAAACTAAAAGATAAGCAACAATACCGCAAAATTAAATTTGGCGCAAATAAGACAAGAAGCATAGATTAGCATGCATTGAAAAAATACAAATTGAAAAAAGAAGAGACAAACGAAAAACTAGCAAACAACAAAAAGAAAATTGCAAAATGAAAATGCGTCATTAGAACACATCTATTAAATCAAAATTTCGCTTAAATACAACTACGACACACACGCGCATGCGCAGCCGCATAAAAAGCACTAAAAGAAAAAGCATACAAAAATCCACAAATTGCAAGCACTGAGTGCACACAGCAAGTGGTAAAGTACGGTACATACCTATGTACCCATCAAAAAATCTAAGCCTTATTTAAGAATTAAAGCAGCAGATTTAAAGGCTTACGAAATAAGGCCAGAAAATTATAAGGGTAGCAAATTTGTATGGCGTTAGGCTTAAAATAAGGCTGATTTTCCTGGGTTGATATCATCAGGCAATAAGGAGTACTCTCTCCCTATCTGAGAGCGCACCTTATTTCAAAGGCTTATCCGCCATGCGAAATAAGGCCTAGATAAGTATTAGAGAGTTAGGAGCAGACAGAGTGAGTGCATAACAGAAGCAGCGCTGCCAATAAACTCCTTTTTTAGACCTGATTTGTCAACAAGAAGGAAACCTTTTTTGCCGGGTACATACATACATATGTATGGATGTATGTATGTGTATGTGTATGAAATAAATTGATTTGCCATATAAGCCGTTGATGAGACGCGCAAACGCGCAGCGCTCAGCAGAAGTCGGTCAAAAACGCTAAACGGCACAGAGCAAAAATTTTAAAGCAGCAAACAAACGATAAAAAGCGCATATCGCCTTGACAAGCGCTGGGTGTTTGTGTGTTTTTATACTCAGCTGTACTAGTACACAGAGTATTATAGTTTTGATTTCCTAACGGTGGATTGTAACAGAATGAAATAATCGAGATAGATATAGACTTATATATATCAAAATGATCAGGGTGAAAAGAGAAATCGATTGAGCCATGTCCGTCCGTCTGTCCGTCTGTCCGTCTGTCCGTCTGTCCGTCTGTCCGTCTGTCCGTCTGTCCGTCTGTCCGTCTGTGAGCACGATAACTCGCGCAAAAATTGAGATATTTTGATGAAATTTGAAATGTAAGTTGGTATCAAGACAGGAACGGATGGTATTGAAAATGGGTGAAATCGGACCATGACCACGCCCACCTCCCCTATATAGTAAAAATCGGAAATTTTGTATCTCGGTCACTAATAGAGCTAGAGTGATAAAATTTCACACACGTATTGAGCTCAGGCCCTTATGAAGAAATATGGTGAAATTTTGGAAAATGGGCGGTGCCACGCCCACTTATTAAGGGGCAAACATTGAAAGTTTTATGAGTCATAACTCAGAAACCGTTGAAGATATATCGATGAAATTTGATAGGCGTGATATACTTACTTAGGCAAATGTTTGGACGAAAAATTGCCAAAATCGGTTGACGACCACGCCCACTTTTATATATGGGTATTATAAAGTGACCTAATAAAAGCATTTTAAGCGATATCTCTGTCAAATATAAAGATATATCATTGAAATTTTATGGAAGGTGTCCAATTATGGACATAAAACAAAAAATACAAAAATTTTAGAAAATGGGCGTGGCACCGCCTCCTTTTAGAAGCAGGAATATACGAGATTTCTGAGCCCATAACTCGACAAATAATCGATATATTATGACGAAACTTGGTCTATACACTTTCACTACTTGTAGTAATACATGTTCGAAATTTTAGCGAAATCGGTTGACGACCACGCCCACTTTTATATATGGGTATCATAAAGTGGCCTAATAAAAACATTTTAAGCGATATCTTTGTCAAATATAAAGATAATTCATTGAAATTTTGTGGCATGAGTTCTACAATAGATCGGAAACAAAAAATAGAAAAATTTCGGAAAATGGGCGTGGCACCGCCTCTTTTCAGACAAAGGAATCAACGAGATTTCAGAGCCCACAACTCGACAAATAATTGAGATATTATGACGAAACTTGGTTTATACACTTTTATAACTTGTGTTAATAGACACGCAAAAATTTATTGAAATCGGTTTATGACCACGCCTACTTTTTAACAAAGATATTTCTGGAACACCCTTTGGGAATTTGTAACAAGACTTCTTTGTAACTAGAAGTCATAAAGGAATGAAATTTTGCACAAAGAATAATATTCATATGCTTAGTTGGATGACTGATAAAAATGTTGAAAATGGGCGTGGCTACGCCCACTTTATGCAGCACTCGCTTTATATAAAATACAACGTGTTTTCATCAAACGCAAACAAACAATGAAAGCATACAGCTGAGTATCTAATGTTCGATTCCACTCGAACTTAGGCTTCCTTACTTGTTATACATACTTACATTGATTATAAAAAACAAATTGTATATGTACATGTATATAAGTACACGCACCAAGAGCACATGCTGTCACAACAACAAAACGCCCAGCTGATACCAGTTACAATCAAAAGCTCTTACTTATCCACTAAATCGGCACAGCAATTTTATGCGATTTTGCGATTTTTCGATTTTGCTTGATTGTGAGTTGGGTACATACATAAGCACATACGACGATAAAATCGGTTGAAAAAAAAGCGAAGCAAAAAAATCACACATAAAACAAAAAAATGGTAAATCTAAAAAAAAAAATGCTTAAAACCTCATCATCGCAAGCCACGCTCGAGCTGCAATAATCGCTTAAGTCACAGCGAATGAACATCAAAAAAACAAAAAAAAAGAAGCGTACGAAGTTCAACAACAACGCGTTCAAGTGACCTTTAAATAAATACTAATAGCCGTGTGACCACTGTCCGCCTGTTCGCCAGCGCGGCGCGGCATCGCCTGCAATTATTATGCAGCATAACTCTGTAGCAAACAATCAAGACAAACAAGTTGAATTTTTGGACACTAAAGAAGATGCGATGTGGTGTTTTTTTTTGTTTTTTTTTTTTTTGAGCGCATAGAACAGACGTTTATCAAATCACTACCGCGGCCAAAGGGGTTAACCGGCAGCAGCAATAGTAGATGTTCAAAAAAAAAAAAAAAAAACAAAAAAAAAAAATTAAACAAAAAATTAAACAAAAAATTACAACTTAAAATCTTATACAAAAAAAGTCAAATTAGCACATGTGCAGAGCAGACACTTCACAACTAAATAACTGCAGAACATTGCATGCGAAATCGCAGACTTGTTCTTTGGTGTGTATTTAACATTGTTGTAGTGTCAAGTCGACTGATGCTAATCGCGCATTTTGACAAATATTTTAATTATAGTATTTGCAGTTTGGGCGCATGCAAAAAAAAAAAACGAAAAACTAGAAATAAGGATTAATAACTAAATATGCTAATTTTTTTTGGTGGCAAAAAAAAAAAAAACAAAAGTTGCATGAAAAAAAGAAATGCCAAAAGCCAGCTGGTGCATCTTGTGTGAAGTCAAAAGACTTTGTGTAGAAGGCACGAACTTGCTGGGAGAGAAGTGTTATTAAGTGCTTAGGGGAAAATTTTTATACCTTTAGTGCATATGAAATAGTGCTATAACCTTGGTGCGCAATACGATTCCTGTAAATACGATAAACGGAGGCGATAAGCCCAACTAAATATATATGTACGTACCAATATGCCTGGCATTATGAGCTGATTTTTTTTAATTTTGTTCGTCTATCTCAATTTTTAAGATATCTGTTTAAAATTCTGTATACGGGTGAATTTTTAGCCAGTCACAAATGACGGAAAAACGTGTTTCACTTGTGTACTTTATTTTATTTATATTTTATTTTATTTTATTTGATTTTATTTTATTTTAATTTTATTTAATTTTATTTTATTTTATTTTATTTTATTTTATTTTATTTTATTTTATTTTATTTTATTTTTTATTTAACTTTTATTTTTTTTATATTGTGGCCGCTGTGGTGCAGTGGGTAGAGTGCTCGCCTGCTATGCCAGAGGTCTCGGGTTCAAACCACGGTCCGAGCCAAACACCAAAACAATTTTTCTAATTAGTAAAAATCCAATTATTGGGTTTTTTTAATAGCAGCGGTCACCTCTCGGCAGTGGGCGGCATACCCTCCGAGTATATTTCTGCCATGAAAAAGCTTCTCACAAAAAATGCATTCGCCGTTCGGAGCCGGCATAAAACTGTAGGTCCACCCAATTGGTAGCAAAAACAAAAAAAGGAGCACACCTCGAATTGGGAGAGAAGCTCGGCCATAAAACTCGTCAGAGTTATAATAGCGCCATTGTATTATATTATATTATATTTTTTATATATTTTATTTTTTATATATTTTAGTTTTTTTAACCTTTTTTTAAATAAAACTTTTTTATTTAATTTATTTTGATTTATTTTATTATACTGTATTCTATTTTATTTACTTTTATTTTACTTTTTTATTTTATTTTATTTAATTTCACTTTATTTTATTTTTATTTTATTTCACATTTTATTTTATTTTTATTTTTCTTTATTTTTTTTATATTTTTATTCTATTTTTTAATTAAATTCTTTTATTTTATTTATTTCATTTTATTTTACTTTATTATTTTATTTTATTTTATTTTATTTTATTTTATTTTATTTTATTTTATTTAATTTTATTTAATTTTATTCTGATTTTTTATCCCATTTTATTTTTTTATATATTTTATTTTTATATACATATTTTAGTTTTTTTAACCTTTTTTTAGTTTTTTTATTTAATTTGCTTTTATTTATTTTATTTTACTGTATTCTATTTTATTTACTTTTATTTTACTTTTTTATTTTATTTTATTTCACTTTATTTGATTTTATTTTATTTTTATTTAATTTTTATTTTTCTTTATTTTTTAAAATTTAATTTTTTTTATATTTTTTAATTAAATTTTTTTATTTAATTTTATTTTATTTATTTCATTTTATTTTAATTTTTTATTTTATTTTATTTAATTTCACTTTATTTTATTTTTATTTTATTTCACTTTATTTTATTTTTATTTTTCTTTATTTTTTCTTATATTTTATTTGTTTTTCTATTTTTTAATTAAATTTTTTTATTTAATTTAATTTTATTTTATTTTATTATTTTATTATTTTTTGTTTTATTTTATTTTTTTTTTACTTTTTTAACTAGTTTTTTATTTTATTTAATTTTTTTGTTTGATTTATTTTATTTTATTTTATTTTATTCCGATTTTTTATCCCATTTTATTTTTTTATATATTTTATTTTTATATACATATTTTGGTTCTTTTAACCTTTTTTTAATTAGTTTTTTTTATTTAATTTTTTTTTTGATTTATTTTATTTTACTGTATTCTATTTTATTTTATTTTATTTTATTTTATTTTATTTTATTTTATTTCACTTTATTTTATTTTATTTTATTTTATTTATATTTAATTTTTATTTTTCTTTATTTTTTAAAATTTAATTTTTTTTCTATTTTTTAATTAAATTTTTTTATTTAATTTTATTTTATTTATTTCATTTTATTTTAATTTTTCATTTTATTTTATTTTATTTCACTATTTTTTTATTTTTATTTAATTTATTTTTTTAATATTTATTTAAATAAATTATTTTATTATTTTATTATATTTTTTTACTTATTTTATTTTATTCCACTTTATTTTATTTTTTTTTCACTTTATTTAATTTTTATTTTATTTTATTTATTTCATTTTATGTTAATTTTGTATTTTATTTATTTTTTTTTAATATTTATTTGAATAAATTATTTTATCATATTTTTTTACTTATTTTATTTTATTCCACTTTATTTTATTTATTTTTTTCACTTTATTTAATTTTTATTTTATTTTATTTATTTCATTTTATGTTAATTTTGTATTTTATTTATTTTTTTAATATTTGAATAAATTATTTTATTATATTTTTTTTAATTTTTTATATTTTTTTTACTTATTTTATTTTATTCCACTTTATTTTATTTTATTTTATTTTATTTTATTTTTTTATATTTTTTTTTCCTATTTTTTAATTACTTTTTTTTAATTTTTTTTTTATTTATTATATCATTTTATTTTAATTTTTTATTTTATTTAATTTAATTTTATTTTATTTTATTTTATATTATTTTATTTTATTTTGTTTTATTCTCTTTTATTTCCTTTTAATTCCTCTGTTTTTCATATGTATATCAACGCATTTACTAATGAAATTTGAGCGGAAACGCGCCTATATGTCTGGTTCACCGTTGATCCATTGATCATTAAAAACGCAGAAACGCGCATTTGCAAAGGGGCGTCGTTTATTTTGCGAAACGCGCGATAAAAAAGACGCGCAACTTCATATAAAATTGTGCAGTATTTATACCTATCATGATCTAAATAATGTCACTGAAAATGCTCACGATAATAATAATAATATAATACAATGGCGCTATTATAACTCTGACGAGTTTTATGGCCGAGCTTCTCTCCCAATTCGAGGTGTGCTCCTTTTTGTTTTTCCTACTAATTGGGTGGACCTACAGTTTTATGCCGGCTCCGAACGGCGAATGCATTTTTTGTGAGAAGCTTTTTCATGGCAGAAATACTCTCGGAGGGTATGCCGCCCACTGCCGAGAGGTGACCGCTGCTCTTAAAAAACCCAATAATTGGATTTTTACTAATTAGAAAAATTTGTTTGGCTCGGACCGTGGTTTGAACCCGAGACCTCTGGCATAGCAGGCGAGCACTCTACCCACTGCACCACAGCGGCCACTAATGCTCACGATCTCACGATCGTATCAGATTAAAATATAGCACCCATATAACCGATTTTTTAGATATCGACAAGCTTCTTTTCCATGGTTCACCCGGTTCAGAATTCTCAAACAATTACTAACGATCAAATTCATTTCGCATTCATTTTATCTCAAACATAGTTAAGTGCTTAAATATTTACCAAGCAAACGGTCGTTTCATTTCTCTCAGCAATCTTTAATTTCAAATCCGAAAAATCTATCAGCTCATTCGCTCAAGAAAATTATGTTAACTCCATAATCATAATAAATAAAAAATAGTTTGGCAACAAATTTACACCTACTCATAGCTTATTAGTAGGGCATGGAATTTCATGTACTAAAAAATAAAAAATATGCGCAAAAAAAATGCAACAAAAACTAAGAAATATGCATGAAAAATCAAAAAAAAATGCATTAATTCAAATTTTTCAACTTCAGATAATTCATGTTTATTGAAGTTACAATAGTTAAATAAATTAGGTACAAACATTTTTTAATTCAATTTTGCTCTTACGTTGTACGTTTAAGCATATGTATGTTTATATATATATATATATAGATACATAAATTCAGTCTTGAACATTTCATAATTTGCAAAGGTTAATCCTTATTCAACGATTCATTAGCGTACACAATGAAATATTTTTTCATATTCTCAAAAAGAAAACTGCCGATTCGGTCGAAAAAGGCTCTTATACATAGAAAACGAACGTTCTACATCCACAGATGTAATAGGAGCATTTTTTGAAAACGGCTCTTTGTCGACAGGTATGCACCGTATCGAAAATACTAATAATAGCCGTGTTCACACGAAACTCTATTCGTCGTCAGATGGCTGTTATGCATGAATTTCGTTTGTATAAAACTGTCAACTAGCAAATTACAAAAATAGGCAATATAATGCGAAATATGTAATAAAAAAATACAAACAACGCAAAATATGTAAAAATATGCATATATGACCAAAATATGCAAAAACATTTGAATGCCATTTTTAAGACAATTTCGCGATTCGCAAAGATTGTTTATTTATTTAGCTCTACCTAAATCTAAGAAAAACATGTATTTGCATAGATTTCCATGCCCTACTTATTAGTCATTTAATGATTAAAATAACTAAAACAGATGGGTGTGTCATAAAATTGCAATCCCTAAAATTTTGAAACAAAAATTATATTTTGAAATAATTATAATTTTATTTAATAAGTACATTGAGCACTTGTTATTATTATTTATGTACAAACATACTTAAGTATTAACATTGCATAGTCACATTTAGAGAGCGTGTTATTTCATATTCTTTACTATTTAATATGCGTAAACTTAAAATACGAGTAACTTGACACATAAATATGCGTACAATTATGATTGACTATGGAATGTTTATAAACACTGAGGTGATGACTTTGAACTTCCTTGATCTATGTTTTAAGTATGTGCATTACACTGATTACCATGTTTGTACTTATACAGTTAGCAGATATTTATTGTTTGCAAGAAGTAATTGTCCAACATTTTGGGCATGCAAGGTTAAAGATTTAAAAAATTTGCGAAATTTAGATTTTTTTTTATTTATAGGCGTGTTATTTTATTTTACATTTAGAAGGACTTTTCTACTTTTTGTTTTTTATTTTGTTAAAAATTGTAGAATTCATTCAAAATCGAAAACGGATAATAAAACAGGACGGCAACTCTTATTTTTTGATACTAGAAAAAATCTAAACCGCTTATTGAAGCGGTGGATAAGAGACGGTTGCTTTTCTTCTGATCCTTCTAACACTTATCAGGTCACTTTTCAGGAGCGCGGTTCGAACTTCAACCTTAACCACTAACCACTACCTTTAATATCTGATAGAAATTTTGCTTCCTAACTACTCTAACTCGTTTAAACTATTCATTATATTTTTGAAAAATTCTGTTAATCTTATTAATGTGAAAGTGTAGATGTTTGGATGTCCAGCACTTTCTATTAGAGGGTCAATTATATGAGTAGCTCTGAATTTATTTGATCTAGACCAATGACATAGACTTATCGGTCTTTGGATTTTTGTCCTTTGGATTCATCAGTCTTTGGATTTCTATTATCGGTTTTGTGTGAACGGTTATTTGCGAGTTAAAATAAATAATAGCTTAAAAAACTAAAAAACACGCTTTAATCTTAAAAATCGTACTAAAAATTGAGAAATAATTTAATTAGACACAAAATGATGAACGAAAATATAAGTATTTAAGGAAAAGCGTGGGGTGCTCAGTATGTCAAAAAATATTTAAAATCGGTGTTTTTTTACTAATAATTTTATTTTGACTTTTTTGAGATTTCATATATCGTACTCTTTAATTTCGCAACTAGGTATTGTACTCGTTGTACGAATCGAATATTTTCATGTTCAAATATTATTGAGCACCCCCACGCTTTTCTTTAAATACTTATATTTTCGTTCATCATTTTGTTTCTAATTAAATTATTTCTCAATTTTTAGTACGATTTTTAAGATTAAAGCGTGTTTTTTAGTTTTTTAAGCTATTATTTATTTTTAACTTTTTAGTGAAATTTTTCATTAAAGGATGTTTTATGCGGACGCAAGAATAAAAGTAAAAAGAAGTCTGATGGGATGTGGTGTTCTCCGAAATAGATCTGCATACATATGTATTTATAACTTCTACCAAAAATCCCAATATGCAGTGAAGTAAACTAGCTTATTATGCCTTATTTTCCAAACCCTTTTATTCAAGGTTTTCCAAACTAGTTTGGAAATACAAAATTTCCCAAATGTTTTGTTATATTTTACAATAGGGATGGGCAAATTGGAAAAATATATCGATATATATTATATCGATATTTAAAAAAACATCGATTTATGCCGTGTAAAAACATCGATATATCAATATATCGAAAGGGTCGGCTTTACATTAAGGAACCACGTCCCGCAAAAAACCACTTCTTCACGGGGTTAGAGGTGTTCCCACAGATCTCAAAACAGAAATCCAAACTTGCCGGAGTCTTATAGTTTACTAGATATTAGTTGTTAAAGTTCGATGAGTCTACAGATATTCTACGGATCCTGAAGTATAAACATAAAAATCATTAAGAATTGCTAGAAGAAGAAAGTAATGTAAATTCAAACATCCGAACATTATGGTTATACCACTTCTTAAAAAATGTTCTGGTGCTAAATTCAAAGCGAATCAGAAATGTATGAAAAATATCGAATTTGGCTCGAAATGGCAAAAAATTATCGATTATCGATGCACGGTAATTCAAAATATCGTCGATATTATCGGCTGTACTATTTTAAAAATATCGATATATTGATATATCGATATATATCGCCCAACCCTATTTTACAATCAGAAAGTGTAGAGAAGTTGAGGTGAAGCATTTGAAAAGAACAAAAAAAAAAGAAACCTGATTGAATAAATTCGAATTTAGACAACAAAGTTCCGAATACGTTTGTAGCGTAATGGTGAGGTATGCTGCCTACGGACCAAGGAGCTCAGGTTCGAGTCCCGAGTGGCGCATTTTTATTTTTTTATTTTTATTTTTATTTTTTTTAGAGAAATTTTTTTCACCTCACGTTTACAAAACATTGTATAAAAATTGCTTTCCAAACGTGAAATGCAATTATAGAATTAGGGTTCCTTTTCGTTGATTCAGTACTTACTATTAAATGAATTACAAACAAAACCAGTTCTTGCTTTGCATACGTATGTATGTACATGCGGCTGATTTCATTGCAAATACAACAAACCCAAAACAGAAAGCTTCAAGCTTAATTTTTGAGTGAATTTATGCATTGAGTTTATCGCCATCGCTATGAGCGATCGCTGGCTGTTGTGCGTTAGTTCGCTCGCTATTTAAGTGGTTATACGTTTTTCTTTGAACATTTGTTTGTGATTTGAGCAGAATGTATTTTTGAGCGTGTTTTTGAGTGAGTTTTTCCGTACCCTGAAAGCTTGTTACTTATTGGCTTATATACGGGAGTGAATTGAAATTCATAGAGGCTATTTTGAGGAAAGGTAACTTAAAAGCCGCAATGAAGCATGAAGTATAATGTTGAATGTCCTACTATATGATGCCGTTGGGCTGTTGATGTCATGTTTCGAATCCGGAGGAGAATAGAAATAATAGAGAGAACACAATAAAAGTGAATGTTTGAAAGATATAATAATTTAGTTAAATGTTACAACTTTTAGGATGGGATGAAGTTACATACATACATACATACATACATACATACATACATACAGGTGAAGCTAATAAAAGCGTAAAAAGCGTAAAAGTAATCACCAAAAATATTTATAGATACTGAATGAAACGTAAACAGCTTCTTTTGTCTCCGGTCATAGCATCAGACTTTAAATATCCATTATTCTTACATCAAAAAAACTCACTATTCGCTTAGTCTTTTTTTTTGTTGTTGTTTGAAACAATTTGCCAAATCATGGTGCCCCATGAATAGTATGCCGTATGAACCTGCTGATCGATGTCCATCGTCTTTTGAAGTGTCAATTTCGACAGCGCGCTTCGAAGGTGAGTTGAAGTATTTGCAAATAATTTGCGCCGCGGCGTACGCAGAGCGAGCGGTGAAAAGTGGCAAATAATGCTAAAATGCATTAACCATATACAAAAGTATATATGTATGTATGTATGTTTGTATGTAAGTAACTGTACATTTAATAGGAAGAATATTGCACAGACAGAAGAAAAACGTTGGGCATTGGTAACTGCAAAGTTGAAGAGGTTATTTAGAGTTTAATTGAGCAAAGCCTAAATACACACATTGATTGATTGACGTATTGTTTAGTTGCGAGTGGAAGTCGAAAAGGGCGGTCTGTAAGAAAATAATAAAGAAGAAGAAATATTGCATTATATGTACTTACATAAGTATGTTTGTGTGTGTGTAAGTATGTGTATTAGAGTGGAGCGAGTTGGGGTCTTTTTGAAATTATTATTGGTATACCTGCAGAAAGTTGCCTTTCTAGCACAGAAGTAAGACTGCAAAATATTATTGGCCTAGTCCTTTATTTAGTGGTGCCCCAATTCCATTAAAAAATGGGCAGAACGCATCTGGTAAAATTCATTAGCTAGATAAAATTAATTTGCTAATTTCTCATAAAAATATACATAATTTTTCAATTAAAAATGTTTAAATCAGTGTCTCCAAGCTTATACGTATAAAAATTCTGAAAATTCGAGGAAACAATTTCGCTCCACCCTAAAAAACAAATATAAAAATTTTAATTTTTCACTTTCTGAAAGTAATTTCTTGCGTCGCACACTGGGGCCGAGCGTGCTCAAAGCTCAATTTTTAAATAATGAGTTTTTCAAAAAAAAAATAAAAAATGCAGTATTGTTCACTATAAAATTCTACACTTCTGGCCAATTTTCAGCTTTCTATCGTTTTTCAGTTGGGTGTTATCCATACACAAACATGGCAAATTTTCCAAAAATAATTTTTTTTCAAAGTGAGAAATTTTAATGTGTATTTGAAATAGTTGGTGTAAGAGAAGGATATAAAATTTTATTATTTTGCTTTTTCCACAACATTAAGTGAAGCTTATATAATCGATTAGTGTTTTTTTTTGGAGCTTGATGTTTTAGAAAATTAATTTTTAGTATAGAACTAAACGTACTTCATTTTTTAATATTTTTTTCAAAATGAATTTTTTTAATTTATGCAAAAACGTAGCAAATGTAAAAATGCAGCAGTAAAATATGGTCCTTTGTGACAAAGAATCCGAGTTCAGAACCAAAAGCAAAGTGCGCATTGAAAAAAAAAGTTAGTTTAAAAATTGCATTCCAATTTTTTAATTTACAATTTTTTATTTAAAAAAACACCTATATCTGGTTGAATTTGATTCTGTTCTGTCTTAAATTTAGTTGATCCATTATTTACTGGTTACTTTAATTACAAATTGTAGTTAAGGTTACTAGTCAAGCCAGGTTTCTTTAATTTAGATTTGTAAGTTGTATTATAATATGAGTTCTTTGAAGCACAAGTTGTGTTACTCCAATTTTTTTTTTTTTTATGTTAGGCATGAAAATGTGTGGGGAAATACGTGTTCTGTTTTAAACGGTGAAACTTCCAATTCCCATATAAACATACTTTTGACAACAGAAAACTTTTAATAAAACGAAACAAGAAAATTGGAGAAAACCATTTTTGTAAACATACATATGTACCTGCACCTGCTTATTTCATCAATGGGTTAATACATAGCCGCTATGGGGTTAATATAATACACATTGGCTATTTTTGTACAGACATATTAATTGTGATTTAAATAATTTGGTTACAGATCTTAAAAAAAATGGTCACCAATGGGTTAATTCATGACCGTTAATGGGTTAAGATTCGAAAGTTTACTCGTTTTAGTGTAGATAAAACTAATATGATGTAAATATTTTGATCTAAGAATTAAGTGAAAAAATTTGGATTAAAAATGGGTTAATGCGTGGTCGTTAAGGGGTTAAAATTATAGGGATTAACTATTTTAGTATCGATATACCGATTCTGATTCAAGAAAATTGAACTAGAAACTAAAATAAGAATCATAGGTCACGAACAGGTTAACTCATGACCGTCAATGGGTTAAGATTTTATGGATTAACTGCTTTAGTGCAGATAAAGCGATTCTGATGTAAAAAAGTTGATTTCAGAATTTTGAGCGTCTCCATATATATATAAGTGGCCCCAATGTGCGTCGTCTGGCTGAGCCCTAACGCCTTGACTCAGACTGAAAGACCATCTCTTTGGCAAATACCAAGAGTTTCTTTACACCGAGAGAAAAAAAATATATGGAGGGGTCAAAGAAATTTTTTACCTATTTTGAACACTACTTTCTTTGTTTTGAGTAAATTTTCCTTAAAACATGTTAAAAGTTTTATAAAATATTGTTGTTACATGCGTTACCATGGTTTCATATACTTGTTTTGAAAAAATACATACATTAAAATAATGAAAAATTCTTTAAGCGCCATTCCATTCCCAACTTTCCTTGTTTTGAAGACTTGATTTCTTTAATTTTGAGAAATTAAATTCCCATACAAATCCCCATGGCAACGAATTTGTTTGAATGTTTTTTTTATGTTTTTTCCACATTTTTGAGAAAATTTACACAAAACAAAGAAAATTTTGTATTGGGACGCGTGTTCAAAATAAGGAAAATTATGTCTTTGATCGAGAGAAATTTTTTTTTTGAGTGTACCTTTATTTTGGTTAACGATTCAAGATCACTGAATACGACTTGCCCTAGTAGTAGAAGCCTTAGCCTGGAAAAGCGAGACGGAAGCAGAGAACATGCAACACCGTCTCTAAGTAAAATCCGCATCCTCTACATTCAATTTCACGAACTAGTCACATTTTGAACGCATGTGATGCTAAAATACAGTGTGCTGTTAGGACCCCGATGATAAGTCTACATTCATGCAAACCATTTCAGGTTAGCTTCGGATCGTACGATTTGCACATAATTTTTGACACCCTACAATCCTACGATTGTTTCCACGCCTTACCGGTCTGGTCCGTCATATATATGTATGTACATACATATATAATATCTATGCTTAATTTCACTGAGTAACATCAGAACGTCCATGGAGTGTTAATGCTCCGAGACCTGCGCTTTTCTTTGCCAGCTCAATGCCCTTGTGGCCAGGGATCCATTACAAATGGGCATTACTATCGCTGCACATTACCCATAAGACCTACCCGCAGTCCGCTACACACTTGGATGAGTTGCTATGCGAAAGTATCAACTTTATAGCCGCACGACTATCTGTATAAAAATGTATTCGTCCTGTTTGTAAGGGATACAGACTGACAGTTCAGCTGTCCTCCTGCCCTCCTGCTAAGATAAATAACATATTATATTAGATATATATTTTGTAAGACACCATGGCTTGGATGGTAGAAAAAACAGTCGCGACGACGCCTGGAGCAAAGACTTCAACAGAAGTTCGATAGTAATGGATGAAATTTTAATGATCAACCACAAAAGCTTTTTTGAAAACACCGCCACACATGTCATGAAAGACAAGTTTCAAACTGGAGAGCACTAGAAACCTTCCTCTAAGTTGGTCACATTTTTGGTAAAAATAATTCCGATTAGCGTCACTCTTTCAAAAAAGCAAAGGCTGCCATATAAGGCAAGGCATAAATTTGTCAAGTGTTTGTTTTTTTTTTTGTTGATACAATTTGTTATTAATTAGCAATACATGCTGATTTATGCGGATTAGCAAAGCTTTAAATCAACACCATTCCTACAGCAGCAAATATCTCCATATAAAGCGATAATATGCAAAGATGGGTCAGTAAAAATATGTACAATACAATAAATACGATAATAAGCAACTTGATTTAATCATTGCATACACTTGATGTCCATGACTTGAAATAACAATAGAAATACAACAACAACAACAACAACAACAAACACATAGCAAATGTGTACATTGTACATACGTTACATAAGTAGTAACAACTTACTTATTTCAAGTGTTAACAACCGCTTAGAAATCAATAAAAGCATAACAACAAAGCAATATAAACAGCAGAATAGCCGCTTTGATGAAAAATAAAACCGCGATGATTTGGGAACTATTAATTTCAGTTCTTGTAGTTTCCTTATATGGCTTAGGTTATTTTTGAAAAACGCGATTCTTAAAATTTTACAGTGTTTTTTTTAAGATGACAAAGCGTAAAGGTTACTTTCAACTTATTCACTTTATAATACTTGAATTGATTACATATCTCTGCCAAATATAGTCAACCAATCTAGATATACACTCAAAAAAAAAATTCTCTCGATCAAAGACATAATTTTCCTTATTTTGAACACGCGTCCCAATACAAAATTTTCTTTGTTTTGTGTAAATTTTCTCAAAAATGTGGAAAAAACATAAAAAAACATTCAAACAAATTCGTTGCCATGGGGATTTGTATGGGAATTTAATTTCTCAAAATTAAAGAAATCAAGTCTTCAAAACAAGGAAAGTTGGGAATGGAATGGCGCTTAAAGAATTTTTCATTATTTTAGTGTATGAATTTTTTCAAAACAAGTATATGAAACCATGGTAACGCATGTAACAACAATATTTTATAAACCTTTTAACATGTTTTAAGGAAAACTTACTCAAAACAAAGAAAGTAGTGTTCAAAATAGGTAAACAATTTCTTTGACCCCTCCATATATTTTTTTTCTCTCAGTGTACGTTTTTGAGTTCGAAAACAACAACACCTCACAATTGTAAGCTAAGAAAACGAATTCATGACCAACTGCCAACAAAAGATCTTGAATTCTAATTAACAGCTTTTCTTGTTTGATTTCCGTAAATAAAATAAAAATAACAATTAATTGATTTACCAAATTGACGAAAACAAAAAATGAAGACAAAGCAAAAACGTTGAAACGAAAACAAAAGCTTCAAAGCGGACAAACATTGACATTAAAATACATTGATATCTACATACATAAGCAGCATATAAGTGAATTCTCCTGCTCGACTCGAGTGCTTAAAATTTTAAAGTTACATATGCGATCCATTCGTGGACTCGGCCAAAATCGTCTAGACAGTTACGGGCCAATTAAGAAGTAGATATGCGATCTATTAAAAATCGACGCGTTGCAATCTCTGCAGCTAATATAAGGGATAGTCCCGAAAAACGACAGTCTAGAACTGGAGAGTTCATAACTAGCTCACAACTGGTTCTAAAGGGATACAGAGCGGGACGGTTTATTATTGTGACTTCATGAAAATTTTCTGTTTATTGCTATTACTTTAACGTTGAGCGACAACAAATGTTGCATTTTACAATAATTTATTTCGGTATGTTACAGTGGCGGACCTAGCATAAATTGCCTGGGCAAGCCTATGTGTGAAGCATAACCATTAGCCATTTACGTAATTTCCTTTGCTGTATTATTTAAAAGTCTGATTGCGTTCCGTCATTGACTTTGATTTAGAGTTCTCGATTTCTTTTTAACATTTTTGAGTGGCCCGAATAAATGCTTTTCAATGCTCGAACGCTCGTTTGTTTGTTTATTACGCGTATGTTTGTACGGACATTTGAACAATTCGGGTATTTCAAGATCGTTTTTTCTCGTTTATTTTTTTGTTGTTTCCATATGTATTTTTTATTTTTGTTTTCCTGATACACATTTTTTTGTTTGTATACTCAGAGAAAAGGAATCAAAAATAAAATTTTTATTTTTATAATGCACGTTTTAAACCAAGTCATTTTTATTTTATAAATGAAAATTTTTAAAATAAAAATTAAATTTTTTAAATTAAAATGTATTTAGGATTTAAAAAGAAACATGTTTAAATTAAAAATTTAAATTAATGGAATAAAAACGAAAATTTTTCCTTCAAAATCTCATAGTGCTTAAAATAAAAATAAACATTTTTAAATTAAAATTGTTTTTTCTTGATTTTGCAATTTTACTCTGAACATTTTTAAAATAAAAAATTTCGTATTTACATAATTCTTAAATATAAAAACGTGCGCTAGGGAAATCTTACACGAATGCGTAGAGGTATTTTTAGTTTCCTTATACCGACGGAAATTTCAGCAGTAGCAAGTGTATTTGCTTATTGCCTAAAAAATGGGTGCTTTAGTGTTTGAAAAACTGAGGTCCAATTTGATTTCCACCGCTTTTTAAAATTATCTTTTATAATCTGGTATTTGATATTTATGTTTGCATGCACATGCAGATGTAAGAAATTATGGGCATTATGGGCTATGAATACTGAACTTTTGAATGCCGAAGCCAGCTTCATATTCGCATACAAATTTGATGTGAAAAATAAAAAAAGTGCTTTGCTAGTTTTTTTTTTTCAATTTAAGTCTGAAAATAAGCAATTGGTTTCTCCTTAGCGAAAGCGAGAAAACAAGCTATGTTATTCTGTTTTGAAAGCCAGGTAAAAGCTAATGTGTGGAAACGTTGAAGCATGCTCACTGTGCTGTGATTGGCTGTACAAACAAAATACACATTGTGAGCTGGATTGGTGGTGTATTTGCGCTATTTTCTTAGAATACGTTTAGGGGCATGTTACAGTGGGGGCTATATTATTGAGAACTTAAATAGTAAACACATTTAAAACGTAAAATAAACAGATATTAAAGAATTTCCTATGAAATGAACGAAAATGTGTACGGAAGCCTGGCTTCTCGGCTTGTATGAAGCGACCGCCTCTGGTATGTTAGGAGTTCTGCTGTCTGAGGATTATTTTTGTAAAACGCGGCCAAAGACTGCCCTTTTTTTAATTAGACCTGAAATTCTTCCTTTCCAAATATCACCGAACTATTGATTTTTGAACTGTCCTTGTGCTTTCTGTGGTCTTTTAAGTTCATTTTACAAAGATTTTTCTGAGGAAACCCCTACAGAAATTTTATGGCGAATAATAATAATAAGAACATTTCAGTAGAAGTCTCTTCAGAAAAATCTTTGTAAAATGCACTTAATAGATCACAGGAAGCGAAAGACTTATATTCCTCAGAATGTTAAATGTGTTTTATTGGCGGTTCTACTGAATCTATCGAAATACTTCTTTAGCAAAAGATTCATGTTTTTTGACGACGTTTAACATGCCGGAAAAAAAAGTTACATTAAGGTGGTATCAACTAAATACTGGGTGGAAGTGACCCCAATGGTGAACATAGGGTTAACACAATTCTAAAGTAGGAACCCTTCTCTCAAGCCAAAGAGATTGGTGTATCAAATTTAGAAATCGGACCATAAATACCGAAGATATAAAAAAAAGAATTTAAGCGACATCTAGCTGTGTCCAAAAAAATTAAAAATTTTTTCCAGAAATGTTTTCGAAAAAGAAATCATATGGAGGGGCGTACGGTGGACTTTTTTTTATCCATATATGTGTATGTAAATTTATAACTACATAATATAATATATAATATATATATTATATAAAATTCAAACTAAAAGTATTTTCCCACAATTACATATTTCATACCAATTAAAATTGGCAAAAAAATAACGGAAAAATTATGATAAATTATATGAATAAGTATGACTTTACAGTTTAACATGAAGCTGAACGATTCCATTTATTAATCAATTAGTGAAATTTGATAAGTAAAATTTATTAGATTATTGTTTTGTTTGCTACATGGGCATCGCAATAGAAAATAAAGAGTGTGGTTAAATATTCAAATTCGCTATAAATATTAAAAACCGCAACAGTTATTGTATTATCTTCTTTGTTTACTTTAAGTGTATTTTCTATAAAAATAACTTTGCTGCCTTTTGCTATAAATGGTGCAAACGTGTTTGCGAAATTGTACTTGAACCAGGTTTTACTTTATACGGTAAATTTTGTTGTGCAATATATGAATTATAAAATTTTATGGCCTAATAAAGTGAAAAGTTGTTAAGATTTAGCAATAAATATGTATGTATATTTATTGCAAATTTACCAAAAAAAAATTATAATAACTCTAAATAAGACACATACATACATATAAATATGAACATAGATCGAATATATCCCAAAAATTAATTACACAGTACAACAAGTCTATACAAATTTTACTCAGCACGAAAAAATGCTAATAATTATGAAAGCGGAATCTGCCAGACCAACCTTGCCGAGCAGAGTACTAGTCCAGAGGGTCTGAGTTTTTTTTTAAGGTGGGATAAAATTTTATAATTTTAGCTGGATATGCTTTATCGAAAATATCCTATAAAAATTGACTTCGAAAATTGACTTTGGGTTCGGACTTCCGCTACAAAATTAAATAAGCAATTTCTTTGCGACAGACTTTTAACCCTCTAACTCATACGAGAATGGCTGCTTTTAACGCTTTTTGGAAACACATGCAGATAATATCAATTAAAAATGCAGATAGAGGGCTAAAATGTTCTAGAAAATTATTCGCCATAAAATTTTACTAGGGGTCCGTCCACTCAGACAAAATCTTTATTCAAACAAGGCAACAGACTACAGGAATTAATAAACTAAAATGATGCCATGAAATATATTTTTTGATGTTTAATGCTGCAAGACTTCATTTGTTAAAAATAAGAGCTAATTTTTAATTTCTAAAATTTCTAATTTCTATATGCAAATTCAATGTGTATAAACCTGTTTCTTGTTTATTATTTTGCAGGTGCTATTATTAATTAAAAAAAAAAAAAACATATCCAAATATATAATAAAAGCCTAAGCAAGTATTTCACAAGCCTGTTGAAAAATTACAAACTTGCGCTAAAACAATTAAAAAAAAAACAACTTATAGCTACAGAGTTAAACGCTTTTGGGCTATGAAAATACTAGAATTCTTGTACCAAAATTTAACCAAAACCACCCCATAAAAAATTTTTTTTTTATAATTTTTATCTATTAGTCAAATGCAAATTAATCTAAGGCTATTATTACCAAAAATTAGCTTCATCGTTTGGGACACAAGCAAAAAAAAATAAACGACAAACATTTTAAAAAATAAAATCAAAAGATAAATTAAAGCAACAATAAAAATTATTTTTAAAATCATAAATTTTATAACTGGTTCTTCAAGCAAAACGCTGAGCAGTTGTTGGGTCTTTGCTTAGTATGTATGTATGTATATAAAATGCGCTGAATAGAAAACAAAAGTAAGATTTTTTATATGATAATCAAATACAAAAAACAAGTCTTATCTCACACATGCAAAGCCTAAAGGTAAAGGCCCAATGCACGCTTGCTTTGCTTGCTTGGCTGTGAGAAATGTCAAAATCATTTTGAGCTCTACTAAAATGTATAAAAGTTGGCCAAATGTCAGCTTTACTTCACGCGCTTGAAGCGCTGCAAAGTTTTGAATTGCCCAATTCTCTATTTGACAGCGCTTTGAAAGCTTTGGCATCATTTTTGACAATTCAATTTCCAATATGGCTGCTGATATTAGGCAGTAGGTGTATTCCCTAACAGAAAATTATTACAAATTATTAAAAAATTTTAAGAAAATTTGCAGAAGAGGAAAAAACTCAAAACTTGTTCAGCACTTCGAGTCAACATTTTAGGGTTGTTTCTTAGGAAACTAACAGCTAGCTGTCAAGTGAAATGAAAAGAAAAAATGTAAAGAATTACGCTCACAAAGAGCAAAACAGACAGGAAATCAAGAAACGGAAAACTATTAAAATTAGCAAAAAATTATTTTAACCCATTCGATCCCATTGTACTCGCTTGAGTACAGAAAAAACAGCTTTTTTGAAGCGCTGTAAAAAGCTAACGCATATATTTTTCTTAAAACAAGCGCTACTTTATAATACAGCGAGATGTCGAAAATTAATATATACTTTGTTTTTGTTCCTTTTGGAATCCCAATTTCCGCTATTCACTTGACTCTGCGCTCACTTTTACTATTTTTCTTGTTTTCATAGTTCAGTTTGCAATAAGTTCTCTATTACGCAAGAATTATGTTGTCACGGACAAATTTTAGTTTTAAAATATTTACAATACATACATTTTTTAGACTCTATAGCAGGAATACGGAAAAAAGTGTGGACAAGTGCGTTTGGATAGGTTTGAATTCTAGTGTACTCGTATGAGTACAGTGGGAATATTGATATACATTTTGTGTGTATATTCCATATAGATTTGAAAATGGATATTCGAAAATTTTACGGTAAGAGTTTCAAAATCTTTCTGCGGCTAACGACTATGTTGAATAAAGCGACCGTAGTCACTTCGATTTCGCTATGATAACCACCAAATACCCACTGAGACACCACAGACGAGAAAGAGATTACCGAGGATAATATATTTTGTGATGATGTACCAACGGATGTTCCGGGCAAAGTGGAATTATTTTTTAACAGTGACAATTATGATGATATTCCACTTGCAAGCTTATAAACTTTGACAAAATATAACCTTTACATACCGTCAAACAATGGTCAAGGCGGGAAAGCCGCAACGTGAATGCCCATCAGCCAAAGTTGATCGCAGGATATAACTCAGGAATGGGAGGAGTTGACCTCCACGGTCAAGCTTTACAAACTTACCGCATAAAGTTTTGA
This sequence comes from Urophora cardui, assembly GCA_960531455.1. NCBI lineage: Eukaryota > Metazoa > Arthropoda > Insecta > Diptera > Tephritidae > Urophora > Urophora cardui. Next base: position 47,037,807 of record OY482673.1, read on the forward strand.
GGAAAGGAATTGCGGTGACCTCTTTTAACCACAATGATAAGCTCATGCGTAGTAAACGCATGGAGACTTTACAAAATTGCAACTAATAGTCAATGCGACTTGTTACAATGCCAACGAGAAATTGTGCGACTATTTACGAAATTACAATATTCGTCAATATCTACAAAACGGCATGAATATCCGCTATAAGAATACCCAATCAGCTGAGGTGGGGGATGTCACCAAAGAGCGCGATTCATTTGCATGGCCTCTAGTGGGTTAGAGGGCTTAGAATATACCCGTGGTTAGGAATGCCTGCCGTAAGAGGCGACTAAAATCCACCGGCATAGAAGGTTGATGACCAAAAAAATCGGTCGCACGACGGTCGGGCTAGTGTCAGAAGGAACTAGTACCCGAACGTACTGGACTTATCCGGCAAAGGACTGTTACTTCCCAAAACTTTCGGGAAGGGTCTTGGTGGCTACTACAACAACAACAATATGGATTTGCGAGTTATGCAATGTAGCCCTACACACAACTTTCATACTGTTAACCAGGCCACTAGTGAAAGAAGCCTTTTCAGTTAAAACTACATATGCATGTACATATTTTCATATTAGCGCAATGTACATACATTATCCCATTGTACTCGCTTGGGTACAGCTCAAAATAGACATTTTTTGAAATTTTTTTTTGGTTTTTTTTGTGAAAGGAGCTTAATTACACTATTTAAATAAAGGATTTATAAACACATTTAAAAAAAAATTGTTTTATACATGGTTGGGATCTAATGGGTTAATGCTATTTTTGGCTTTTAATTATTTTTTTCTAATTTCAAAGATTTCAATTACAACCTAACCTAAAAATCTAATTGTGGAAACAGCGCATCAGTTGTTTACTTGCAAATGTTTACAATTTTGTGTTCAATAACTTTGGTTGATAATTTTCTCTTTTTCTCGTTTTTACACTAAATTTGTCACTGACGCTCTTCTTGCAAGTAAAGTTGTTGAACAAATCTCATTTCAGCTTGTGAAAATTTTACTAGCTGAAATTTGGAGCTCTCTATGATTGTTACTCTCACGCTTTGGCTCTCATTCGGCTTTTTTGATTCAAGAAACGATTTGCTAGCACGAACTTGGATAAATATTCATAGCTAGCTATGTAATAAGAAACAAACCGTTTGTTTTATTTCTTTGGATTGCCGATTCAGCTGATTAATATGACAGCGTTCAAAGCTACCATTGGGCTATAGAAGCTTTCAAAGTAAAGCAAAGCAAACTGAAGCAAACAAAGCCAGAAAAGCAAGCGTACATTGGGCCTTTACCTTTAGATTTGCGTAAACTTTGGTGTGTTTTTAGCATTTTGCTCGGAGATTTTCGTTTGTGGTATTAGAAGTGTATGTATGTATGTATGTATGTATGTGGATAAAAAATTAAAATCCATTTAATATGTATGTATGTCTAATGCCTCACGATCGCCGCCTACTCTGCCTCGGATACGCAAATGCGCGACGCGGCTGTTGACCTACGAACGCAACTAATCGCAAAACGACGGCTATTGCCATCAAATATCCTTGATCTAAAAAAATTTATGTTGACAAGCAAATAATTTTGAAGCGTACCTAAATCATTTGACGTCACAGCATAAAATAAAAATATTTCTAATTTTTTATAGTTTTTTGTGTATAAAATTGTACATAATTTGTATAATGTTTCTGTATACTAATTCTAAACAACTATTGTTAGTTTTGAAAAAAAAAAAAAATATATATACACATATAATTTGCGTAATACCTAATTTTCAAGTTTCATGTTATGCTAAATAGCTACCATGTATGTATGTGGTTTCAAGTCTTTTGTATATAATTTTTGTTCCAAACTGCTAATAAACTTAGATGTAGTCAAAAAAAAATAAATAAATAAGATTATGAAATATGTTCTTGTGGCAATTGCGAGTTTTTGCTGTAGGCACATTGATTAGATGAAACGATTTGTATACATATCCATACATATTTATTAACATATATGTATATAAGGAAAAAAAGAAGCCGGTTTAGTATGACAACAATTAATTTGGTAGCTCAAAAGTGGTAGGTATAAATTCTAAATATACATATATGCATATTTTCATATTTATATATATATATATGTATATGCATACATATATGTTAATATTTATTACATACAAAAACTCTTAAACATAAGTATTTGAATTTAGAGCACAGTTGGGCAAAATTTATTCGAATAAGAATAATAGATGAATAAATTTTTTTTTATTTTTATTTGAATAATAAATAATTTCGTTTCTTCAAACAAAAAATTATTCGAATAATAGATATGTAATTTTCATTTACATATGTAAGAACAAACAAAAATACAAACAAAAAAATTAAAAAAAAAATTTTTTTACTATTACTCAGTTGTTTTTTTTGTTGTACCCTGAGTTTTTATTTATTATTTGAAATAACGAATAAACCTCAGAATAATTATTCGTAGGGAATTTATCTGAATAAAATTTGAAAAATAAATTTTTATTCAAATAATTATCTAAATAAAAATTTATTCGAATAATGCCCAAGTCTGTTTAGAGGTTCATAGCTAGGATTTTTGTTAACACGCGCACCCGTTTGCAAAAGGTCAAGGTATGTAGCTAGCTTCTACGTGTGTATTGCCGTCAGTTGTAGACTAATGTAATAAATACATAACAGTTTAACGATATAACAACAGGTCTGTTTCTTTAGTGCATACCTAGTAATAACTAGTATTAATTAACACTAATTATTTAGGTTTGACAGCTATTGTGTATTTCTTTACTTTTTCCCCAGCAAAAGAGAACGAACTGTCGGCAAATTGAGAGCGCGAAAATGGCAGTTCCACTAGCTCACTGCGCTAATTTTTAAAGGACAAATTTCCACTTGCAAATTTACTAGCGAGAAGAATGAGAAATGTCAAATGTCAAAATAGAGAGTGAGTCAAAGTAGTTATTTTTATTTAAAAAAGGTGAAAACGGAAGCAGTAAGAAAATGTATTTCAAAACATGGAAAACCAGCAAAGTTTTGCTAATTTAGTATATCTTTATTTTTTTTCTTATCTCACACTAAGATAAAATGTCATATTACTTTCATAAATTTATTTTCAAGTGAGTAGTAAAATTTGCTAATTAATTTATCCTACACTCAGGGAAAACAGTATTCTAAAATCAAAAATAAAATTTTTGTTTTCATAATACACGTTTTAAGCCAAACCATTTTTATTTTAACAATGAAAATTTTTAAATTAACCCGGATTTTCCCAGAACTTTTTTTGTTTGAGATTTTCATAAAAGTATGTACACCAATAAATTTCCACCTCCTGAGCATGAAAATGAAGTCCGTTTTCCAATATCTTGTCGCACTTTTCCGGAAAATGTGAAAAACTAGCGTTACCATATGGTAGCCGTGGGTCTCCTAGGGAACAGGTTTTTGTTTAAAGGGTAAATGATATTTGGAAACATTTTTTTTAATTTCACAAAAAACAACACATTTTTAATTCACTTTATTGAGATTTAAGTAGGTTTTTAGTAAAGTTATGCAAATAAAATATTTTTTTTTTTTAAATACTTCCACATGTAGGGTTGGCCTATTCTGGGCAATAGCATATATTGCACTTTCTTCGCAAATATGCTTGATCAATAATAACAATAATTAAAAAACTTCTCAAATTGAACATGACGTAGTATATTACGACAATTTTCGTATTCGCCAGTGGAAAAATTGGAAGAGGAAATGGTGAAATATTCTTCAGCCATTCATCTTCTTGGACAAAATGGGGTAATGTCGAGCTACCAGCTATTACAACTTCTTAGTCGCCTTTTAGTTAGGTCGGGCAAACATTATCTGGTTTACCTGCACATTCCTCTTCAGTATTATCTTCTTCAAAAATGTTGTAATATTGATGAGGCTCCATGTATGTACCTAAATGACAGTTGGTATGTCAATTAGTCCACCTTCGTCGAATGCCTTATCTTGATCTTGAATGAAATCAAGCATTTGTTGTAACGTTAAACCTCTACAAGCAGAAAATTTATAAAATTCCAACAAATTAATTAATAATTACATTAGTTAAATTTACACAACGGCAGAGAAAATCACACGAAGCCCAATAAAAAAAAACCTGTACCCTAGACGACCCACGGCTACCATATGGTAACGCCTTTAGAAAATGTAAAAAAATGTTGGAAAGAAGAATTTTTTCTTTATTAACTAATTTACATTACATAGATGATTTCATTAGCTTTCAAAAGGTGTAATTATTTGAACAATTTATTCCAAAAGTTATACAATATACTTATATTTACCGACATGCCATATCTGAAAACGGGAATTTTCAGTACTAATTTTTGTCACCTCATTTTCACACGCAATAGCTTCGACATTTGAGTACAGAATAACACGATCCTTACCTTTTTGTAAAGCTACATTAATTTTTCATTGTAAATCGGTCATTTCCTGGTGTTTTTTCTTTGACTTTTGTTTATTTTCTTGAAAATGTAAAGGGATGTTTTGCGTTACCATATGGTGCTCGTGGGTTGATTCGGGTTAAGAATGAAATTTTTGAAGTAAAAATGTATTTTTGATTTAAAAAGGAACATATATAAATTAAAAATGAAAATGAATGTTGATTCAAAAACTCGCTCTTCGTTCAAAATTTGTTTGTGAGAAAATATTTTTTTGTAAGAAATCCAACAAAAACAATAATGTGAATCGACTTTTTTTAATTTTAATTTTTTTTAATTTTGTTTTTACAATGATTCATATAATTCATGGATTCTTTTTTAGGAAAAGGGAAGTATAAATTGGAGGCTATATATTTGTTGTTGGGACTCGGATTGAGGGCCGGTTTCACCATCTCCGGTTAAGCACTTAACCAGAGATTTTTGCCCGGTTAAGCAATTTATTTGACAGCTCGCCATACAATTTACGTCAAACTAACCAGTGATTAAATTAACCGGAGATGGTGAAACCGGCCCTGAGAGAAGATGAAGAGAATCTCGTTGGATACAATTTCAAATCCGGAAGAGAAAATGATATAGAGAACACTGCAGCGTGTTTTTTTCTCATAGTGCTTAAAATAAAAATCAATATTTTTAAATTTAAACTTTTTTCTTGATTTAAAAATTTTACAATGAACATTTTTAAAATAAAAATGTTGGTATTTACATCACTTTTGAATAAGTTTTTACCCATTTTAAGCACGTTTTCATATGTTTTTATAATTTTTTTTCCCTGAGTGTACAAAAGTAGAGACACAAAGCTAGTATAATATTATAACAGTATGTCAGTATAACAGTAGAAAAGTATAACAATACAACAGTACAACGGTATAATGGGTTAACGGTATAAAAGTACAGCAATATAGGAGTATAGTTAACGCTGTAACGGCATAAGGATTTAACAGTGGAGCATTATAACAGTATAAGAGTATAACATTATAAAATTATAACAGTATAAAATTATTACAGTACCTAAATTAGTATAACAATATAACAGTATAATAGTATAACATTATAAAATTATAAAAGTGTAAAAGAATAACAGTATCTACATACATATATTGGTATAAGAGTATAAAATTATAACAGCGTAAAAGTATAAAAGTACAAAAGTATAACTATGCTAGAGACACACCTAGTAGTATAGTAATAATATTGAGATCTATACCACATATGTGTCACCTTCATATTGTAGTTTAATTGAAAATTTTCATAGTATAGCCAAATCATAGTATTGATATTATAACATTCATACCACATGTGTGTCTGAGGCATAAGAGTTTAACTATAAATTTCATCATATTTTCTTCTTCTTTCACGGCTTTTCTGCATCATCAAATTATCTGCACTGAGAAGCTTGATAGATACATTAATAAAGAAATTCAGTCCAATTAACTAAACTGTATTTGCTTACACATGATTAAACAATTCCAGTTTAACGTTATAATTGCCATTAAAAAATTTTATGATTATTTTTTACTCCATTTTCTGCATAACACATACAACTATACATGCACCAAAAAACACCATAACCCAGCAGGGTTTTTCCATATTTTGGTAATGGCTTGAACTTGTATTCAATGAAATAACGCATTACGAATAGCTAAGAAACACTCATTCGCTTACTTTGCTCATTACTTGTAATGCGACAGTTTTAAAATTATTGTTTTTTCGCTTACTGGTAATGCAGAAAATAATCGAAAAGGTTTGGGGTACTGCCGTTATTTTTTTGCAAACAATTTGCTTTGATTTTAATTTTTCTAAATAGCAGTTTTGTAAAGCAAATTACCCTGATTCTCGTTTATTTTGCCAGTTTTTATTATAAAACTGTCGTGGTTAGTCGCGTTATTCGATCGTTGAAAATTTGTTAAATAAGCCAATAGCTGTGCAAATAAATAGTGTAATAATTACACTGCTCTACAGCCAAAAAATACTCTGAACGCGACCATCCTATTTATATGTAAAATCGGTCGCTGATTCCGAAAATCGGGTTCATTTTTAATTCTATGGGAAGGTTTTTGAGATATCGGGAATTTACCGTTATTTGGCTAATTGCTCCACTTAATCCTTTATACCTCTTTAACGCAGTAAGCTATCTTCCTTGGAGTGACACCAAACGAAAGAAAATTAAATTTCCCTTTCATGGCTGCTATAACATTTTTCCCTAACTCTTATAGTTTCTGAAATATTAACGATTCAATTTGAATTTTTTCGATATTTTACGATTTTTTGAAGAAAAAATTGACTTTGTCAGGCAATATCTTTAAAACCAATGTTTTCACCTTCGGTTTTACTCCTTTATGTGAAGCTCCATTCTATTGGGAAAAAGATAAGCTATCAACGAAGAAAATCCATGGTAAAATGGAAAAGTTATAGGCGATCAAGTAAATACAGCCAGGTCGCGCAATGCCTCTGCACGGGTATATTCTATGCATGTTATACCCGTAAATGCGCTGTTACCTACTGCGCTGCCAATGTGCTGCTACTGCAGATGTGTAGGTATTGGTATAATATGCATAGAATATACCCGTGCAGAGGCATTGCGCGACCTGGCTGTATTTACTTGATCGCCTATAACTTTTCCATTTTACCATGGATTTTCTTCGTTGATAGCTTATCTTTTTCCCAATAGAATGGAGCTTCACATAAAGGAGTAAAACCGAAGGTGAAAACATTGGTTTTAAAGATATTGCCTGACAAAGTCAATTTTTTCTTCAAAAAATCGTAAAAAATCGAAAAAAATCAAATTGAATCGTTAATATTTCAGAGACTATAAGAGTTAGGGAAAAATGTTATAGCAGCCATGAAAAGGAAATTTAATTTTCTTTCGTATGGTGTCACTCCAAAGAAGATAGCGCACTGCGTTAAAGAGGTATACAGGATTAAGTGGAGCAATTGGCCAAATAACGGTAAATTGCCGATATCTCAAAAACCTTCCCATAGAATTAAAAATGAACCCGATTTTCGGAATCAGCGACCGATTTTACATATAGGTAGGATAGTCACGTTGAAAGTACAGACAAAAAATTTCATTTTGTGATCCAGTGTTATTATTCAAATAGTGTTTTTTTTAATATATTTTGCAAAGAATGTTTTGATTCTTTATTCATTCCGTATGCTATTTGTTTTCGGCATAAATTGCTCACTCATAGTTTTAAAATTATTTTTTCGCTTACCGGTATTGCATAAAATAAGCGAAAAGATTTGGAACACTGCCGATATATTTTGCAAAGCCTATATTGATTTAAATTTTTGTAAATAGCAATTTTGTAAAGCAATTTATCCTCATTCTCGTTTATTTTGCCAATTTTTAATATAATAAATTATAGATTACTAAGTAGTATATTGGATTGTGTGATATATGCAATTACTTATAACTACCAGTGAAAGAACTTATTACTTGTAACAGCTTATTTTTCCAATATTAGTAGCGATTATATAATGCATTATTGTCTACAATATTGTAAGACAATACCGCCAATGACATGCCTATGTTAAAGTAATGCAATCCGTATTCGAAAGTGTAAGCGATGAATCAAGATTTCTCGATGATTTTACCCATTACATGTAAGAGAAAGCTCTGCTGGGAAGATGCACATTACACGGCTACCTACATATGTATGTATGCATGTAATATTTCATTGATCGACTCATCGATATTAATAGCGCACATAATTGATGACAACATGGCTCTTGCCTGTCAAATGGGCATCAAAACCAACCGCCTTCTATTTAACAACAAGAAAAAACTTTTAAGGTTAAAATGCTTATTAAATTTGCTACTTGTCTTTGACTGCTATGAAAAAAAAGACTTGATTGAAATTCGAATAATAAGAAATACAAAAAAAAAACTGAGTATCAATCATTGATATCCGTGAGTATTTGGCTTATAGATTTCCATCAAATCGATGATGTAGGTATCATGGCAATTTTCATTATTGGCTCATTAAATTTTCTTGCTTAAAAATCAATACTATATAGATATAGACATACATACAAAGCAATCAAATTATTGACACCGAAAAAATTAGCAATTAAAATGTTTGGTTATTCAAATGGAAAAATAAATGCGGTTGTGTTTGTTTTATGTATTATAATTTTTTTACAATGTTTAGTTGATAATTATATACATATGTATGTATGTATACGAATATATGTACATATGTATACGAATGTATTAATTTAAAGAAATAAATATTAAGGAATAAATTCTACTGTTCTTTTGTAAATAATTTAAGTGCAAGCATAGAATTACACAAATGCTGAGGCTTTGAGCTTTTGACTCATACATATCGTCCCCTCAATATAACAATAGCGTATATTTTTTTTTTGGGTTTTGAGAAAATCGAGTTTAAAGATATCTATTAAATTTTTGAACAAGAAATTATACACCATTTTTTCCAATGACATTTTGACCCACTTTGTGGAAGTAGAATTTGACGAAATTTTGACCAGACATAGAATCAATGATGGAGATTCTAAATATCCAATAAAAAAATAATGGCGTATGAGCAACATACGCTATTGTTATATTGAGGGGACGATATGTACATACATGACTACATAATATGAATACAGTAAGTCGTAAAATTGTTCATATAAAAATTAAAAGTTTTAAAGTCAGTAAAGCCGATTCAAAAAGATCAAAGGTAAGAATTCAACTTTTTACATCGCAATAATTGAATTCATAAACGACTGAAAATCGCATCTCTTTTGCAAAACCAAAACAAAACCTTCGGTATTTCTTGTCTTCGTTTTAAATTCGAAATTCGAAATCCAGCCAGTTCTTGAAGTTAAGTACTAATAGAAGAGAGGCGGTATTTCTTTCTTGTTGTATAGGTATTTTTCCGATATGGTAGAAGTGTGAGGTATATCCATCATTCCCTTTCAAGTTTGATTTGGTTATAGTTAGAGTGATTTTCTTGAAATAAATCACTTACATATTTTCCTGTTACTACAGTAACATATCGCACCCTAAATCATAAAGTGGCACAACTCAAAATTCAAAAATTTTCAGGAGAGCCAAAAAACTCCTTTCATTACAAGCAATCGTATAGCAAAGGGCCAGGTATAATGGTTAGTTTTCGATCGAAAGAGACAGTTATTCAAAAGTTTTTTTTGGCAATCTAGAGATTTTTCTGGCTAGAGATATGTTCCGTACGCCCGTTTATGAAAAAAACTCGATTTCGAAAAATTTTGAGTTGTGCCACTTTTTGATTTAGGGTGCGATATGGTTATAAATTTTTTCCAACTCATCTCATGTGACCGCTGTTGTGCAGTGGGTACACTCAGGGAAAAACAGCATTTTAAAATCAAAAATAAAATTTTTGCTTTCCTAATGCACATTTTAAACTAAATCATTTTTATTTTAACAGTGAAAATTTTTAAATTATAAATTAAATTTTTGAATTAAGAATGAAATTTTTGAAGTAAAAATGAATTTTTGATTTAAAAAGAAACACAGTTAAATTAAAAATGAAAAAGATTTATAAAAACATATGAAAACGTGCTTAAAATGGGCAAAAACGTATTTAAAAGTGATGTAAATACCAACATTTTTATTTAAAAAATGTTCATTGTAAAATTTTTAAATCAAGAAAAAACATTTTAAATTTAATAGTGGTTATTTTTGTTTTAAGCACTATGAGAAAAAAAACGCTACAGTGTTCTCTATATCATTTTCTCTTCAGGATTCGAAATTATATCCAACGGCATTTTCTTCATCTTCTCTCAATCCGAGTCCCAACTACAAAAATATAGCCTCCACTTGTTCTCCTCTTCTTTTCTATTTCGCCTTAACTGTTTGCTATCTTTATTTCTTATTCTCCCTTTTCTTCTTTATTTTATGTTCTGCTCCGGATTCGAACATCAACCTGAAATTCAATCCAACGCCATCACATAGTGGAACATTAAACATTATGTTGAATTGTAGTACCCTATTTATACTTCCTTTTTACTAAAAAAGAATCCATGAATTCATACATTGTAAAAACAAAATTAAAAAAAAAATCAATTCTCATTATTTTTTTTGTTGGATTTCTCACAAAAAAATTTTGAACGAAGAGCGAGTTTTTTAATCAACATTAATTTTCATTTTTAATTTAAATATGTTTCTTTTTAAATAAAAACTAGAATGCTGCCTACTGTCGAAACTCGACAGTTTTTCTAGATGTTTTCTTATAACATAGGTGCAACTATAGTTTTTGTATAATTGTTTGTTGTTTTTGCCACTGTTACTATTCCGTTGTTGTTCCTGTTGATGCTGCTCCTTTTGTTGCTACTGCCACTGCTACTATTTTGTTGTTGTTGTTGGTGTTATTGTCGTTACTCGTCTTCCAAATTCTCCTACCTACTTCTTTCTTTCTATTTCTGCTCTTTTCTTTCCTCAATTTCTTTCCTACTTATTCTTTCTTATCCTTCTTATTTCCTGCCTTTATTTTTTGTTGTAGTGCTTTTGCTACCTTTTCACGTTTCTACTTCTTTGAAACTACACACCACATCCAGCCAAACATGTTCACAATTGCACGCACAAAGTCAGGTATGCTTGCGCATTGAGACAGCTCTGTTGTGTGCAAAAGCATGCCAACAACAACCACACGGTAATTTTCCAACGACGATTGTGGACGCATTTTCCAACCAATTTTCATGAAAATTGGCGCAGTTCTATTTGAGAGTAATACCTTTCTAATGGTGTGCTTAGTTTTAAAATCAGTTCAGTAGTTTCGACGGAGAAGATGGAACAAAATTTATGTTAGCGTATTAATAATATAGATGCATTTTTACTTCAAAAATTTCATTCTTAATTCAAAAATTTAGTTTCTAATTTAAAAATTTTCACTGTTAAAATAAAAATGATTTGGTTTAAAATGTGCATTATGAAAGCAAAATTTTTATTTTTGATTTTAAAACGCTGTTTTTCCCTGAGTGTATATGTATATTAGGTAGGGTTGATTATTTTTCGATAAAATCGCATACGCGGATAATGTTCTATAGACTATTCTAAGCAACTTTGCCAAAGAGACCATGGGTCTTAAACCAATTCTTAGTCCGCGGGTTTTAAGCCGAAGTTTTTTTGTCAGGTAAAAAAAAATTTTATTTCGTAGGCAGACAAAAATGATTCGAACTTCTTACCAAAAAGCCAGGATATACTTTTCCGAAGGATTTTGATGTGCTGAATCCGAATCCGAAGTCAAAATGACCAAATTCGAAATAGTTTTCGAGATATCTTGACCAAAAAAATGCAAGTGCAAAAAGTGCAATTTTCTTCAAATTTTGAAGTTAGGGCCAGCCGAAAGTTATGATTTCATTTAAAGTCTACGACCATTATCTTAACAAATAGGCTTTGCACTTTCAAATGCCGTTGACCTTGTTAACGTGTCTTTTTTGGTCTCCGAGATATCGCTGTTTTAAAATCTGAATACTTTTCAGTGCGTACACAATGTATTTTTTTCTTTAAAATACTCGTACTTGCATTTCTTTGCCGTCATTTTTAACATGTTCTTGACCATAATTGGTGGATCTGGTGACTACAACAAAAAACGATAAAACCGGTAAATTATCGCTATTGGTGGAAGTGGTCATTATCAAAAAAACAAGATCGAAAACGGTAAATTATCGCTATTGGAGGTGCTCATATTTGTTGGAAACGGTAAATGCAAAAAAATTATGAAACCGGTGAATTATCGCAATTGGTGGAATTGGTCATAATTGGTGGAACCGGTTACTGTTGCTATTGGTGGAAGTACTCATTATTGGTGAAACCGGCGAACGCAACAAAAGCGATGAACCCGTGAATTATCGCTATTGGTGGAAGTGATCATATTTGGTGAAATCGGTGAATGCAACAAAAATGATGAAACCGGTGAAATCGCAATTGGTTCAAGTGCTCATAAATGGTGGAACCGGTTAATGTAACAAAAACGATGAAACCGGCGAATTATCGCTATTGGCGGAGGTGCTGATTATTGGTGGAACCGGTGAATGGAACAAAAAACGATGAACCCGTGAATTATATCTATTGGTGGATGTGATCATATTTGGTGAAATCGGTGAATGCAACAAAAATGATGAAACCGGTGAAATCGCAATTGGTTCAAGTGCTCATAAATGGTGGAACCGGTGAATGGAACAAAAAACGATGAACCCGTGAATTATCTCTATTGGTGGATGTGATCATATTTGGTGGAACCGGTAATTGCAACAAAAATGATGAAACTGGTGAATTATCGCAATTGGTGGAAGTACTCATAATTCGTGGAATCGGTAAATGCAACAAAATCGAAAACCATTAAATTATCGCAATTGGTGTTTTTCTCTGAGTGTATATGTATATACACTAAAAAATTAAAATAATTAATCTGTGTATATAAAACGTGTGTCATTAATACATGGTAACATCTTATCGCAGCATTCCTTTCGTATGATGAAGAAAAGCGTCAATGCACAAAAGAAGAAAAATAACAAAATAAGAAATTAAAATTAACACAGAAAAACTATATAGAATTTTTTAATTGTGTTCATGAACTCAGATGTTGATATGTATGTACATATTTTGTTTTTTTTTTTTTGTTTTTTTTTATCGATTTTTTGGTCATCTTCTTTTTTTGCTTATGATTGTGAGTTTCTTTTTCTCGCTGTCGGCGTTGACGCCGCCACAATCGCAATTCACTTTCAATGCTAAAGTTATGTAATATTAATTCTTGGAAACTCGTTTCAGTGCCGGGCCATTGTTGATGACCGCCAAAAAGACAAGTTCGTTGTGGCTTACATACTATGCACATTTACACCAAGAGATACTTACACACATTCATGGCTACTTATCTACATACTTTGCCTGCCTTGGCTGCTGACCATTCTGTTTGCCTGCCGCTTGCCAAAAAGGACGTTTTTCTTCTTAATATCTTTTTTTCGCATTTTCATTGCGTGGTATAAAAAATTTCCGTTTTGTCTTCTAGTTAGCATCCGCCGCTGTATTGCATAACTTGTTCTACAGATCCATATGTATGTATGTATTTTGAAAGGTGTTAAGCTTAAAGCGTAAAAAAAAAGAAATCGATGACGTCCTTGAAGAACGGTTGTCTTCCCTTTTTGACATAATAATGGGTTTTAATAAATTTTTGTTTACATACATATGTACATATTTATGCATACATATTTTCATATTTATTTTTCTTTATTTTTCGATTAAGTAAATAACAATTTCCTTATCTTTTTAAATGTGTATCATTATTTTCATTTTATTAATCGCCCAATTAAAATCCGAAAAAGAGCTACAAAATTGAATGAACTTTGTCAGTTTAATTGACAGTTGTCATTAAAAATTTATACAAAAAAAATAAAAAATATAAAAACGGGAAATCCTATGTAGTAAAGAGGGATGTAAGGGTCTAAGATGTCTGCAATGCTCAAATATCTTGATGGTTCTCGATGATTTTCTCTCTTACTCGACTCCAGTCACGAATAGTTGTCTATAGACAAATCATCTTGCAACCGTCTATAGCCAAAGATTTCTCTTGCTATCCTTAGAATCTAACTAAAGTTCTTGTCAAATAAAGTTATTTGAATTAAACAAATTAAATTAAATTTGACGTAGTCAACTTTTGTCCGATAACTGGTTATTTAACTAGTCAGTATTGTTCAATTTATTTATTTATTGATCAATAAAAAAAAAACAAAGATTAACTGAATAAATTTTACGTGTGGTAAAAAAGGAAATATTTTATGCAAATTGCTTTGAAATGTCAATGAATAAAAAATATGTGTATGCTTCCTATCAGCCCGACGACCTGAGTGCCATTTCAACAAAAAACTAGCTTGTTAATGATGATTGGTTAGATTTAAAGAATTTTCTGCCATGAAAAAGAATTCTTAGAGGCATATCATAAACACACTTATAACATGCTATTAAATTATTTATGTAATAGATATTGAGCATGATTAGTAAAACCAGTAATTCGATTTGAGCAGCCTATGAAAGTTGAACAGAAAACGTTTGACATAAATCAAATTCTAGCGAAGATCGTAACCAATTACTATACATACATACATGCTGCAATGTACATACATATATTTAACTAATAAATATATTTATTGAACATACCCTGCAAAAAATGCGATTAATCCGGGACGTGTCCGGGATCAATCGCAAGGGAGCATGCGACTAATACAATTTTACGTACATATTTAAATTTATGTTCGTACATATTTAAATAAAGATTATATAATGTTCTACTTTTGTAAAAAAAATTTCAATAAATAAATAAAAAAAATTGTAAGTTTTGAGTATGCATTATATGAGCGTAATGTAAAGGATTTTTTCATAGGATATTTTAGGCAACATTTTGTTAAAATTATTATTAATCATTGTTATTAAAAGAAAGAGTGTTCAATTCGTTTTACCGATTGTTCTACAATTTTTGAAATACATTGCATATTTTTGTAAAATTTCTACATTTAAGGAATTTAGATTTGTACCCGTTCGGGATGAAAGCGATTAATCTACATTTATACCCGTTCGGGAACAATTGGTCTACAATTAGTCTACATTTATACCCGTACGGGAACAATCGGTGACTAATTGTGGACCGATTGTTCTCGAACGAGATCAATCCGGGACAAATCTCTTTCGGGATTAATCGCACATTTTTTTGCAGGGTATGTACTAACAATAATTTTCTTTTTGTGCTTTATATTTAATTTTAATGTTTATATTTCTAACGCATATCTTGGTTAATGTAGGTGATGCTCGAAAGTAACCCAGATATTTAGCAGCGATTATTGTCAACTTTTTAGGCAGTGTTTTTAGTATTTCCAATTTTTCAATGTTAAGGAAGTACTTATCATAAAAAGGGGCTAAGAATTATAAAGCTGCATTTTTTAGAAGATTTTTGAGCATGCAATTTTGCAGGTCATTCAATTGTAATATAATAATATGCAACATTCAACTTTTTGAAAAATTTCATTGGCTTTTCGGAAATTTTAATTGGAACGGTCTCACGTACATATAACACAAACACCCTACAGAAAAAAATTACTAAAATCGCCGGAAATTTTTACAGCATTGAGAATAGCACTTTTTACACTAAAATTGGTTGGCTACATAACAGTACACTTAGAAATCTCCTCAAAATCTTCTATAAATTCTGGCCGCGCTTTGAAATTTTTAATCCACTTTTAGAAATTTCTACGATTTTTCGAATTTTTTCCATAAGCTTAGAAATCCTGCTTAAGGCGATTTTTATTGAAAAATTGTAAACGAAAATAAGAGAGTCAAATTTTCGACAGAACTGTTTGAAATAAATTTAAAAACTCTGGCGTATGATTTTTTTTTTTTTAGTCACTGTATATATTTTTCAATAAAATCGACTTTTAACTAGAGCCCTAGATACCCGGGTATCGAGCAATTCGATCTGATCGTTTTTGTTTGAAGCCCGTTTGTTGTTCAAATGCCCGTACAAACATTCGAGCATTCGAGCTTACAAACAAAAAAAATGTGTATCGGAAAAACAAAAATACATATAAAGAAAAAAAAAAAAATTAACAAAAGAAAAGACAAACTTCAAAATACCCGAATTGTTCAAATGCCCGTACAAACATACGGGTAATAAACAAACAAACAACTCTTCGAGCATTTGAACAACAACTGTTCGGGCTACTCGAAAATGTTCAAAAAAAAATCGAGAGCTCTACTTTTAACACAAATTATTAAAATTTTGCATTAAACAAGCAATTTGGAATAGATGTACACAATAAAATATTTTTGGCCGCATAAAACTTGAAAATCTACCTATGTGCTACGGTTATAAATAATAATTTTCTTAATATTCTTGACAGACATTAAGTAAAATCTCAAGTTCAGATACTCTTAGCCATTGCATATTTATTCCCATTGTAGTTTATACTAATATTATTTGATTAAGATGATAAGTAATTGAAAGAAAACTTGAAATTTAAATAATTTCGAAAAATTACTATTCTCATTGATTTTTTCCTGAAAAAGAAATGCATGCTAATAAAGTCATTTTTTCGTGAGGTGAGCTTGAGCGTGCAGCTCACTGATGGGAGTTAACACAGAGTCATGGCTCAGTGCTGAGTTACCCAAGCCTACAAAACAGTTTGCGTCTTTTTTCTTCTATAGCGACGATATGTATCCGCAATCGAACGATCGAGTTTCCATTTTTAGTCGTTCTCATTAATAAACTTAGCTATTAAATATTCTATAAAGTACTTAATTTGAATAAAAATTATCAAACATTTGTTGAACTTATAGTTTATCAACTTCCAAAAATCGACAGTTAAGTTAAAAGTAGAGCTGAGTTAAAAGTAGTAAATACTATTTAAATAATAAAATCGATTCTATGATTCTAGATAATTACTTAACTGGCCAACAGCGATATTTGCGGTTGTATGCAGGTATTAAAGTAAATAAGTAGGTCTGTTCGATAAACGCACTAGAGTACTCTAGTGCAGAAAAAACTAAACTGTTCAGAACTCAGTTTTTTGAGTTAGCACCAATTTACACTTTACTGCACTAAACTACACCACCTTCATAGCTAGTGTAAGTTAGTGCAGCATATGAAAACAGCTGTTTTTAATAACTAAGGCGGCAAAATAATAGAAAACCAAATGTAAATTTAAAAAATATGGGGTTTTATTCTCTGTATGGCAGATTATATTCATTGCGTGGTCAAAGCCAAATGGGTAGGCAACCAAACGAAATTGCTCATAAATTTTTTGAAGGAGCACAAACCGCAATTTGGGAAAAGTTTACGAGTGAAAACAAAGCAAAGAATTTGGCAAGTTATCCGATCAAAAATGGAAAATTTGTGTAAATTTAATAGCTATAAATTTGATCAATGAGAATTATTTGTTTACATAAATCAGCTGGTTTGCACTAAATCACCATTTTCGTTAGTTTTCGTTCGTTGAAGCCTTTGCACTAAATTGCTCTGACAACTGTCAGATGTTGTTCTGCCCTACACTGTTCTACACTTTCAGTGCACTCACCGAACAGACCTAGTATATTCATTAGGGTGGTCCCCAAATGTATTGTGAAAAATTATATAGCATATTTCCTCAACCTCACTCCCAATATACATTTTTGTCCCGATCGGAGACGGTTAAGGGTATTGCACACAAAAAACTCTTCGCCTCAGATCGGCACCAAAATTTATCGATGGAAGGGTTGAGACCGAATAAAAGCGTTAATAACAACCCAGCAGAATTTGAGGTAAGGAGGTGCATATTCAGTAGAATATTCATTATGAAAAATACCCTGAAACTAAGTTCAAAATTCATTGCTGAAAAAATAACTGAACACGCAGTGAAGACATCAGGTGTACTGAAATACATGCTATGGAAGTTCTCCCTGCGTATTCAGGCCTTTTTTCCTACAGAAACTCTCCCTTCTCGTTCAGCAGTTTTTAGGTAGTTGATTTTCGACGCCACCTTTATATAAAAACGAAAGGGAAATTTCAGATTTTAGAACTACATCTCTACTGAATATTCAGTAGGAAATATGTGCTGTTTTCCAGCTGATAAATACTGCAGGGAATATGTATATTAGAGCGTATCGCAAAAAAAAGTTCGCCGTGCGCCCCCATATGCTTTGTTTTTCGAAAACATTTCTGGAAAATTTTTTTATTTTTTTTTGTACGCCGCTAGATGTCGCTAAAATTCATTTTTTTATATATTCGGTATTTATAGTCCGATCCCTAAGTTTGATACACCAATCTGTTTGGCTTGAGAGGAGGGGTTCCTACTTTATAATTGTATTAACCGTATGTGCGCCATTGGGGTCACTTCCGCCCAGTACTTAGTAGATACCACCTTAATGTAACTTGTTTTACCGGCATGTTAAACGTCTTCGAAAAACAGTAATCTTTTGCAAAAGAAGCATTTCGATCGCCTCAGCAGAACTGGAAATAAAACACATTTAACATTAAAAGGAATAAAATTTTCACGCTTCTTGTGGTCTTTTAGGTTAATTTTATAAGGATTTATTCTAAGGAGACCCTTACCGAAATTTTATGGCGAATAATTTTCTAGAAATCTTTGTAAAATCAATCTAAACGACTACAGGAAGCGTGAAACTTGTACTCCAGAAATGTTTTCGAAAAACAAATCATATGGGGGCGTACGGTGGACTTTTTTTTGGTCCATATAAGGCAAGACGGCCTAATTTACATATGTACATATTCTAGTATAGCTGTGTGTGTTTTAATAGAGTTATTATTGCTTTGATTTTAAAAGCTTCTTCTTGTGGTGGAACTTCTTTTCTTTCTCTTTGCATAACTGTGAGTTTTTTATTCATTTTTACTAGAACAAAGTAACCCGAAGTTGTGTAAGAAATTGACAAAAAGTATAATTTAATATACAAATAAAAATGTAAAAGCAATTGGGTAAGAATTTCTGAAACGGGCCACCCAAAACATAAAATATTTCCGTTTTGGTCGGCAGTCGCGTTTTTGGAAAGCTCCTTGTGACACCAATAAACACCTGATGTTGTTTTTGGCGACAAAATTTTTTTTGTTATATATAAGCAATTAAATTTTTTTGACCTTTTTTTTTTTAAAACGCGATTGCAGACGATCTACCTAACCGATTTGGACAACTAAACCAGCATTTTCTTTGTTTTTAAAAGTTTTTTATTCGCAATAAAATAAACAAGTTCCAGTGTTTTTGTATGTATTCAACATCCACTTTACTTATCTATCTATCGCCACTGTTTTAGGAAAAATATTGAAAGATTTTCATGAATTGAAAGCATTAGTTAGTATGGGAGGTACCACTCCCACTTTTCCGATGATGGCCAGTAATGTCTTATGGCTTCACGGTATTATAGTAAATAAGCGTACTTAATGTCGTGAGATTCCGTACCACGGTTCAAGAGTTGTAAGCGTTTATAATAATAATAATAATAACCCACGCCCTCCAATCCCGCCCGACCGCACGAGAGGCGCACCCGCATGACGTACGGATATTTTTTATTTACATAAAATGCCGAGGTGTTGAGTGGCAGGAGTTTGTTAAGCGTCGAGATCTTAAACTGCTCAGCTACAGAGAAATAAAATCATCAGCTGAGTATAGTACAATTGAAGTTAGTCTTGAGAATTATAAAAGAATAATCGCTACTATGTGTTAAGATAAGACAGTATTTTTTCCCTTATAATGAAAAGTGAGTCCGAAATATCTAAAAAGCTGGAATAGGAATTAAAGCTCTTACATAAACCCCGGAAAGGTTCATTTAATTCAAAGTTTGATTTACACTGCTTTAAGTAGATAGGGTTGAAGTGTCTTGTTGAACGAGAAGGAATGTTAAAGTTTATTTCAGCTAGCAAGAAAGGAGAAAGAATTAAGCCATTCAAGAGCTTAACGATAAATATTACCCCTAACATTTCTCGTCGACTTGCAAGAGTCGGAAGATTAAGGAGTTTTAAACGGCTAGTATACGGTGGAAGATTGTAACCAGAATCCCAAGGCAAATTTCTTAAAGCAAAAAGCAAAAACTGTTTTTGGACTGACTCTAAGCGATCAGAGTGAATCTGATAATATGGATTCCAAACTATGGAACCATATTCCAATATAGGTCTTACTAAAGTTGTAAAGAGTGTTTTAGTTATGTATGGGTCGCTGAATTCCTTTGACCAACGTTTTACAAACGCTAAGACACCTCTTGCCTTATTTGCTGTAGCATTAATATGAATGTTGAAACTAAGTTTGCAGTCCATTATTACACCTAAATCCACAAACTCATTTACTTGTTCGAGGCCAAAGCCATTTATTGCATAAGAAGCTGGCTGTACGGTTTTCCGGGAAAAGCGCATGAATTTACATTTATTGAGGTTAAGTGGCATTAAGTTAGTGTCACACCAAGAAACTAAGGAATTTAAATCTTCCTGAAGCAAAGTTCTATCATCAAATGAAGAGATTGATCTAAAAAGCTTTACGTCGTCCGCATACAATGAAATTTTTGAGTGTTTAATTGTAGTAGTTATATCGTTAATAAATAGCAAAAACAGAATCGGGCCAAGGTGACTGCCTTGAGGAACTCCTGAAGTAACATTAATAATAGACGAGTAAGCATTTTTGAAAATCACCCTTTGTGTTCTATTTAAAAGATATGAAGATATCCATTGCAAGAGGCTGGGCTGAAAGCCAAGAAGATCAAGTTTAAGAATCAGCAAGGAGTGATTGACTTTATCAAATGCTTTGCTGAAGTCCGTGTATATAACATCAGTGGGTAAGTTTTGAGAAAATCCATTAGAAATACTAGTGGTAAACTCCAGTAGGTTTGTGACCGTTGATTTACCCTTACAGAACCCGTGTTGTGAATCACAAATTAATGAGGACGTTGAATGAGACAATCTATTGGTAACTATTGCTTCAAATAATTTAGGAATAGCCGAAATATTTGCTATACCTCGATAATTTTCTATGGAGGACCTACTCCCGCTTTTATGAAGGGGGATAATGAATGACTCTTTCCATAGCATAGGGAAAATGCCTTGTTCCAAGGAACTATTGAATAATGCAGTTAGTGGTTTAAACAGGTTTATGGCACATTTTTTTAGAAAGCATGTTGGTATCTGGTCAGGACCATAACTAAATGACTCTTTTAATGATAATAAGGCTGACAACACGTCCTCTGCAGATATATATGGTTTGTAAATTGATGTATTAGGAGATAATCGATATGGATAGTTACGAAATGGAAGTTCTTCTATGTTGGAATAATTATGTTTGAAAAATTGTGCAAAAAGATTGGAAATTTCTTGACTATCACTTGAAGTGTTGTCTTGATATCTCATAGCAGACGGAAACCCATTAACTTTTCTCTTGGAGTTTACGAAACTGTAAAACGATTTTGGATTACGAATAAAATTAGACTTAATTTTACGTATATAGGCTCTATAGCAATTTTTATTTAACACAAAGTATTGGCGTCTAAGCTCAGCATACTTTAAGTAGTCGGCATGCAAGCCCGATTTCTTGTATGATTTGAAAAATCGGGATTTCTTATTTTTTAAAGTTTTAAGCTCTTTTGTGAACCAAGGTTGTATTGGCTCACTGTACTCACGAACACGTTTAGGCACAAGTTTTTCAAATAGGCAATGAATAATTTTATTAAAAAGTAAAACGTTTTGCTCGACATCGTTATTGAATTTTGGCCATGTTAAACTAGCTAACTCATGATTAAGTTTTTTAAAGTTGGCCTTGGAAAAATTATAATATGTACTTGTGTTAGCTGAACTAGAAATGCAGCCATTAATATTGTTTACAATTTCGTATGTAATCTCTAGAGAAGGGTGGTATAAGTCCTCCGGTAGAACAAGAGGGTCACAGCGGTGAAGGACATACTTAGAGCTATCATCTACAAAAACTAAGTCTAAGATTTTCCCGTACGCATTCTGAAATATGTTCACCTGGTTGAGGGAAAGATCGGCAATCTGATCGAAAAAGCTATTCATGTCCGATCTCGATGAGTTCGGAATAATATTCTCCTCTGAAACGCTCCAAGAAATGCACGGAAGATTAAAATCGCCTAACACAAGCATAGAGTCAGAGGAGTTCATCAGCGCGTGTACATCTTTAAGCACAGATGCTAATTCCATATACACGCTTATATTGCAGGCTGGCGGGATATAGCAAGCAAATAAATAAATCCAATCCTTTCCTTGCTTAATTCGAATGCAAATCGACTCCACACCACCAATATTAGGTGTACTGACCACCTCAGAATGTAATGAGGACTTTACAGCAAACAAGACACCACCGCCGATTCTGTTTACGCGATCATTTCTATACACCTGATAATGGTTACAAAAGATTTCAGAATCGAAAACATGAGGCTTAAGCCATGTTTCGGTAAAAGAAATTACATTATAGACGCAGTCAATCGTTTTTAAATAAAAATCACTTAATTTGGTGTTCAGGCCCCTGACATTTTGATAGAAAATATTTAATGCGGAATTTAAGGTTATACTCAGTTTTTTGAAGCAGTACGAGAAATTTTCGCCGTATTGTGACCATGTATTTTAGGCCTGTTTTCAAACTCGCGAACAAAAGCACCAGGTGGCCAAAATGAACTGTTCAGTAAAGTTTGATAATCTTAAGGAGATACATCAATTTTAAAAGAAGAAATGTCTCTTGTGTATGAAAAGTTGAATTTTTTGATAAAAATATTTCCAGTAGAGATTTTGGACGAAATATAGCCCTTTAGATCATCCGCGGTTGTGTCTTTATCAAACCTAGATACGAATATTGATTTCTTCGGAGGAACGACAACCAACTTATTAACAATTGGTTCAGTCGTTTCGGGCATAGTTGATTGTACCGTAATACTTTCGAGAGGTGCATTAGAAGACCTAGAATTAGAAGATGAGTCCTTTGTAGAACAAGACCCCACAGTATGCGGATTCGGTGAAGCTAAGTCAATAAGTTCCTCCTGTGGTTGTACAGGATTTAACTGAAGATTTTTCAACATTGGCACATTACGTGGTCCAGAAGTGGAATCACCCGTCGTACCAAGTAAAGAAGGTAAAGATGCCGATGATGAAGAAGAGAGTTCTAGGCATTTAAATGAATTAAACAGATTTTCGTAGTGCTTGAATTTTTCAGTCAAAGAAAGTAGCTCTTTTCCTATCTCAGAGAAACCACTTCTCGTTTGGCTGA
Organism: Urophora cardui; assembly: GCA_960531455.1. Taxonomy (NCBI): domain Eukaryota; kingdom Metazoa; phylum Arthropoda; class Insecta; order Diptera; family Tephritidae; genus Urophora; species Urophora cardui. Next base: position 47,060,988 of record OY482673.1, read on the forward strand.
AAAGTTTAGAAAGATCTACTTCGGTCGACCTACAATTCACGCATGACCAACGCAAGCCCTTTCTGTCATTAATCAAATCCAGCATTCTGCCTGTTATGCCTGCACATTTTATATGAGCTAACCCATCACACAGCCAACAAGACACGAAACGCTCGGACTCACTTTTAACAGAACAGTTTTTATATATGCAAGACATATTTAGAGTATAAAATTATATTACAGATAATAAAAAGTAAGCAATCAGAGAGAAATTAAATAAGTGTCAAAACGAATGATAGAACCGAAAGGGTTAATAGATGCGAACAGTTTGAAAGACTGTAAAGTTAGTAAGTTAGTGACAGTTTGGAAAGTAGTGTAGTGTATATGACAGTGAGCAGTTTGAGATGCACAGCAAGACGCTTAAAAAGCAGACGCAAACAGCTGTGACAAGAGAAAGAGAATATAAAAATGAAAATGAAAAAGTGCAAAATAAAGAACGCAAAAAACACAAAAACAATTTATGTTAAAAAGATTAGCCACACAACTGCAACAACAATATGCAAAATGACTCGGCAATCACACTTGAAATTTTAAATTGAACATTGAAATTAAATGAACAGATTTTCATTTTCAGTTTTATATAAAAAATTACAAATTTTTTCCCTATTGCGATCCATTTTTTTGACTTCTGAATATTATAGGTAGTAAAATTTTGCACATGCGGCTAATTTTTTTTTATGGAAAGGAGGCGGAGAACACAATTTTTGCGACCATCTTTCAAGAAATTTCATAAGAATTTAACTTAAAAATTTTTTTTATTTTTTTTTTAACATATGATAATAAAAAACTTTTAAAAACAAAGAAAATGCTGGTTTAATTGTCAAAATCGGTTAGGTAGATCGTCTGCAATCGCGTTTAAAAAAAAAAGGTCAAAAAAATTTAATTGCTTATATATAACAAAAAAAAAATTTTGTCGCCAAAAACAACATCAGGTGTTTATTGGTGTCACAAAGAGCTTTCCAAAAACGCGACTGCCGACCAAAACGGAAATATTTTATGTTTTGGGTGGCCCGTTTCAGAAATTCTTACCCAATTATGTATAAGAATTTCCGCATACCGGAAAGCGATAAGGCTAGATTTAGCGCTGTTTTGAATAAGATTTTGTAGTCGGATATATAACCAACCCACTAGAATACTCTTTCTGCAAGAAGGGTATTCTACGAAAATATAATGCAGAAGCAATCACAATTAAAGAACGGAAATTCGGAATACAAAATTAAATAAATTTTACTTTTTATGTGCATATTTTTTTAAATATGTATTTTTTTTCTTTTTTTTTTTGGAAAAATACTTATAGGTTGTTTAATTTTTGATAAGGAACAATTGTCTGATTTTCCAATTTTGCATGCATGTCATTAAAAAATAATGCTAATTTAATTTTTAAACTTTTGAATTAATTATAAGATTAATATTATTTCCTATAAAAGGAGTGAGGCAAATATTTAACACAACCAAATTTAGTTTAATAATGGATTACATAAAAAACTTGTTTTAAAATCAAATTAATTAATATATGTATTGCAAACACGCGCTTATAAGCCCATGCACACATACATACACATGTATATACGTATGTATATATGTACATACCCGCATACACATACATATCTATAATCTGTGGATTTAGATCATGTATAACTACTACGTTGGTGTTACTATACAGAATTAATTAAATTTTAAGCTCCTCGACGCCAATTCAAAAAAATCACCTAAAAACCAAAACCCAACTATTTTGCTCATCTAAGCGACAAATTTGTCGTAAGATGACGTACTTTATTAAATTTTCTTTGTTCTTTGCTTAATTTTTTATTTTTTTTTTCTGTTCTTCACATATTCTACCAGTTCCAAGGTTGAACAACAAGTCTCAGGCAGGCAGCTAATACAAACATAATTTAAACTTAAATAAAATATGCAAACCAAAAATTGTTATAATGAAAATCAAAAAAAAAAAAAAAAATAATAATCCAAAATCATTTAAACACATTTGATTTGCCTGATCTGCTAAACTTAGCAACCATAAAATTTACCCATGAACCAGACAAACCGCATACATATTTATATTTTTTTTTGTCAAAAAATCCAAAAACACAATTCAAATACGATAATATAAAAGCCGCATAGCAGATATTTATTACCTTAATTCAAGTTTTATTCAAATACCTAATTTAAACTAGTTTATTTTGCGGTTCTAACTAAAAAAAAAACTTATTCAAGTTTACCTCGAAAGCAACAAGCGAATTTTTAATAAAACCGTTCGTCTGTGAATACAAACGCTTTTTACGTAAATTGAGCAAATAATAAGAAAAAAATAAAAAAAAATTAAATAAAAAATATACTAGGTGAAAAGTGATCCAAAGTTTCATAACTCTATACTTTGTTTTATGACTTCCTTCCTTCCTTCCAACAAAAAAAAAACAATATATGCGGAGAAAATCGTCTTTATTACTGGCTTTTTTTTTTGTTTCCGCATCGTTAACTGTCAATCATGTTTCTATGACATTTAACGTTCGCGTTGCTTCCTCCTTCCTAATTGTTTCATGGTTATGCCGTGGTTGTGCTTACCAGCAAAACACCGATGAAATTCGGACACATTTTCGTCATCGGTGAGAGGTTGTTAAATCGATGATTAGAGCGCACATACACATCATAACCAGTGATGCCGTTTTGATACAATCGTATCAAATGTGATACTTTTTTAAGCCGAAGATATGTAGATACTTTTTATTTTGCCGTAGAACAAATTTGATACATTTTTAATCCGTATCAAATAATTTTGATATAATTTAATCAAAATCAAAGAATATTAACAGATTCTTTTTCATTTTTAAGATTTTCTTAAAAATTTTAACAACCTGTGAATGCCACGAAAAACATGTATTGTGAAGGTCTTTGAAAATACAAAAAAGGGCAATATTTTATCAAACTTTATAGTAGGCATCACTGCCCATGGAAGGAATGAGCACGGCTTACTAAAGCTAGCCATACATGACGGCAGAAAACGCGCGTCTTCACATTGCCCGAAATACAAGGAAATCGAGGGTTTTTGTAAAAAAATGTTTGGCGATACGAAAAAAAAAAAATGGACAATTTGATAAACGGGTTAAAAGCTCGAAAACAGCTTTCTTAATTAATTGAAGTGTTTTTTCTAAAAAAATTTCGGTGATACGAAAAAAACCATGAAGGTATCAATTTTTGATACCAAATTTTTTGAGGCTGCGGCAACACTGATCATAACACATTATTACCCCGAAACCCCGGCGTGCTGTGTGTTTGTTTCACCAAGCAAATTTGATCAATGTGAGAGTCCGAAAATTCTCTCACTCGACGGAGTGCACAACAATAATCACACGTTGCTCTTCGAGTATTGTCGTAAGCATAACCACGGCATTACAAACGTCAAGTGAAAACAGTTGGAAAATTAAAAACAGTGCAAGGTGATAAAAATTAATTTTTTTAGTGTCGGCTAAAAATCAGTACAAATCAGTACAAAATCCAAAAAATCAGTATTTCTTAAGGTTTTTAAAACCATCAGTACGGGGCACGAAAAATCAGTATTGTACTGATCAAATCAGTACGTCTGGCAACCCTATTTCCGACACATGCAAATATATAAAACACGTGAGACAGTGTCTTCTTCCCAGGAGAAAAGCTGTCAAAGGTTATTCTCTTTATTTTAAGGTTTTTATATGTAATAGCTTCTACCATCACTGTGCTACAAAATGAGAGTTTTCATTTTTACGTGATTGATGAAACCAAAACCAAAGAAAAGCTCATTCCTCTAATAACAAATGCTGGCAATGCATTTTTGGCCTATATGTATGACTTCATTTTTATTTGCCTGTGCTTGTGCCATTGCCTTTGAATAACAATAACAGTAAAAACAACAAAAGCAACAACAATTATTTAATTTTTTTTTCGCTCAATCAAAGCCAAAAATCCACTAAAAATGCGCATCCAAAATTGAGCAGTAAAAACACTCTGCAACATGCTGCCAGCAACATTATGATGTCTTAGCAACATTGTTTATCTGCTGCTTAAAATGCATGCCATTGTACCATAGCGACATTTTATGTAAAAATAAACATCAAAAATGAATTTCTTGACGCAAAAAGTTATTTAACATGCATACATTTCGTAAACAATTCTTCAATTTTAACAAGCTTCGTTCGCTCACTTTCGCCTATACATAGTCTTATCAACTTTAAATACAAATAAAAAACAGCTGAGTACGAAACCAAACCTGTAGGCCAGTATGTTGCTTTGATATGAGAGGGATAGAATGTCATCTTCTTTTGGTTTCATAAATTACGTAGAGTCTTGTAGCACCGTGTATCTATTATTACGTTCGCAGACAATTCAGATGCACATACTTGCGAGCCACAGCCTGCCATGAAAAAGCTTATCACAAAGCATTCATTCGCCTTTATGGGTCTTGTTGCCTAAACTGCCTAAATTGACCTTTATAAATTCTCTAAACTAAATTAAAGCATCAAATTGAATTCGAATATTTAGTTCAAAGCGCAAAGCATTTCACTATATAATCTTTTCCTTGAAATAACCATAAATATCTTATTAAATATTCATATTAAAATTAAAAAAAAAATAAAAATTTAAAACAAATATTCATTTAAATATATCTTTATGAAACCAGAAATAAATTTTGTTTTTCTTGATAAAATTTCAAAACAAGTTTGCAATAAGCTATAAAATTGGTTCAAAATAATTACTCTTATACAATTATTCATAAAAGAATAAAATAGATTTATAAATTTTTTTTAAATAAAAAAATTTTATGAAAATATCACTTTACACAATTGTTAAAACCTATTTTAATTTTTTTTAAATAAGGTTCGGTTTAATAATTAAATTAAAAGGAGCTTTTAATATTCTGATCGATTTCATAGTCTTTTTGAAGATAAAAGTGCCTTTAAAAAAATACCAAAAAAAAAACGGACATTTAAGTGATTTAAAGGTGATTCTGACGTTTTATTTATTATCCATATTACGTTTCTTTGTCTTTTTCCAAAAAAAAAAATTAAATGATTGTTGCTTTATTTTAGTAAGTAACAATACATTTTTTTTTAAGTTTCGACAATCTTTCGACGTAAAACTATTTACAATATTTTCGCTTAACGAAGCCTTTTTTATACTCAGCTGTACTAGTACACAGAGTATTATAATTTTGATTTCATAACGGTGGATTGTAACATAATGAAATAATCGAGATAGATATGGACTTATATATATCAAAATGATCAGGGTGAAAAGAGAAATCGATTGAGCCATGTCCGTCCGTCCGTCCGTCCGTCCGTACGCACGATAACTCGCGTAAAAATTGAGATATTTTGATGAAATTTGAAATGCAAGTTGGTATCGAGACTGGGACGGTTGGTATTGAAAATGGGCGAAATCGGACCATGACCACGCCCACTTTTCCTATATAGAAAAAATCGGATATTTGGTATCTCAGCCACTAATATAGCTAGAGTGATAAAATTTTACCCACGTATTGAGCTCAGGCCCTTATGAAGAAATTTGATGAAGTTTTGGAAAATGGGCGGTGCCACGCCCACTTATTAAGGGGCAAACATTGAAAGTTTTATGAGTCATAACTCAGAAACCGTTGAAGATATATCGATGAATTTTGGTAGGCGTGATATACTTACTTAGCCAAATGTGTGGACGAAAAGTTACCAAAATCGGTTGACGACCACGCCCACTTTTATATATGGGTATTATAAAGTGACCTAATGAAATCATTTTTAGCGATATCTCTGTGAAATATAAAGATAATTCATTGAAATTTTGTGACATGAGTTCTACAATAGACCGGAAACAAAAAATAAAAAAAGTTTATAAAATGGGCCTGGCACCGCCTCTTTTTATACAAAGAAATCTACGAGCCTATTATTCGACAAATAACTGAGATATTATGACGAAACTTGGTTTATGCACTTTTATAACTTGTGTTAATAGACACGCAAAAATGTATTGAAATCGGTTTATGACCACGCCTACTTTTTAACAAAGATATTTCTGGAACACCCTTTTGGAATTTGTAACGTGAAGTCTTTGTAACTAAAAGTCATAGAGGGATGCAATTTTGCACTAACAATAATATTTATATGCTTATTTGGATGATTGATACAAATTTTGAAAATGGGCGTGGCTGCGCCCTGTTTATGCAGCACTCGTTTCATATAAAATACACCCTATATCGAACAAACGCAAACAAACAATGAAAGCATACAGCTGAGTATCTAATGTTCGATTCCACTCGAACTTAGGCTTCCTTACTTGTTATTATACATAATATATAATACAATGGCGCTATTATAACTCTGACGAGTTTTATGGCCGAGCTTCTCTCCCAATTCGAATTGTGCTCCTTTTTGTTCTTCCTACTAATTGGTACTAATTTTATTATACATATTATTATCAAATCACTCCTACTTTAAAATACATTTAAATGGTTCTTTAACTAAAAGGCACCCTTAACAAAACGGAACTTTAAGAGTTTCATTATGAAATCGACCCTAAGCCTTTTAGTTTATTAAAATAGTATTATGAACAAGTCCTTAGAATGGATATTCGATTTGAGTAGCTTAATCTCTTAATATACATATCCAAACAGAATGGTTTGTATTCGTTTTTGCTTTGCAAATAATGCACAACTAATAGAAAGTATACAGAATACGAAAACATATAGAGTAGAATCGCACAAAACTCAACCAAATGGTCCCAAGGGCATTTAACTTTTCCGAAATATTAACTTTTCCAGGTGGTTTTTAAATTTGATAGAATACGGTAATGAACATAATTTTTGGGACATAACATATCAAATTTATTTGAATATCTCAGTTTTAATCATTACAAAGCACAAACTTAGATTTAATTTACATGCATAAAATTTGCTAGCCATCCATCACTTGCATACAAATTTTTTCCAGGGTACATTTTGGCAAATTTAAGCTTAGTTCTTGATTTTAAAATTGGACCACTAATTGCACAATTGCGTTGCCTTTGGTTCAAAAACCATTTATACAACCTTGCCTCGAGAACGGGATATTCCGACTTGTGCAAAGTTTTCTTGGTTGCCAATTCCTGTGTGCTTGCCACTGCCTCCAAAATTTCATATCGTTTTTTCTTTACTTTTGAGATGGCCACTTTAGATACACTATAACCTAATGCCAAGCGGTTTCCGTGAATACCTTCATCAAGTTTTCTTAAAATATATGTATGTAAATTCAATCTAATTTGCGATGATTTATTCCGCTTTGTTGCCATTTTTAACACACACACTATGTTTAAACGGTTGGATTTGAAAAAAAATCGATAAGCTGAGAAAAGTTAACCAGGAGTTAACTTTTTAGAGCCGTACGTGGATGCTCAAATTTGGTTAACTTACCCAAAGGTTTAACTTTCTCGTGACTTAACTTTTGTGCAATTCTACTGTACTCTCTTATTGCCTATTATCTACATATCTCACTACAAATGAAAATGCAGTCCCAGAATTTTATAAAAATATTAGGTACTCAGCATAAAAAATTACTGAAATATTCAGTATTAAAAAAGTTATATGAATCGAAGGTGGATATTTTTTCGATCATACCATAACAATTCTTAGGGATCAATATTTTTTTCGATGCTCAATAACAATGATTTGAAGTGGTTCCCTTTCATTTGTTAGTGTAGTTTGTAATTCGAAAAGACTTTGTGCTGAATAACTTTAAAACCAGACGTGATGGGACTTTTTCAATATCATTTTCGTAATCAGCATCCCAAAATCCATTAAAATCAATCATCAAACCTCAAAGAGGAAAAGAAAATTTCTCTATTTTGCCAAGCAATGTTGATAGCTTAAATAATCTCATATAACAAGTGGCGTCCTTGCATACATAATAGTTTAAGTACACGCACTTGCTTTCGCAGAGAACTTTTAATATTGAACTTGATTTGTCACATTTTTCCTTTTCTTTTCATACTCGATCAATTAAGCAAACAATTTAAAGTTGTTTTTATTTACAACATCGCTCATTTTATTTATTTATTTTCGCATTTTTATTTACGTGTATATATCATTATTTGCATCTGCACTTGCCGCTACTGTATTCGTTGCATTTATAAGGCACTTTAGCCACTCTTACAAGAAAATTTACTTAATGCTGCATAACAAAAATTCGATATATTCGTTGCATGCTTAGACTATGTACATATCGCTAGCTTAGAGTGGAAACTGTTTAAGTCCATTTTTATGAAGAAGTATATTTTGATGTAGAACGCTAGAAAAATCAAATACGCACCGCGCTAAACAAGTCTGTGACTCTTGTCATATTTCTACTCGTTGTTATTCAGTGATACGCAAATTGTGTAAGTCCAAAAATCGAAGAAAATTTTTTTTCATTTCGAAATTTTTTAATTTTTTGTTTTTCGTCTCTCCTAAAAAGTCTTAAAACAGGACTTACACAATTTACACTCTAAGCTAGTGATATTTATGTAGCAAGGCTTATTTAAATGGTGCATAGTAAAATTTTGACAAACATGCATTAAGTCCTATTTTCATATTTTTCATAGTTCTCTTACAGTTTTCCTTAAAATAATTTTTTTAACACGCTTTTATTAGTTTCACCTGTATGTATGTATGTATGTATGTATGTATGTAAACATTGCATACTTTTAGGGGAAAGCGTGGGTATTCATACACTGAAGTTTTTCAGTGTGAGATGTGCTTATTTATTTATTACATGTTCGAACTTTGAAGTTTTTATTTTGCATGCTTTTACAGATTTTATGCCTAATTTTACTTTTATATAAACTTACTTATATATAAACATATACTTTCTCATTTCTCTTAAATTTCAATTTTGTTCTTTTTCTCGGCATTTTTTTTGTTTTTATTTAAGTTTTATGTTTATTTTTTTTGTCATTTGCTTTTTGGTCGTTTATTTTCAATCATTTTCGTTGTTTTATTACCATTTTTCTTATTTAATCTTATTTTCAGTTTTATTTATTTCATAAATTATTTTTAACTTTACCTTTTGGTATTCATTTATTTTATCTCATCTTATTTTATTTTAGTTATTTTATTTTTTATTTTAATTTATTTTATTTTATTTTATTTTATTTTATATAAATTTAATTTATTTTATAATTTTTTTTTATTTTTTTTTATTTATTTTATTTTATTATTTTTTTTATTTTATTTTATTTTGTTTTATTTTATTTTATTTTATTATTTTTATTTTATTTTATTTTATTTTGTTTTGTTTTATTTTATTTTATTTTATTTTATTTTGATTTGTTTTATTTTATTTTATTTTATTTTATTTTATTTTATTTTATAACTTTTTTATTTAATTTTTTTTTATTTATTTATTTTATTTTATTTTAAATTATTTTATTTTATTTTATTTTATTTTATATTATTTTATTTTATTTTATTTTATTTTATTTTATTTTATGTAATTTTTTTATTTTACTCCATTTTATTTAATTTTTTAACTTTATGTTATGTTATTTTATTTTATTTTATTTTATTTTATTATTTTTTAATTTAATTTTATTTTATTTTAATTTATTTTATTTTATTTTATTTTATTTTATTTTATTTTATATAATTTTATTTTATTTGATTTTATATAATTTTTTATTTTACTTCATTTTATTTTATTTTATTTTATTTTATTTTATTTTATTTTATTTTATTTTATATGTATGATGATTTTTTTTTAATATTTATTTAATGATTTTTTTACTTTTATTTTTATTATAAAGATGCGCCTACCTTAATGACTTATTATTCTTAATTTTAGATATAAATATAAACATTTATATAGAAAATTTGTTTCTCGTAAAGTTGTATTAATTATAAATCTGAATTATTCGCAGTTAAAGCTTATATATTATTACATATTTCCGCTCTTATTTACATACATTCTTATTATATATATTTCTTATATTCTTAATTGCGTGAGATTTTAAATTTTCTTAATTTAAAAACAAGTACTATCGGATAAGTATTTATTTATGTATTTAAATCAATTTGAAATTGTTCAAGTGTTTTACTTTTCAATAATACGAAAACAGCTACGAGACACAAACATTTTCTTAACTCAGTAACACTAACACTAACACTAACACTAACACTAGCTACAAAAAATAACTACACATACATACAAATATTTGTTTAAACATTAAATTGTCTTGGGTACGGAAAAGTCTTTTGTGGGTGCTTATGTAAATATATTTACATATCGCTTAATATCGACACAACCATTGATCATTTCGTTATCCACTCCTCCTCCTCACAACTCTGTCGAGTATTCTTGCGGATTCATTGTGAATTTACGCCAACAAATGTGATCTGCGCTGCCGTTGCTTGCGCTAAGCGGTTGGAATTTTGAGACACCATTACCACTTGCTCCATCCCCGCCACCCGCAGCCATGCTCACGACCGAATGGCGATTGTGTTCGGCCATGCTGGTGCTCGACGAGCGTTTAACATATCCAGCGCCATGTGCTGCGCTGCCATTTGCGCGGCCCATCGGATTGCGCATGCCGGCATTAGCAGTGATCGCATTCGTGCTGCCATATGTGATGGATTCGTTGGATGGCGTTATCTCGATGCGTGTCGCATGGCGGCCGCCATCCTCCGAAAGTCGCCGTATATAGACGATCTCTCGATGCTGCTGCTGCTGTTGCTGTGGCGGCGACGGCGAATGCTTATCCATATATGCGGATGGCGGACGTATGGCTTGCACATGGCTGGGCGGTGGTGGCGGTGTGGTCGACGATCTTCGTATTTGTTCATCTTCGTGGAAATAATGCTGTTGCTGTTGTTGGTTATGTTGTTCATTGTATTGTTGTTGTTGCTGTTGTTCTCTTTGTTGATGGTCTCTTTGTTGATGGTCGCGATGTGGTCTCTCCTGCTGATGATGTTGCCGCTCATGCTGTGCTCCGCTGCGTTGTTGTGGCTGAGCGCGCGAACGATTCGAGTAACGCATTGGCTTTCCATCACTGCCCTGGAAGGGCATCGTAAACTGCTGAGCCACACCGGGAAATTTATCAACGCTAATATCCTCTTCGATGGCCGAATCGCCAAACATCGAGCCACTGTAGTTCGGTGAGCTGTTGCCCGTTGTCGATTGCTTCCAGTTGGGTTGTGTTGCATGCCCGTTAGCAGCATATTTACTTGCGTTCGAGTATTGGCCCTTCTTGATCGAGTGTGTGTAGTCGCGTGTGCCGCGTCTGCGTAGCGTAAAATCACGACGGCCCGTATCTTGACACACCGAACGCCACTGCTTCCAAGCATGACGCGCCAATGGATCTGTCGGTCCCCATTCCTTCGCCGGCTTCGAGGCCTCACAAATCATACCAAAGAAATTGTATTCCACCTGACGGAATATTTGTACGCAGGCAATGATGAAAATCACAGCCAAAGCGACTATGATGGGCGCCCAGCGTGGCATATAATTCGCCAGCAGATCGTACTGATCGTCATCGGAACACCACCAAACCAACAGCGCGGTAAGTATGGCCGGACAAATACACCACAACCACATCCAGCCCTTGAAGATCGGTCGTCCAATGGAGAATTCCAGATCGGTGTAGATATTCTTAACGCCATAAATCCAACAGATCGCTATCAGCTCAAACACAAGCGCCGTAATCAGCATTGTGCCAACGATGCGCGTATCCAAAATGCGCGCAATAATAAATTTCGGCGCTGCCATCGATATGATCGCCATAACCAATGCCACCAAGCTGATGACATAATTCGGATGCCGCGGCACCAGACGCGTCACCGTGTACAAGGACACCGTGATTGTGACAATGGCGCAAATAATGATCAACACATAAATCAAAATGGGTATGAGGCGTGCGATCAGTTCCGTGCCTGGACGATCGTACAAGATGCGATCGTAGATGGCGGTTAGTGGCTTGAGTTCATCAATCATATTGCCGCTATTGGCTGACAAATCAAATTGTACTATGAACAATGTTACGGCAATGGCATTTACAAGCAAATTGAAGCAGAGATAGACGATCGAAGTGCGTACAGCATCACCTTTGTAGAGAAATTTCCCAGTGATGGCAGGCAAAGCGCCAAAGCCGCAATTGGTGGCGAAGAGCACTTGCATTAGCGCATTGAACCAGATGTTTGAGTCCGTGAGTAGCGTTGAATCGAATAGCCAAAGTTCGGGAAAATAGGAACGTTGAAATGAGTTGTACACCTCCCAGCCGGTGAGCGAGCAGAGCAGCAGGAAGCCCAAAATGCCGAAGAAGAAGAGACTGCGTCGCAAGAAGCGGCCATTGTGAGTGCTGGAAGGAAGGGGGGGCAAATTAGTTTTAATTTTTTCTACTGTAAATGTGAGAAATAAAGAATAAAGAAATTATGCTGTTTACAAAGCACAATTATTTTTAGAAAAATCTATATGTACATATATTAATAGGCTAACATTTTTCCCATACAAATAATTGCCAGGCTGTTTAGCACATTTATCATACTCATATCCACATAAAATTGATATGGATGTGTTCGTATGAGTCAGGAGCAGTGCATAGGCATATAATTTTTTCTATAAATTATTTAATTTGTTTATAATTAATAAATAAAATTTTTAGTTAAGAGAAATAGATATCGTAAACGTGTTTACAAATATCGTAAACACAGTTGAAGAGTAGCTTTAATTTAAAAGCGCTCTCTCTATTTTATATGCATTGGCCAAATATCTCCTATTGCTCAAGGCAAATTCATTCATATGGTAATGGTACGTGAACAGCTGACTTTTTCTTTTTCTCGTTTTTAATTCACCGTGTACAGAAGAATACAGGAGAATGTCAAACAACGAAACATTTTACATTGAGTTTGACATTCTGCTGGACAAAAACTTGAAGCGAATCGAGGCGAATATTGCCGAATTCGCCCTGCCATTACAATAATGAATTTGCGTTGCTATTGCTTTTCCATTAAAGCGAAAAATGAGAGAGAGGGCGGGAGAGTACTGAGTAATTTTAATTTTGACCAAGGCATATCTAACAGGTAGGCTCGGCGGCGAATTGAAACACTTCTTTTTTTATTTACAAAGATATAGTGTAATGTCAAAATCAAAACGAATTCACATCATGGCCAATAGGAATGGACGAGCCCCAAGCGAATTCAGATTTTAACCACGGCGAAATATCATTTCGACATTACACTCTACCAATTACAATAACAAAATACATGGGAAATATCTGAATTCGCCACCGGGCCTACCTTCCTAGATCTGCCTTGATTTTGACCATGATTTCGCGTCGGACCGTGATCAAAAGGGCAAATCAGTGTTGCGGTACAACTCGAATTTGGAAAGTGTTGCTTATCTCCGCGAAACGGAATAATTTTTGTACCAATACAAAGTTGAAAAAATAAATTGCATGGTCGAATTTCGAGCACCGGTGATACTAGTGTTAATTAACACGATAAAGCTAACAATTATGAAGGAGGATGTCTGCTAGACCAACTTTGCCGAATACATAATAATTTTATTAGTCCTGTGAGTTTTTAAGGGGTTTGAAGTTTTAAGATTTTCGCCGATAACACTGGACACAAATTGAGGCTTGTTGTCTGGGCGCAAAGAAATTTCCACGCAGAACGAAGAACAACTATCCATATAGCAAAACCCCTAAATCGTTTAACTTCCTGAGGTAAACTTTTTTTAATGCCAATTTAAATTAGCGAAATTTTGTTTGAGTGATTTGTTAATAAAGGAAAAAAGGGTTAAAATAGATATCGTATAGGAATATGTTCTTAGGAAACATATAGTATAATTGCTTTAATTTCGTAGAATATTTTAACTCTCTAACACCTCCAAGAAGAGGTCGTTTTGACCCTTTTTTTCAGAAAGTCCGAAAAAATAGTATTTTGGAAGTCGCTAGAGGGTTAAATTGTTCTAGAAAATTATTCGCCATCAAATTCCACTAGGGGTCTTCTCAGACAAAATCTTTGTACAAAGAACCTAAAAGACAGTGGTCATCAATGATTGTACTGATCAAGATTAGTGCCTAAGAGCGCTTAGTTTAAGTTAATATTTAACTAAGTACAACATTCAAGATTATATAATTTTTTTTCTTCTAAAATTATAACAAAATTATTAGAATTTGACGGAAGCTAAAATTAACAAATTAACGACATCTAATTGATTTGAATATAAATATGGAACTGTCTAAAGAAGAAAGAAATTATGTACCGGAGGATATAAATCAACCATATAAATATTCATTATTGCTATTTGCTAAAACAAAGCTAATTTAAATAGCATAATTATATATGTATGAGCATAGTAAAAAATTATATAATATTAAAAAAAAATCAAGACAATTTTGTCAAGAACAATAAAATAATAAAGCAAAATAGTGGTTTAAAACAAGAACTAATGTATAGAATAGATTATAAATGAAAGGAGGACTATAAATCAAATCTGAGAGACAAAACTAGCTAATAAATAATTTTATATTAAAATAAGTATCTATATTATTAATACGCTAACATAAATTTTGTTCCATCTTCTCCGTCGAAACTACTGCGCCGATTTTAAAACTAAGCACACCATTAGAAAGGTATTGCTCTCAAATAGAACTGCGCCAATTTTCATGAAAATTGGTTGAAAAATGCGTCCACAATCGTCGTTGGAAAATTGCCATGTGGTTGTTGTTGCATGCTTTTGCACACATCAGAGCTGTCTCAATGCGCAATCATATGTAGCTCACTTTGTGCATTTTTACTAAACTTACCATGCAATTCTTAACATGTTTGACTGGATTTGGTGTGTAGTTTCAAAGAAGTAGAAACGTAAAAAGGTAGCAAAAGCACTACAACAAAAACATAAAGTCACGTAATAAGTAGGATAAGAAAGAATAAGTAAGAAAGAAATTGAGGAAAGAAAAAAATAGAAATAGAAATAAAGAAGTAGGTAATAGAATTTGGAACACCAACAACATAATAGTAGCAGTGACAGTAGCAACAAACAATTATACAAAAACTATAGTTGCACTTTAGTTATAAGAAAACATCTAGAAAAACTGTCGAATTTCGACAGTAGGCAGCACTCTAGTAATTATTAAACACACTCATATTAGATAATGAATTATTAAAATTTTCAAAAAAAAAAAAAAGTATACTAACCACAACATGACAATAATCCAAATGCCAATCAAGCCAACAGCCAACATGCCAAAAAACATTGGATTCTCCCAAAATGGTGTTAAAAATGTGCGCTGCAAACACTCTTGACCGCTATTGCCGATCACCGTATAGCCGCTCTAGAAAAATTTAATAGAGAGACAAAGATTAGACAAGGGAAGAGCACACAAACATTAAAAAATGTAATAAAAAAATAAAAGAAAACTATTGACCGCAAAATATGAGCGCATAACCGTATAATGATTGTAATTAATAAGCGCAACAAATCAACCAATCACGTTTGCAAACAGAAATGATTTTTTGCGCACAATGCAGTTAGTTACGGTTATAGTAAGCGCACAGCATGTAGTATGGGTCCATAATGGAAATAGAAATAACAATAAATATGCGTAGAAATATCTAAATTACCAGCGCCAACTTCACATTGCCGACACACTCCCGAAACGGCAACGTATTGAAGATGAACATGCCAATGTAGGCCACAGCCAAGACCGCTTGCATTGATATCCAAATCGTCGAGAGCCACGAGGCGAAACGGCTAATTATGCAGGCGCCTGTGTAGGAAAAATAGGAATCAATATGAATGAGATAAATAATTAAACAGATATACATATGTAGTAATAATAATATAATAAACTGGCGCTATTATAACTCTGACGAGTTTTATGGCCGAGTTTCTCTCCCAATCAGACCTGTTAAGTAATGATTACTAATCGTAATGAGTAGTAATTTAAATACTTTGGTTTTAGTGTAAAGTAATCAATTCTTTTCAAGTACAATTACGTTTTATCAATTAGTACTCGAGTACAACTACTTGTAATTGAATAGTAATTGGAATTACCATCAATTACCAAAAGAAATTGAAAGGAGTTGAAAGTAGTTGACAAAGTAGTTGAAGTACTTTTGCCAATTACTTTCAATTATTTTCAATTCCTTTCAAGTTCTTGATACCATTTTTATGTATTTCAAATATTTTTGTATTTTTATTGCCATTTATTTGCGATTCTAACAACTGGCGGTGTTATGTAGTGTTCAAGCTGCATTTATAAAAGCGCATTAGCAATTTCGACAATATGTAAAGTTCATTTAGGCTGTCATAAAAAGCTACCACTTGGTAAAAAATAAAATAAGCGTTAAATTATTCCGCTTTATTTATATAAAACTAGCTGACCCGCCAGACGTTGTTCTGCCTAAAATTTATTCCTATAAAGCAGTGTTGTCCAATGCAATAGTATGTAATTTTCACTTGTGTGCGTAAAGCGTTGCTGCAAACTGTGTTGTGTTGTTGTAATTAGCTTCGCAATACGCTGCTGCCGAACCAAGCTATTCATAGATATACGAGCAGTTTACTGGCTCTTTCGTTTTTTCTGAAGCTGGCAGAAGAGTATACGTGTGAGTATACGTGTTTGACGTCGCAGCAGCTAGCCTATGCCCCGGGCATAGGAAAAATGCATTTTGGCCGACACTGCTATAAAGCCTAAAGGAAAAGTCCTAGATTACCGTGTTGCCGTATCCCTATCCCTAATCCCTATCTCTATCTCTATCTATATCTCTATCTCTATCTCTATCTCTATCTCTATCTCTATCTCTATCTCTATCTCTATCTCTATCTCTATCTCTATCTCTATCTCTATCTCTATCCCTATCCCTATCCTTATACCTATCCCTATTCCTATTCCTATCGCTAACCCTATCCCTATCCCTATTCCTATTCCTATTCCTATTCCTATTCCTATTCCTATTCCTATTCCTATTCCTATTCCTATTCCTATTCCTATTCCTATCCCTATCCCTATCCCTATCCCTAATCCCTAATCCCTAATCCCTAATCCCTAATCCCTAATCCCTAATCCCTAATCGCTAATCCCTATCCATAAACCAATCCCTATCCCTATCCCCATCCCCATCCCTATCCCTATGCCTATCCCTACCCATATACCTATCCATATACCTATTCCTATCCCTATCCCTATCCATCCCCATCCCTATCCATATCTCTAGCCCTATCCCTATGCCTATTCTATCCCTCCAGACTCTCTAGGGTCACCCCTCGTCCACATTTTGGTCGATATCTCGGAAAACGGGTCGCGTAGGGTCTTGAAATCACCTCTTTTTTAAATACTCACCAACATTTTTTATTTGATACCCATTTTGTGGAAAACCCGTTTGGGGTCACACCTGGTTCATATTTCAGGAAATACCTCGAATACGGGGTCTTATATGGGACCAATAACTACACCATTTTCAAGCACTCGTCAACACCTTTCATTTGATACCCATATCGTACGAACCCGTTATGGGGTTACCCTGGTCCACATTTTGTGGAATATCTCCAAAACCTTCCCGGATTCTTATACTTTTTTTGGCCATAAACCATGTCGGGCTCAATCGAAAACTACGTGCAAAATTTCATTTAATTCAGTCCAGCCGTTCTGGAGTTAAATCATCAGGGAGGAAAATGCGACTTATTTTTATATAATAGATGAAATTAAATAAATAAAAATACAAAAATTTTTGAAATACATAAAAATGGTATCAAGTACTTGAAAGGAATTGAAAAAAATTGAAAGTAATTGGCAAAAGTACTTCAACTACTTTGTCAACTACTTTCAACTCCTTTCAATTAATTTTGGTAATTGATGGTAATTCCAATTACTATTCAATTACAAGTAGTTGCACTCGAGTACTAATTGAATCTCAGCTGAAAAGCAATTACTATTTAATTACAAATACTTTATGAAGTAATTGTATTGAGTAGTAATTGTACTCGAAATTAAACAGGTCTGCTCCCAATTCGAATTGTGCTCCTTAAGTAACTTTTGGTTTTTTCTGAGAAGCTTTTTCATGAATCATGACAGAAATACACTCGGAGGGTATGCCATCCACTTCCGGGAGGAGGCCGCTATTTCTAAAAACCCAAAAATTGGGTTTTATCAATTATAATTTTTTTTGGTGTTTGTTCGGACTGGGGTTAGAACCCGAGATCTCTGGTATAGCAGGCGAGCACTCTACCCACTGCGCCACAGCGGCCACTACATAGAGATATTTTTATAGCAAAATCTGAGTCTGTTCCCAATATATAGGCCAAAATATGGACGCTGATGACCCCAGGATTTTTTAAGCGATATTGGTATCAAATTGGAGGCCTTAGTCAGGGATAGGGATAGGGATAGAGATAGGGATAGGGATAGGGATAGAGATAGAGATAGAGATAGAGATAGAGATAGAGATAGAGATAGAGATAGAGATAGAGATAGAGATAGAGATAGAGATAGAGATAGAGATAGAGATAGATATAGAGATAGAGATAGAGATAGAGATAGAGATAGAGATAGAGATAGAGATAGAGATAGAGATAGGGTTAGAGATAGAGGTAGAGATAGGGATAGGGATAGGGATAGGGATAGGGATAGGGATAGGGATAGAGATAGAGATAGAGATAGAGATAGAGATAGAGATAGAGATAGATATAGAGATAGAGATAGAGATAGAGATAGAGATAGAGATAGAGATAGAGATAGAGATAGAGATAGAGATAGAGATAGAGATAGAGATAGAGATAGAGATAGAGATAGAGATAGGGTTAGAGATAGAGGTAGAGATAGAGATAGGGATAGAGATAGAGATAGAGATAGAGATAGGGTTAGAGATAGAGATAGGGATAGGGATAGAGATAGAGATAGACATAGAGATAGAGATAGAGATAGAGATAGAGATAGAGATAGAGATAGGGATAGGGATAGGGATAGAGATAGAGATAGAGATAGAGATAGAGATATAGATAGAGATAGAGATAGAGATAGAGATAGAGATAGAGATAGAGATAGAGATAGAGATAGAGATAGAGATAGAGATAGAGATAGAGATAGAGATAGAGATAGAGATAGAGCTAGAGATAGAGATAGAGATGGGGTTAGAGATAGAGGTAGAGATAGGGATAGGGATAGAGATAGAGATAGAGATAGAGATAGAGATAGAGATAGAGATAGAGATAGAGATAGAGATAGAGACAGAGATAGAGATAGAGATAGGGTTAGAGATAGAGGTAGAGATAGAGATAGGGATAGGGATAGGGATAGCGATGCTGACTCCCTAGGTGTTCCCAAATGGCGTCATGCTGCACAAAAAGAAGCAACTGGCGCGCTCTGTTGGACTCGGCTAGAATCGCCTAGACGATTAAGCGCCAATCAAGAAGAAGATAAGAAAATCTGCAGCAGCGCTGTGCCGGATATTATTTAGCTAGTTAATAATAAAAGATAATGCTTTTTTTTAAATAAAGCACTTATAATCTTACGCTTTACTTTACGTTTATCTGAGTTAATTTATTCGCACATTTTCTTATTCTTTGGGAAATTGAGGAAAGATTAAATGAATCTATTTTCGAGAAATAAATTTTTAAGTGATGAAAGAAAATCTTAAAAATTTAATTTTAAAACTTTTGTTGTGGAAAGCTCGAAAATGGCTAGAAAATGCATATATATTTTTAGATTCCCCTTCGATATTGAATGTGAAAAATTGAAATTTCAGCCCATTCTTGAAACGAGATTCAATCATATTTTCTTTTATACTATAGTAACATATGCACAGTATAGCTAGTGCTATCTTTCGAACCCATTTCAAGAATACATATTTACAAAAATTTGAACGAGGTTCGATATTCAGTTTGGATATCAGAAACTATTTTCGAACGCTCAAAATTGTATTATAGAATTTTAGAAAATATATCTGGAAAAATACATTAAACACCCATCTATAAAATTAATATCCTTAACACTGTTTCATTTAATTTTTTCGAAAAAAAGGGCGATCACCAGTTTGTATTCCGGCAGTTTACCTCTTAGTATTTTTTCACCTTTAGTTTGCTTTTTAAGCGCACATGTGTTTTATATGGTTTATTTTAGCCTTTTATATGTTTTTGTATTCATTTTGCCATTATTTTCAGTTGATATTTTTCCATTTTATTTTGCTTTGAATTTTATCTCAAACATCTATTGGTTTTTAATTTTTGCAGATCCCTTCCGCCGCCGCCAGCGCACAATTCTATATAGCCTAGAACTGACTGAACTCGTTTACTATGTAGTAGCTACTATAGCTAAGTGTATGTAAGTTGGCAGTGCGACGACGAAATTGAACTTTCGTTTTATACACAAATGGGACACACGGGATGCGAATTTTGTAGCTTTTTCCTAGTAGTTGTTATATTTAGTTTGTTTGGCTCTCTTTTATTTGTTGTTGTCCTATAGTTTTGCATCTGTTTTTTTTTTTTGAAATCTGATTTTGGTTTTAAGTTTTTCTCGCAAATTATACTTTGGTTCTCTGCTTGTTTTTAGTTTTCAATTAATAGTTTCGTTTTTCCTCTCCTGAACGTGGTAACTTGTATTTGTATATGAGAGAGAGAGTTTTGTTTGCCTTAAAGTCAGATTCAAATTTTTGTTCGTTTTTTCATTTTTGCTTATGTGTGTCTCCTTATATGAACTGTAAATCATTTTCCCCGTTTGCTTTTAGTTGACGAAAGTTTGCATTTTTGTATAGTTTTCTTTTTAGCCCAGTTTGTTTGTTTTTATCATCATCAGTTATGTGGTACTTCTTCAGTTTCAGTTAGTTGTTTGTTTGCTTGTTAGTTGTTTTGTGTGGCACAATTTTTGAAACGGGTTGTGTCCAACCGTTATCGACTGCGAAATACCAGACCGCCCTGTGCACAGCACATTCGGATGTTCTATTTATGCTATGTTTTACCGAAATTGCATCTATAAATTACAGCATAGAAATTCGATTGCAATGCAGCAGTGAAAGTATACTTTGCATTCTCAATGCGCCAACAACAAGTTAAAGCGACAAAGCAAAGCGAAAAACATGAATTGGGTGGCAATGGGTGGGGCTGTCTATAAATGGTCCTTGCATGCTGTATATCCTTACTTCCTGCCTGCCTGGCCTGCATTTGCACTCTCACTCTCAATGTTTGTGTCGTAGATGTTGTTGGTGTCTCAACTATCTCTACTCACACCTGTTGCATGCGCCCACTGGCTGCAGTGTGGCATTTTCGTTCGTCGATGTTGTTGCTGTCCTTATGCAAGTCAAGTAAAACGAATGTTTTTACTGCCGAGAGCCGAAAGGCAAATTGTGGCCGGCTAGTGGGTTGTTGGGCTGGTGGGTTAGCGAGCATGCAAAAGACACGAATTGCTCACGAATGCATAAACAGATAGCTTAATATATGTACATATATAGAATGTATATACATACAGAATGTTATATACAGAAGTATGCAACCGAAAGGAGCATTGAAGATACATACATGCTTTCATTTTGTTGCCTTTAAAACTGCATTAAACGGAAATTAATCCGTAGCATTAAAAATAATATTTTTTTTTCTTATATCAGTTCCATGATACCTTTTTTTATAAAACTAATTTTTATTAGAACTTAATAATTTTTGTTAAGTAGATACTTTCTTTCATTTTATTTCAGTTACTTTCTCTCGAGGCCGCTGTGGTGCAGTGGGTAGAGTGCTCGCCTGCTATGCCAGAGGTCTCGGGTTCAAACCACGGTCCGAGCAAAACACCAAAACAATTTTTCTAATTGGTAAAAATCAAATTATTGGATTTTTTAAGAGCAGCGGCCACCTCTCGGCAGTGGGCGGCATACCCTCCGAGTGTATTTCTGCCATGAAAAAAAAGCTTCTCACAAAAAATGCATTCGCCGTTCGGAGCCGGCATAAAACTGTAGGTCCACCCAATTAGTAGGAAAAACAAAAAGGAGCACACCTCGAATTGGGAGAGAAGCTCGGCCATAAAACTCGTTAGAGTTATAATAGCGCCATTGTATTATATCCCTGTAGGAAATTTAAGTAATTTTAAATCACTTTATAAACTACTTTATTTTCAATAACAACTAATTGAAAATGTGACTTTTTCCTTTGCAATGAACTGACTTTTTTAACACGGCGATGTCATAGCAAGCAGTCAATTGCCCTATCCTGCATTTGTTTTCAACTACTTTACTAGTAGTTTAAAATAAATAACTTTATCTTTAGTTTCTGTTCAACTACTTTGTTTGTAGTTTAATATAAATAATTTAATCCTGCATTTGATGTCGAAATTCAAGAAATGGTAAAAATGCGAAACAAATTTTCCTCAAATTTCGCAAATCGTTCTCAAGTTGATAAACAATATTTGAGAAACAATTGAATTTATGTTAATTTTCAAATGATAAATATGAAACAATATTTTCTCCGTTTGAGAATTTCGTGTTCAGTGTTTAATGGGAAGTGAAGCTGAAAAACGGTAACCAAAAAATGGAAAAAACAATCTTGGCATACTTAGATCTGAAAACATGTGTTTACATATAAATATGTACATATACAAGAAACTGTCCCGCGCTGCATTTGTTTAGAACTACTTTAAAATTAGTTGAATATAAATCACTTTTTAATATATTTATTATTGCAACCAACTTTTTTTTTCCGTGAGGGTATATTATTCTCTCGAGGTGGTGTGTGTTTCTCAGCACCGGAAATGCCAACGACTCAACACATACATATAAAGCACCAAAGTCATCATTTCGTATATGGCATAAATTGTTGCCTACTTTTAGGCTCACTATACGATGAAGCCACGCAAAATGCTTAACAGTGGCGGCAAGAAATATAGGTATGTATTATATTGCCGCTCATTCATTGTGAACGTGTACATATAATAATCGGAATCAAAAATGTAGACTCTACAGACTGTTGGACGAAAAAAGTATTAAAAATTCAAAAAACAAAAATATCTTTTTGGTAAATGACAGTTCGTTATCATAGCGTTCATTTAGGCTTGTAAAATTTTATAAAAATTTACCCCAAATTTGAAATAAAAAAAATCGTAATTAGCACATAAATCTGGCATTAATTTTTGCATATTGAATTTCAGATCCATTGAGGGGGAGGAGGGCGGAGTTTTCCAAAAAACGTGAAGCTGCACCCCCCACTTTGAAATTGAAAAAAAAAAAATAAATCCTTTTGGTAAATGACAGTTCGTTATCATATCGTTCATTTAGTCTTGTTAAATTTTATAAAAATTTACCCCAAATTTGAAGTAAAAAAAAAAAATGTATAAATTAAAAAAAAATTTGGAGGTTGGACGAAATTTGCACATAAATCTGGCATTAATTTTTGCATGTTGAATTTCAGATCCATTAAAGGGGGGAGTTTTTCAAAAAACGTGAAGCTGCACCTCGCCCTTTTAAATTGAAAAAAAAAGTATTAAAAATTCAAAAAACAAAAAGATCATTTGGTAAATGACAGTTCGTTATCATAGCGTTCATTAAGGCTTATTAAATTTTATATAAATTTACCCCAAATTTGAAATAAAAAAAAAATTTTTTTTAAAATTTAAAAAAAAAATTGGTGATTGGACGAAATTAGCACATAAATCTAGCATTCATTTTTGCATATTGATTTTCGATGCATTGAGGGGGGTTCCGCTTCAAGTGAAGCTGCACCCCCCATTTTGACATATAAAAAAAAAGTCCCTTAAAATTGGAGCAAAAAAAATAATTTTTTTTGAACAAATTACCACATAAATAGCACATAATTTCTAGCCTATTAATTATCAGATCCATTCAATGGGGGGTCCAGCTTCACGGAGCCAATATTAGTAATGTTACTTTTGAAAGTGGCATACTAAAATTGCTAAATTTACGTTAATTATAATATTATTTACAATGTCTTTGCAGAACTACGTATGTGAATATTCTATGGAAATTAAAAATTAACATTTTAGTGCTTTACTTGTAAAATTTCTTCGTTTGCTTAACTCGCTCACATTTTGCTCCTTCCGGTCCCAAAAAATGTCATCTTTAGTTTTAGAATATTTACGACTCAAAACAAAAAAGGTGCGGCGCAAATGTTGTTGTAAAAAGACACCTTATTTAACAACTTGCTACATTTATGTATGTGTGTTTATGTTTTATACACATATCTATATATGTATGCAAATTAATCTTCCACTCTAGCCATGGGTAATGGCGCAATTTTTTTTTGCGCTGATACCATAACACCAGCGCCAACCGTGGCGCCAGCGCACGGTTCTGACGCAATAACGCCTTTAGCGCAATTGCCATGAAATAACCGATAAATAACACTTGTTCGCTTCTTACTGTCTACTATCCCCGTTTTATTTCTTTTGGCGCAATTCTGCTTACATACACGCGGGCACAATAGTTGTGCCACAATTAAATTTAATTTTAAAAATCATTTACATATATTTTTGAAAATATGGCATCTCGTTTTGTTGCATCTTCATTATAAACTACGAGGGTCGGCTCCACCCCATTTACCATGCGTAACAAAAATATACTATATGCTAATAAATATTTTATTTAATTTATTTTGTATTATATTTTTCTCTCCTATTCACAGATAATGTCAGTTTTGTCTTCTTTCTTTGAGAAAGTAAAATATCAATACCCTTTCGTATTAGCGATGGTTCGGTATTGGCATTAGCATACATAATTGTGACGGTGTCATATACGCTGTGCTGTTATTGGCTTTGTGGTGGTGCCATTTTACACTAGCGCTATATTGGTGCTGGTGTTAGCGCACGAAATTGTGTCAGTGTTATATTGCAATAGCGCAACATTGAGTTGGCGCTACATTGAGTTGGCGCTATATTGAGTTGGCGCATTTTCCAAATCGGAGTTAGCGCAATAACACAAGGGTTGGTGCTGGCGCAATTGCGCGGCGCAGCGCAGTGTTACCCATGCATATTCCACTCAGCTTCTACAGCTCTTTCCTCATACAATTACACAAAACAAATGTTTTCCAAGTTCGACCTGTTCATTTGAATCGGATTTTTTCTACACACCTAAATCATTAAGATTTCAAAGTGTGAAAAGACATGCATTAATTAATTTACTTTTTTCTATGGATTAGTTATCTTGCCGCAGTTGAGAACAGTGCTTTGTGTTTTGTAAGAATCATTTCTTTTTTTTTTGTTATGCGGCAATTAAATTGGTTTCTAGTAACTTTTTGTACCTCGGCTACATGCATTTTATGTTCATTGAATGAAAATTTTAGATTTTTATTACAACCATTTAGGTTTTCATTGATAAGTACATTAGAGCGTATCGCGAAAAAAAAGTTCGCCGTACGCCCCCCCATATGATTTCTTCTTCGAAAAAATTTCTGGAAAAAATTTTTATTTTTTTTTTTGACGCCGCCAGATGTCGCTAAAATTCGTTTTTTTCATATCTTCGGTATTTATGCTCCGATCCCTAAGTTTGATACACCAATCTCTTTGCCGTGAGAGGAGGGTTTCTAATTCATAATTGTATTAACCCTATGTACGCCATTGGGGTCACTTCCACCCAGTACTTAGTTTATACCACCTTAATGTAACTTTTTTTTGCCGCCATGTTAAACGTCGTCAAAAAATAATAATCTTTTGCAAAAGAAGTATTTCGATCGCTTCAGTAGAACTGGAAATAAAACACTTTTAACATTCAGAAGAATATAAGTTTTTCGCTTCCTGTGGTCTTTTAGGTTGATTTTACAAAGATCTTTTCTGAAGAGACTCCTACTGAAATTTTACGCCGAATAATTTTCTAGAACATTTTAACCATCTAGCACCCCTGAAAAAGGGTTATTTGACCCCTATTTATACAGTCAGGAAATAGATTATAGTCAGGAAATAGTATTTTTAAGGTCGCTAGAGGGTAAAAATGTTCTAGAAAATTATTCGTCATAAAATTTCAGTAGGAGTCTCTTCAGAAAAAAAAACTTTGTAAAGTGAACCTAAAAGAGCACAGGAAGCGAAAAACTTATACTCCTCGGAATGTTAAATGTTTTTTGATTTATTTCCGGTTCTACTGAATCGATCTAAATACTTCTTTTGCAAAAGATTAATGATTTTTAACGACGTTTAACATTCCGGAAAAAAAGTTACATTAAGGTGGTATACATTAACTACTGGGTGGAAGTGACCCCAACGGCACACATAGGGTTAATGCCATTAGAAAGTGGAAACCCTACTCTCACAGCAAAGAGATTGGTGTATCAAACTTAGACATCGGACCATAAATACCGAAGATATGAAAAAAAAAGAATTTTAGCGACATCTAGCGGCGTCCCAAAAAAAAATAAAAATTTTTTCCAGATATGTTTTGGAAAGATAAATCATATGAGGGGGCGTACGGTGGACTTTTTTTGGGTCCATATAAGGCGAGACGGCCTAAAGTACATACGTACATTTGTATTTAAGTGCTTTATTTATGCTTTTAATATTTTTCATTCTCGCTTACCTTTAAATATTGGTGATGCTGTCCATGTAAGCGCTGCACTTTGGCCCAAAAATTGCCCAACCGCTATCTCCAATATTATAATAGGCAGACCGACTAGAAACAAAAGTGTTAAGTATGGTATTAAATACGATGAACCGTATCTATCCAATTCTCTGGGAAAGCGCACAATGTTGGCGTAGGTGACATTTAAGCAAATGCACAATATGAGACCACGAAATATTGAGCATTTTGTCTAAAAACAAAGAAAGAGGAAATGGGTAGAGAAAATGTGTTGATTAGTTTATTTGTTTATACAATTTTAAATGTGTTTTTTTATTAACTTATTTTATTTATATAAAGATACAAATACAAGCAATAAAAAAGTGGTCCATGTAGCTTGGGTACACATTTATTGTAACCTTGATTGTCTAAAGACCTGCACCATCTCACTGACTTAGCTATCTTAGGGTTCATATCTTCTCGAGTTGTTATTTCAAGGCAACTTTTTTCATTTTAATGGGATTGTATGATTCTTCATTACTACTCACTAGC
The DNA here is from genome assembly GCA_960531455.1 of Urophora cardui. Classification (NCBI taxonomy): domain Eukaryota; kingdom Metazoa; phylum Arthropoda; class Insecta; order Diptera; family Tephritidae; genus Urophora; species Urophora cardui. The sequence continues at coordinate 47,088,016 of OY482673.1, forward strand.
TTAGTTACCGTTTATCTGAGTTAAAGACTGTCGTTAAAAAGGTAAGCGACTGCCAACAAGTTGTGATCGCTTTACACTTTTGAAGTCACTCAACAATTACTAAATCACAAAACTTATGCGTCATGTCTACATAAGTATTATAAAACTTTTTATGAACCAAAGTAAATAAATCTTCCTCGTTAACCAAAAAAAATAAAATAAACTATTAGCTTAAGGTGAAATTGAAAGTATTTTGCGGTTACGCGCAGCAGCGTTAATGCGCCACAAGTTACTCCGCAACCGGAAGCAGTAATAAGAGAAAATGTTTTGTTGTTCATAAATAAATAAATAAAAAAATAATACATCAAGGGAAGAAAACTTTACACAAAGAAAATTAAAAAAAAAACACCTAAAGAAACGCAGACATAACTAATTTTTAAATAAATATATGTAAACCAAATTCACTTTACTCAATTTAACAGCAATCACAAAACACACAGAAGAAAGAAAGAAAGTTTAGGTTATAATGCATGCAATATTAAAAATTAAATAATTGAATAAAAAGTGGCGCATCATGAAAGTGTTTAAGCAATTTGAAAACGGCACCTTTTTCTTGCCACGCAGCACCTTTCCCACAGCTCAAGTAAGAATTATAAAATTATAAACATATTGCGCACGTACACATAACTTTTTTTTGGTAAACAAGTGCTTTTAGCTGCACTTAAAGTTAAGCTTACTTAGCACACTAGTTGAAATTGGCTTATGAAATGAAAAAATGGCAATAAAAATAGAAAAGCAAACATGCAAAGTGTCTAGCTGGTTACGAGGGTTGCCATTGTCAGTGCTGCATGTGATTGAAAAATAAAAAGTGCTACATTAATACGATTTCATTATAAGAACAATTATGGCTTTAAAAATTAATCAAGTGTCATCAAATTCAGATGATTGGTGACTACTTTAACTATTGGCTCATGAAGAGTATGACTTGATTTGTTCAAACTTAAGTAGCTACCCTCGTATGCATTAATAATGCCCAGAAAATCAATTAACAACTTGCAATGAATGGAGGAAGAGAAATACGTGACCCATGGAAGTATACCAATGTAGTATGTATTGTGGCCAAATAAGGTATGCATGTATGTATGTATGTATGTATATTACTCGTATTTAAAATTGGTTAGAGTGTTTTTAGCAGCTGATGAGGTCGACGATCGTAAAAAGAAATCGGTATGAAGGAAATGACACACATAAAATACTGGGAATTTATCAGTTTTTAATTTGCTTAATTCTAAAATTACTGAAAAGCCCCATTTACGAAATTTCTAGTGTTTTCTTGCCTAATTTGAAATCTTGCCTTAACACATGGAACACTGCAAAATGTAGGACCAAATTTAACAAAATAAAATCTCTATTTTTTTCACAGGCAAGGATCAAAAAGAATATATTAATTCATTAAAAATTGCTTTTTTATAGAACCGAATTTATTGGAAAATAATATTTCCAAGATGCCTTTTCATATCTACACAGATATACGAGCGCAGACCATATAATTTCTGTGTGAACACACATACATATCGTTTTATTCAATAGGGATTTAAATCAAAAAAAAATTTTTTTTTTGTGAAAACGCAAACAAACTTTTATAGTTTGAAAGAGTTTACTGCTAACTACAAGATCGCTTCTATTTCCGCCATTTTTGTCTTTTTGAGTATTTTATAAGACTAAACTCAAAGGCATAGCCCAGTTATTGAAATATATGGCAAAATCCCAGAAATCGAAAATTTCGAGTTAAATCCCTATTGAATAAAACGTGCGATATGTCGAGACTTAGAACCTAGAAAAAATGTGCGATTAATCCCGAAAGAGATTTTTTTTGTTTTTTTTTTATTGAGATTTTTTTACAAAAGTAAAACATTGTAAAATCTTTATTTAAATATGTATGAACATTTACAATTTTTTAAAGATTGTTATAAAAATTAGCCTTGGCTACTCTGAAAAAAAAAAAAAAAAAAACGTTCTAAATCGAAAGACTTTCGCAGTTAAATGAACAACTTTCCACAGTTGAAATGTGCCCAAAAACGCCCCGTTGTTGTTTCAAAGTTGCGAGCGTTGTTAATTTAATTCAACCACGGAAACTGTTGGAAAAAATTTCACCTAAAAATAAATTTTTGCTTTTATTTTACTCTTCATTTTCTTTCCACCCGATCTTAACTGCAAGTATTTATGTAGCCTTCACTTTTTCTCCTCTTCTTCTCTCCTTTTTCGCTTTCACTGGTTGCTATCTTTATTTCTTATTCTCCCTTTTCTTCCTTATTTTATATTCTCCTCCGGATGTCATCAACCTGTAATTCAATCCAATCATAACATAGTTGAACATTCAACATTATATTGAATTTGAAAGATCCTTTTATACTTTCCCTTTTCCGACAAGGAATCTATAAATTATGTATATGAATCATTGTTTTTGTTAACCACGGAAACTGTTGGATTAAATACTTTTGCCTTTAAATAAACACGGGGACTGTTGGCAAATTTTTCTCCTAAAAACTTTATTCTCATTATTATTTTTTTTTTTTTTGGATTTCTCACAAAAAACGTTTTCTCACAAAAATATTCTTAAAAGCAAGCAAGTTTTTGAAACAGCACCACCTGTTTTTAGGTTAATTGTTGGATCAAAAACTTTTCTTTTAAAATAAGTACATTTGCTCTTGAATCAAAGACGGAGATTCAACAGCCGAAAGTTGTTGATCTAACTAAGGGTATTTTTTTCAGAGTATTATTATACGAAAATATGCCTTTATATCTTCTGGAATAAACCTGAAATAAGGCGTAGATTTCTTGGAGGGTATATAGTATATACTATATACATACATATATTCACACCAATATAGTGAAATGTGATATCACACCCCATCATTCTCGCATAGCTTAAGCTATTATATGAATTATTAACATGTCAATAGTGACAAACGTGAAATTAATGTATCACAGCATGTATTTATGTACATATTTGTGCTTAAAAAATGTAATAGAAAAGATGTTTAATGTATCAAGGTACTATAAAAATCATTAAGCTGCGTCATGTTAAGGCATAAGATTTGAGTTCATAAAATATGTGTACGTATGACAAACAGTTCTACGAATATCTTCTTTCTTTTTATTTTACAGCTTAATCAGCTTTGTAAATATGTATTCATAGTCATGACGTTAATATTTTGTATATATGTACTTTTTTGTATGTGCTAAAAGCAATCAATATTACAACTGCTAAACTTGAAGTGAAGTTATGCGTGTACGATTATTCTATTGAGGCAAATTATCTCAGATAGATAATACTTATTTGATAATAAATTAAATAACACTACTCGACACCAACAATCACCAAGAATAAAATAATACTTTTCTAAAGCGAAATTTTACGCTGATTCCGAATATCATCTCCATTTTTTTGTAGCAGACCCAGTTTTTGAGATACTGGTAAAAATGTGGAAAAAGCCATATATGCAAGACATTGCATCACATAAGTGCATCAAAAAGTTTTATTAGACATCGTGGCGATTTGACGTCTAGGAAGTGCTGGTGGGGTGAGCCCCAACAAACATTTTTTGCCTTCACACTCCAAAATTGGTCCAGTAGTTTGGTTACAATGGCCAAAATAATGAAAAAAAATTTTTTTAAAGAAATTTCAGATTCGACTGTCCTAAAATCAGAAAAATTGTATGGGGGACAAAAGGTTAGCCCCCCTGTCCCATAGAAAATTTAATTGTGAACATTTTAAGACTAAATGTGTAATAATCGGATGTACCGTTATTTATATTTATCAATTTTTATTGAAAGTCCTTAACCAAAAATTTTCCGGAAGAGTAAAATTTCAACAACAAAATTGGGTTTATTCATAAAACTTTATTAAGGGGTAATACTCAAGATTATTTCATTCTATTTATTACGTGTTTTGAAGTGCACAATATCTCTCAAAACAGCGATTAATAGGAAAAAAATTAATTGAACAAAAAATATCTGGATTTCGACATTTTAAAAGAGGATAAATAATGAGCGATGTGAGTAAGTACCTTTGACTACTCTTTTGTGATTTTCTGCATTTGTTACACGTATGATTGTCCAAAAAATAGTCTCCCATCACATCCTCGTACCAAGACCCTTGATATCGCCATTCAAAAACTATTAAGTCCTCATGAAATCTCTCACCCTGTTCAGCACTTTCAGCACCTAAGTTTGTAGGGAATTATGAAAATGTGAAGGAATTTTAGGCGGCATATTACAATCTTCTGCAATAAAGAAACTTTTTGTTACCTAGAAATCCACAAACAGCAGTAACGGAAAGCGCCCGATCTATCGTGATATATTTAGAACTTTTGTTCTGTTTGTGGATTTCTAGTTAACAAAAAGCTACTTTATTGCAATACTATATAGCAAGGAAAGTAATATACCGCCTAAAATTCATTTCTAGCATTAACATATTGATAATTTCCCTACAAGCTTAGGTGCTGGACGTAATCAGAACAGGGTGAGAGATTTCATCAGGACTTCATCAGGATTTCATCAGGACTTGAGTATTACCCCTTAATAAAGTTTTATGAATAAACCCAATTTTGTTATTGAAATTTTACTCTTCCGGAAAATTTTCGGTTAAGGACTTTCAATAAAAATAGATAAATATAAATAACGATAAATCCGATTATTACACAATTAATCTTAAAATGTTCACAATTAAATTCTCTATAGGATAGGGGGGCTAACCTTTTGTCCCCCATACAATTTTTCTGATTTTAGGACAGTCGAATCTGAAATTTCTTTAAAAATATTCGATTTTTTTTTTTCAAATTTTTTTTTATTATTTTGGCCATTGTAACCAAACTACTGGACCAATGTTGGAGTGTGAAGGCAAAAAATGTTTGTTGGGGCTCCCCCCACTAGCACTTCCTAGATGTCAAATCGCCACGATGTCTAATAAAACTTTTTGATGCACTTATGTGATGCAATGTCTTGCATATATGGCTTTTTCCACATTTTTACCAATATCTCAAAAACTGGGTCTGCCACAAAAAAAAAATGGAGATTATATTCGGAATCAGCGTAAAATTTCGCTTTAGAAAAGTATTATTTCATTTTTGGTGGTTAAAGTTAATCAAAATTTGTCGAGTAGTGTAATTAAACATCTCAGTTAACTAACATCAGTTGACAAAATGAATACTCTATATATTAAGTCACTTTCTTTACACAAAAAAAACCACGTCATTCACACTTACTTTGCGATAATAACGAAATGGCACATCCTCATGAACGACATATAAATAATCTGCTAAATATTTTGTTGTTGGTATCTCCATATTCGGACAGATTCGGTAGCGTTTGTATGCGCAGAAGAATTTGTCATTTTCTTGCATTACTCAGCCAAGCTTGAACCAATCAATCAATCAATTAACACAACAACAGCAACAACCAAATGCACACGTCACTTACGCCAACTGCTTTAAAATCGTTAAATTTCTTTATTCAACACATTGTAGCTGGTTTTTTTTTTATTTTATTTATTTTGATCATTTTCCATATTAAAAATGTCGCACAGCGCAAGTGAAAGTAAACTTTAAAATTGACATGTTTGTTGTTGTTTTTTTTTAACTTGAAATTATTTTTTTATTTCTGTTTTTCGTTTTTCACATTTTAGTGCTGCTAAAAATATTAATTAATTTGTTTAGTTTAAAAAAAAAAAAAAACGTTCCATTTAATTTTATGTTATTTTTAATATTTTTTTTTTTTTAATTTTTATTTAAGCATTTTTTTTATTACAATTTAATTTTATTATTATTACACCCATGAGGATTTCACTTTCCTGCGTCATTACGCTAAATGCAATGACCAAGAAAGTCGTAGCACGAACAAAAAAAATCACAATTCCTTGTGTGTTTTATTTATTTTTCCGCATTTTTTCTTTTTCGTTAAACAATTCACAAATGAGCAGTCCAAACATTAACTAAATGAGTTGCCCAATTCCAATTCCATGCGCAGACCAAAAGCGTTTATCACTTGCAGGAAAGGCACGAAAAAAAGGGAAACAAATGCGAATGCGCAACCATTAAAGACTGCATACCTAGTATATTTGTTTGTGTGTGTGCTTGTACGCTTGCAAGCGATTTGATTTATGGCTTTTTAATTTTATTTGTTTTCTGCTTAAGTGGTTTTGGTGTTTTTAAAAATATTTCCGTTTTATTTTATTTTAATTTTATTTTTTCATTTATTTCTTCTTATTTAGTTAATTAGCTAACTTAGGTTTCCTCCAGCCACAAATTGAAGTCATTACTACATTTTGGCGAGAAAAAAGTTCAAAATCAGGGAGGAAATATTTGCCTTGCTTTATATGTTTTTCAAGAATAACAAGATAATTAACCAGTGAAAGGCAATTGGCCTACGAACGACTTAAACTTAAATGAAAACAAAAACAACAACAAAAACAATTTTTAAAATCTGCAACGCCAAAAAAGGGAAAATAATAAGTAATCACAGCTATTCCGGATTACGATCCACTTTCATCGGAGGTGAATCGGATCAAATGGCATTCTGCAATTCGATTGACGTCCGATGAGCGTCAGATTTTTTCGAAGTTCGGAAATCGGCGTATTATCGGTGTATTATTACTACGATGATGTAATGTGAGTGGGTAGCGCAACTCTGGCATAATTTCTGTGCCAGGATGCACTGCTTTAAGCATTTTTGCCTGACTGTGTCTTTTTAAAGATTTAAAATATCGCCATGCGACATGATTTACAAACATTTGTACGAGATACTAACAAATCGAAGAAACGTGCTCACTTTCTATGTATGTATGTCCGTTCATGCTCAACGCATCCTGTAGCAGGAATTTTCTACAGCATTTTGTACATATTTATGATTGGATGGATCGCAACCTGGATCTCAAATTTGCTTTTATGTTTTGTGATCCATAAAAACTTGTTGATATGCGACCAGTGTGGAGCGTCATCCATGGATTGCATCAGTATAACATATTACTATAAATAGTGTAAAACATACCAACTGCAAGAGGATTTCGCATGAAACTTTGTGGGAATAAGCTGTAAATGTTATTTTCACTAAAGTTGGCATTTTCATTGCCATTGAGTTCATGGAGTCCAGTCCAAAAATACTAATGGTTAAGGCGGGATTCGCAATAATGTACCACTGGTGTTAAAGGAAAATTTTTATATAATGAACCACGATCTTACCACAGATCATAAAAAATGTCCCTCCCGCCGGACGTTTATAGAGCAAGAGATATTCCATGTTAAAGCAATGTGAGTGTAGAAGACTTTTTTGCGTCACCGGCCTTCGGCCGCGCTTTAAAAAAAAATCAGCCGGCAGAATTCTCACTTTGGAGAACTTTAATATTATAATTTAATAATAGTTGAAAGCGTTAAAGGTAGATGAATTACCATCCAAAGAATATTTCTTGAAAATTTGTTCATTCTATCTAAGCTTAGCCGGTGTTAATTTCCGAATTACAAGGTATCCTCGCATGAAACTTGGTAACAGTATTCTATAAATATATAATACAATGGCGCTATTATAACTCTGACGAGTTTTATGGCCGAGCTTCTCTCCCAATTCGAGGTGTGCTCCTTTTTGTTTTTCCTACTAATTGGGTGGACCTACAGTTTTATGCCGGCTCCGAACGGCGAATGCATTTTTTGTGAGAAGCTTTTTCATGGCAGAAATACTCTCGGAGGGTATGCCGCCCACTGCCGAGAGGTGACCGCTGCTCTTAAAAAACCCAATAATTGGATTTTTACTAATTAGAAAAATTTGTTTGGCTCGGACCGTGGTTTGAACCCGAGACCTCTGGCATAGCAGGCGAGCACTCTACCCACTGCACCACAGCGGCCAACTTATTCTATAAATGCCGTTTTCATATGTGTTGGCACTTTCTTTATAATAGAAAGTAATATCCCAGCAGTATTTGAGGTAAGGACCTGCATATTCAGTAGAATATTCATTATGAAAAATAGTCTGAAACTAAGTTCAAAATTCATTGCTGAAAAAATAACTGAACACGCAGTGAAGACATCAGGTGTACTGAAATACATGCTATGGAAGTTCTCCCTGCGTATTCAGGTCTTTTTTCCTACAGAAACTCTCCCTTCTCGTTCGGCAGTTTTTAGGTAGTTGATTTTCGACGCCACCTCTATATAAAAACGAAAGGGAAAGTTCAGATATTAGAACTACATCTCTACTGAATATTCAGTAGGAAATATGTGCTGTTTTCCAGCTGATAAATACTGCTGGGATTTTAAAAAAATTGAATTAAAATTAATGTCTAAATTCCTTTGTTCTTCCATTTATTTTTCCACTAAAAAAGCTGCTGCGGCAATGGAATCCATTTTTTAACCATGTAATATAATGGGTCATATTAATAAAAGCTGAGCATTTGCTTTTACTTAAAATTTGAGACCTTTTACACAAATTTTGAAATTTGGTTCATACAAATTGATGCCAAATTTCTAAAATCTTGAGTAAAAGTATTTGCTTCGTTTTTATTAATACGGCCCATTCTATCTGAAAATTTTATCTAAAACTTACTGAAATTATAAATTTGCTGTCAAAAATACAAATGAGCTGTCAAAAAATACATATGATTTCGCAAAAACGCTACCTAAAACTGATTCGAACATAGTTTATCACTTAACAACACTTATGTTCGAAACGTAGTAAACCAGAATACCAATTTTCGTTTTGTCGTAGCAGTCGGCGTCGCCGCGATCAAAGTTCTGAGGGATTGTAGAATTGCTGTGAATATGTATTACATACCAGAATATTTATTTCCCCATAAAACAGTATGATATACTCAGGATGTAGGAACATGTGTTTGTTTTTTGGTATATTTACTCTTAAAATAAATATTAGCTTAACAAAAAAATCTGCATTGACAGTGACAGCAATACCAATACAGAACGACTTGAAGTACATAAGAATTGAAGAAATAATACAATACCAAAATTAAAATGTGTCACTGACAAAAAACTTGATTTCCACGGATTTTAACAAACCAAAAGGAGTACTCGTACAACCGGAAATTGATTAATTTATTTTAGTATCTTTTCACATTGAAATATTTAAAATTCGACAGTTATTTGTACGGTACATTTCAAGTCATGAGTGTAAGATGATTTTTTTTTGTTTTGGTATATAATGATAGAACTTATTTGAATGTAGCCAAATGTTCACAGTCAATTTGAAAGTTTATAGCAGGAGATCAGCTGATTTGAATTGTGTATATATACTATAACACTGTGGAACAAATTCAGGTCAACAAAAGTTAACTCGGTTCTGAAAGTTGGGGGTGAAAATAGAGGCTAAATTAGAAGACCCGTATCGCGGCGTTTGCTTAGGTTAGTTCGAATTTGTTTTTAATCGACCTTTGAACTTTGCAGGCAAATGCCGATTTTCAGCATACTGTTTGTATGGTTTTTTTGCTATAACTCGTCGACTAATTGAGATTTTTTTGTTGGAGTGACAGCAAACGAAAGAAAATTAAATTTCCTATACAAGGGGTCTATAACATTTTTATCTACCTCTTATAATAATAACAATACAATGGCGCTATTATAACTCTGACGAGTTTTATGGCCGAGCTTCTCTCCCAATTCGAGGTGTGCTCCTTTTTGTTTTTCCTACTAATTGGGTGGACCTACAGTTTTATGCCGGCTCCGAACGGCGAATGCATTTTTTATGAGAAGCTTTTTCATGGCAGAAATACTCTCGGAGGGTATGCCGCCCACTGCCGACAGGTGACCGCTGCTCTTAAAAAACCCAATAATTGGATTTTTACTAATTAGAAAAATAGTTTTTGGTGTTTGGCTCGGACCGTGGTTTGAACCCGAGACCTCTGGCACAGCAGGCGAGCACTCTACCCACTGCACCACAGCGACCTCTTATAATAATATAATACAATGGCGCTATTATAACTCTGACGAGTTTTATAGCCGAGCTTCTCTCCCAATTCGAGGTGTGCTCCTTTTTTGTGTTTCCTACTAATTGGGTGGACCTACAGTTTTATGCCGGCTCCGAACGGCGAATGCATTTTTTATGAGAAGCTTTTTCATGGCAGAAAAACTCTCGGAGGGTATGCCGCCCACTGCCGAGAGGTGACCGCTGCTCTTAAAAAAACCTAATAATTGGATTTTTACTAATTAGAAAAATTTTTTTGGTGTTTGGCTCGGACCGTGGTTTGAACCCGAGACCTCTTATAGTTTCTGAAATATTGATAATTCAATTTGAATTTTTTCGATTTTATAAAGAAAAAATTGACTTTGTCAGGCAATATCTTTAAAACCAAAATTTTCACCTTCGGTTTTGCTCCTTTGCGTGAAGCTACATTCTATTAGCAAAAAAATAAGCTATCAACGAAGAAAATCCATGGTAAAATGGAAAAGTTATGGGCGATCATGTAAATACAGTCAAGTCGGGCAATGCATCTGCACGGGTATATTTTATGCATGTTATACCCGTAAATGGGCTTGCATCTACTGCGCTGCCAATGTGCTGCTACTGCAGAGGCAGTAGTCTCAATTAGTCGACGAGTTATAGCAAAAAAACCATACAAACAATATGCTGAAAATCGGCATTTGCCTGCAAAGTTCAAAGGTCGATTAAAAACAAATTCGAACTAACCTAAGCAAACGCCGCGATACGGGTCTTCTAATTTAGCCTCTATTTTCACCCCCAACTTTCAGAACCGAGTTAACTTTTGTTGACCTAAATTTGTGTGTAATTGGAAGAATATCAAACAAGACGAATTGGAAAAATGCTTTGTTGTAATTTAATTTAATTTTAAGCTCTTTTCTCTTTCAAAATGACAATTTTAAAGAAAACAACAATAGCAAGAAAGCATGAAATCGTTACTGCTATAAGCTGTGTTGTTTAAACCATGATAGAGCCTCTTAAGAAATAACAGTAAACTAAATTTGCAAATTCTTGGCATTTTCTATTACTTCTAATATTCGTTGCATTATTTATTCATTCAATTTGCATTTTTTATTTAGCTGTCAATTTGTTCCGTTTTAATTTACACACTTTGTTTTGTCTGAACTCATTTAAGTGATAATAATGCTCCATTAGTGCGCTCAACTCTTTGACACTGGCTACGTTCAGAAGGCGCAACCGTGGCGCAACAGTTGCGCAACTGTTGTGTTTTATCTTCTGAACGCAACGTTGAGTATTTCTGATCAACACAACATGTTGTGATTTTGGAGACTTTTTTCCATCATAAATTTTTAACGCTCACTTTACACAACATGTTGAGCTTACGATTTTGACATATGTACAAAAATATAAATAGTGTTTATGAATTTTGGAATGTAATAAAAATGTTTCAAAGCCGCGAAATTATTGGCAATTACGTTGGGGATAATTAAAATACTAATTTGTTTATTTAATGTATCAGCTCGTTCAGAAGGCGAAAATTGTATCACTTTCCGATTACTGATATCTACACAACAGTTGTGCTCCACCGTTGCGCCTTCTGAACGTACCCATTATTTATCTTATTTCTTATTAATTTGTATACCCTTCATGAAAATTAAATGGTATTATTAATTACTGCCAAAACAGGTTTGTCGAAAGTACCAAAAGAAGGAGAGTTAGACGCATCCAAATATAGACCGATATGATCAGAATCACGAGCTGAGTCGATTAAGCCATATCCGTCTATCTGTCCGTCTGTCCGTCTGTTTTAACACAAACTATTCCTTCAGTTTTTGTGATATCTGCTTGAAATTCGATACGTGAGTGTCTTTTTTTGAGAAGCTGATCATTTGTCGGAATTGGCCGTATCGTACCAATATAACATATATGTAGCTGTCATACAACCGATTGTTCAGCTATACATAGACTTTTTGGGGTATAACTTCTCCATTTAAACAGCTAAGGACATGCAACTTTGCAGTATTTGTAGCCATATTGACCTACATAAATAATATTACCGAAATTTGTCGATATCGGACGACTAAAACATATAGCTGTCATGCAACCCATTCATCAGATATAGATATTTTAGGATATATTTTTCAATAGCTTAGATAATATTTTTACTGATCCAAAAAACTAATTGTCAATTCTGGTCTAAATATCTTTTATCAAAACGTTAGAGGTCTTAACACTAAATTAACTGATCTTTATTTGAGATCTACTCAATGTAGTTTTAACATAATTTGTCTGACTGAAACTTGGCTTAAACCTCATGTTTATAACTCCGAAATTTTTAGTAACGATTATCAAGTTTTCAGGAATGATCGCTTAAACAGAGTCGGTGGTGGTGTTCTGCTCGCCATTCATTCTACAATCCCATCTGAAGAGATCGATGTACATACTCCTGATGGTTTTGAATTCAAATGCGTCCGTATTAAAGTTGGTAAGGGATTCACTTACCTTGCCACTTGCTACATTCCTCCGTCTTCTGCTACTTCTGTATATACAGAGTATACTATACTTCTAAAAACTATTCATTCATTCTTCAAACCTCAGGACTGTTTAATCGTCTTGGGTGACTTCAATCTTCCACAAGTCTCATGGAAGATTGTTGATAATAACATCGTCCCTGTTTACTCCAAGGTTAGCGGCAATAATTTTTTGGATGAAATGTCTGAACTCTGCTTGCAGCAAATTAATCTTCACTGTAATAAATTTGGAAAAGTGCTGGATTTGATCTTTGTTGATAATACTTCTGTTTTCTCTGTTAAACGATGCCCACCGCTTGTTTTGCCTGAAGACGTTTATCATCCATCTTTGGAAATTTTCTATGAGTTTATAAATGACGATTGTAATAATGAACTTACTATTGCTTGTTCTCGGTTTAATTTCGCTAAGGCCAACTACAAAAAGCTTATTAAAGAACTTTCTAAACAAGAGTGGCCACATTATGACGGTGATGTTGAACCATGCGTTTTGCACTTCAATAATATCATCTACGATCTATTTGATAAATTTATTCCTAAAATACCTTGCATGTCCGAGGAGCCCATGCAGCTCTGGTTCACTAAAGAACTTAAGGCTCTTAAAAATAAAAAATCGCGTTTTTTTAAGTCATACAAGAAGACTGGTTTGCAAGCAGATTATCTGCGATACTCTGCCCTTCGTCAACAATTTTTTGTTTTGAATAAAAAGTGCTACAATTCTTACATTACGAAAATAAAGAAGAACTTAATTTCGGATCCTAAGTCATTTTATAAATTCGTTAACTCTAAACGTAAAGTAGATGGATTTCCATCAGCTTTGCGTTTTCGAGATAACGTCTCCAGTGATAACCAAGTCATTGCGAATTTTTTTTCACAGTTTTTTAAATCCAATTACGCCAAAATCAATACCTCCTTACAAAAATATCCGTATATACTTCCCAACTATAACCTAATCAATACTCCAAGAATTACTCCGGAAGATGTTTTAATGCATCTTCAATCTCTAAAAATATCTTTTAAACCTGGCCCAGATTCGATTCCAACATGTTTCTTAAAAAAATGTGCTGAATATATTTATCTCCCTTTAACAAACTTATTCAACCTGTCTTTAAAATCCGGCACTTTTCCAACAACTTGGAAGGAATCCTTCATTATCCCTCTCCATAAGAAGGGGATTAGATCTTCTATTGAAAATTATCGCGGTATAGCTAAGCTTTCAGCAATTCCTAAATTATTTGAAGCAGTTGTTTGCAACCAAATAACACACTCCATATCCTCATTGATTTCAAGTTCTCAGCACGGTTTCTGTAAAGGGAAATCTACGGTAACGAATCTTCTTGAATTTACAACACACGTATCTAACGGTTTTAGGCAAAATTCATATACTGATGTAATATATACCGACTTCAGCAAAGCCTTCGATAAAGTTTCTCACTCTTTGCTTATCCATAAACTTGATCTTCTTGGTTTCTCACCTGGCCTACTCCAATGGATATCTTCGTATTTATTTATGAGAACGCAAAGGGTTGTTTTTAAAGAAACTTATTCCGATGTTATAGATGTTTCTTCTGGAGTTCCACAAGGCAGTCACCTTGGTCCGATTCTGTTTTTGCTTTTCATAAATGACGTTACTTCAGTAATAAAGCACTCAAAAATCTTGATGTATGCTGATGATTTAAAACTTTTTAAGTCTTCTTCCTTAACTGAGGAAAGATTTCTTTTGCAAGAAGATTTGGACTCCTTAATAACGTGGTGCAATGTAAACTTAATGCCACTAAACCTTCAGAAATGTAAATTCATGTGTTTATCACGGAAAACTATACAACCAGCTTTTTTCAAAATTAATGACTCAAGTCTTGAGCAAGTATATGAATTTGTTGATTTGGGTGTTACTGTGGATGGCAAGTTGAATTTTCAAATTCATATTAATGCTACTATCAATAAGGCGAAAGGTGTTTTAGCTTTTATTAAACGTTGGGCGAAGGAATTTAAAGATCCTTATATTACTAAGTCATTATTCACAACGTTGGTAAGGCCTATTCTGGAATACGCTTCTATAGTTTGGAATCCTCATTATCAAGTGCATTCTGATAGGATAGAATCTGTTCAAAAGCAGTTTTTGCTTTTTGCTCTGAGAAACTTCAACTGGGACTCTCGTTATAATCTTCCCTCTTATTCCTGTCGTTTAAAACTTATAAACCTTCCAACGCTATCTAGCCGTAGGGAAATGTTGGGTGTAGTATTTATGTCTAAGCTACTTAAAGGACTCATATTCAGCCCGTTTCTTCTATCCGAAATAAAAATTAACGTTCCCTCTCGTATATCAAGACATTATACACCTCTCTTATTGAAACAGTATAAAACAAATGTTGAGTTGTATGATCCTTTACGATACTTATGTCTCAATTACAACTCTCACTACAACCTATTTGATTCTTCCGATTCCCTTTGCCAAATTCGAAATAATATTTTATCTTCACTTAACATGTAATTGATTACTAGAATACTGTTGCACTTCTTTACTTTTCTTACTACTTTCTTTTATTTTTTTATTCAGCTGGTGATATACATATTTCTGTAGCTGAGAAGTTTTAGAACTCGACGCTTAATAAACTCCTGCCTTTCAACACGACTCGGCAAAAAAAAAAAAAAAAATTATCCGTACGTTATGCGGATGCGCCTCTCGTGCGGTAGGGCGGGATTGGAGGGCGTGGGTTATTATTATTATTATTATTATTATACTCAGCTGTACTAGTACACAGAGTATTATAGTTTTAATCACATAACGGTGGATTGTAACAGAATGAAATAATCGAGATACATATAGACTTATATATATCAAAATGATCAGGGTGAAAAGAGAAATCGATTGAGCCATGTCCGTCCGTCCGTCCGTCCGTCTGTAAACACTCTAACTCCCGCAAAAATTGAGATATTTTGATGAAATTTGGAATGCAAGTTGGTATCGAGACTGGGACGGTTGGTATTGAAAATGGGCGAAATCGGACCATGACCACGCCCACTTTTCCTATATAGAAAAAATCGGAAATTTGGTATCTCAGTCCCTAATATAGCTGGAGCGATAAAATTTTACCCACATGTTGAGCTCAGGCCCCTATGAAGAAATTTTATGAAATTTTGGAAAATGGGCGGTGCCACGCCCACTTATTAAGGGTCAAACATTGAAAGTTTTATGAGTCATAACTCAGAAACCGTTGAAGATATATCGATGAAATTTGGTACGCGTGATTTACTTACTTAGGCAAATGTTTTGACGGAAAATTGTCAAAATCGGTTGACGGCCACGCCCACTTTTATATATGTGTATTATAAAGTGACCTAATAAAAACATTTTAAGCGATATCTCTGTCAAATATAAAGATAATTCATTGAAATTTTGTGACATGAGTTCCACAATAGACCGGAAACATAAAATAGACAAATTTTGGAAAATGGGCGTGGCACCGCCTCCTTTTGGACAAAGGGATATACGAGATTTATTAGCCTTTAACTCGACAAATAATTGAGATATTATGACGAAACTTGGTTTATACACTTTTATAACTTGTGTTAATAGACACGCAAAAATTTATTGAAATCGGTTATGACCACGCCTACTTTTTAACAAAGATATTTCTGGAACACCCTTTAGGAATTTGTAACGTGACATCTTTGTAACTAGATGTCATAAAGGAATGAAATTTTGCACAAAGAATAATATTGATATGCTTAGTTGGATGACTGATAAAAATTTAGAAAATGGGCGTGGCTACGCCCACTTTATGCAGCACTCGCTTTATATAAAGTACACCGTGTTTCCATCAAACGCAAACAAACAATGAAAGCATACAGCTGAGTATCTAATGTTCGATTCCACTCGAACTTAGGCTTCCTTACTTGTTTTCTAATAAGTTTTTCCATAAATAACCCACAGAATTGAAATTATAAATTAAGCCAAACGAAACTCTGTAGGTAACTTTTCATTTTCCCATTCATGAAAAGTATGAAGTCTTCGGTACGGCCAAAGGCAGTCGCGCTCTTACTTGTTTTTATTTATGTATGTATATCTATATCTCATTGAATTTATTTTATTTGATTTTTGATTTCTCACTTTATGACCTTGAAATTTTTAATGCAGTGAGTGCAAACGAGTATTTAAAAAAAAGTAATTGAAATGATGCTGTTTTAATTTTGATGATTTTGCGCATGTCTAATGCTAGAGACACACATCGTAGTATAGTAGAAATATTTCTATCTATACCACATATGTGTCACTCTCATATTGTAGTTTAATTGAAAATTTTCATAGTAAAGCCAAATCATAGTATTGATATTATAATATTTCTACCACATGTGTGTCTGAGGCATAACTCGATTCAATTGATAAGAAGAAGCAAGCGCGAAAAGGAACCTAAGGCAATCCAAATTTGCTCGTATAGCATTTTCAGGTGAAATGAAACCTTTTTCAAGTTAAGTTAAACCTTATTCAAGTCAGGTGAAACTTTTTCAATTGAATTGAATTTTTTTTCAATTGAAATGAAACATTTTTCAATAACATTTCAATTGAAAAAAGTTTCATTTCAATTTAAAAATGTTTTATTTCAATTGAAAAAGTTTCATTTCAATTTCAAAATGTTTTATTTCAATTGTAAAAGGTTTCACCTGACTTGAAAATGGTTTCACTTGACTTGAAAAAGGTTTCGTTTGACCTGAAAATGCTGTATAACCCCATAACTGCCTTCAGTTAAAGTTGAAGTTATTTTAAACTAAAAAAAAAGTTTAAGTCGTCCGTTTATTTTAAACTTTAATCACCTTAGCGTTTATTTGTTGAAGTCCAAATTATCACATTTCGTAACGTTTCATTTTCATTTCGTTTCTTAAACTCAATTCTTTAGGATTTTAGGTTTGTTTAGTAAATCCAAAAATCATTTAATTTAAAATTAATTATTCTATTTAGTTGCAGTTTAATTTTCTATGATTCGCTTACTATTGTTTAAATGGATTGGGTTTCTTATTAACTTTTCCCTTAAACTGGGTATGATCTAATTTATTTGGTTTCATGTCATTCCACTTTGTTTCTTTTCATTCCACTTCGTTTCTGCATAGCCTTTATTTATTCCTTCTATCCAAACTGAACTTAAAAACTAAATTTAAGTAAATTTCTTTATTTTTAGCGTTTTTAATTTGTTTCGTTCTTGTTTATTTTAAGCCACTCACATTTCAAGCTTTTTATTTAATTCTACGATTTTTTTATTCGCTTTAATATGCCATTCAATCGTTTTTTAAAAAACATAACTCACATGTTAACCAATTACAAATTTTTATGCTTGATTTGATGGGCACAACGACTTGACTAGTCGTTACAAATCCATAAACGTCAAAAACAAAAAATTGCACACATAAATACATTTGTATATGTGCGTATGTCTGAAAAATTCTGTAAAAGTCGCAGCCTTTTAAAGTTCATTTATGGACACATTCCCAATGAGCATGTACAAATTTTCTATGCTTTAATTTGCTCATTTGTTTTTGCAACATTCAAATAATATTTGCTATAATGTGAGTGTATGTGAGTATGTATGTATGCATGTTTTTGTTACTCATTCAACAAATTGAATTAGACGAGCGTTGTTAATTAAAATTGAAAGAGTCAAACAGCGCACGACTTTTGAACTCATGACGCATTACTTAGCACAAGACACAAGCAACAACAACCACAACACAAACAAAGCTAATAATAATTCTAAATTAGTAGCAGCAGCAGCGTGAATAGATAGATAGACGCAATGAAACACACACTTTCCAAATCATTTTCATTTGCATTTTTTATTTCAATTTTTTTATTGTTTTCTTTTCGTTTTTGTTTTTTACGCCAAATATATGCCACAAACTGTCGTACGCTTCGTTGCTGTTTAAATTTAGTTATTTGGGCGCGCGCATTTGTCCAACACTTTGTCTATGGCAAAGCGCGTAATGAATGACAGCTAGCGCTAGCGGCAAGCGACTAGCAAAAGGTCTAGTTAATGCAAATGCGCGAACCGCTTGAAGCTGATTTTCGCACAGCCGGTTTCGTTGCTACTTAGTTTCAGTTCAACTTGTTATTGCCAAATAATTGGTGGCTCAATAGACAATAGACGTGTTGAGATGTCATGGTCATTGTTGCAATTTTTGTGTTGACACTTTCGTGTCACATTGAAGATGGTTTTTTTGGGCGAAATAGCATGAGGTTTTAATTTTTTTTTCCTTTACACTTTCAGTAACAATTTTTCACAAAATTAACTTGCATTTTGGTTTTGCTTTGTTTATACTTGTATTTTCCCATATGTATTTTTTGTGGTTATTTTATTTTGTTTCTGTATTTATTTTTTTTAATCCATTCCATTTACTGTTTCTTGCACTTTTTACCTTGGATTTTTATTTAATTTATTTTTTATATATTTTTATATTATTTTATTTTAATTTGCTTTAATTTACTTTATTATATTATATTATATTTTATTTATTTTAATTTAATTTTTTTATATTATCTTATTTTGTTTTATTCGATTTTATTTTATTTTATTTTAATTTATTATTTTATTTTTATTTTTTTTAGTAAACTTTATTTTATTTTATTTAATTTTATTTTATTTTATATTATTTTATTTTATTGTATTTTATTATATTTCGTTTATTTTAATTCAGTTTTTTTATTTTAATTCTTTTATTATTTGCTCATTAAATTTTATTTCATTTTCTTTTTTCATATATTTCTATTTCATTTTTCATTTCATTTTATTTATTTTTATTTTAATTTTATTTATTTTATATTATTTTATTTTAATTAATTTTTTTGTTTGTTTATTAAACTTTATTTTATTTTATTTCATTTTATTTTTTTATATATTTCTATTTTATTTTATTTCATTTTATTTTTTATTTATTTTTATTTTATTTTATTTTATTTTATTTTTATTTATTTTATTTTTTTATATTTTTTATTTTATTATATTTTAATTTTTTCATATATTTCTATTTCTATTTCTATTTCTATTTTATTTTATTTCATTTCATTTTATTTTTTTTTTTATTTTTTTTTATTTTTATTTATTTTATTTTTTATATTTTTTATTTTATTATATTTTAATTTGATTTAATTTAATTTACTTTATTTTATTTTATTTTATTTTATTTTATATTATTTTAATTTACTTTAATTTACTTTATTTTATTTTATTTATTTTTATTTTTATTTTTATTTTTATTTTTATTTTATTTTATTTTATTTTATTTTATTTATTTTCATTTTATTTTGTTATTTTATTTTATTTTATTTTATATTTTATTCTATTTATTTAGTTATTAAATCTTATTTCTCTCCCCTTCCTTTACATTCCCTTACTTTGAAATACGTCTCAGAATTTGCTTGATAGAGCACAACCACAAAAAAAAACAAATTTAATTCTTATTTCTCAACTTTTTATTTTTCTTCTACAATAGCTCTTTAGTAAAGCGTGTAGAAATTAACGCTCCGCTTACTTGGCAAACTGACACTCACTCTCACCGGTTAATAACAAACTGACAGCGTTTGCTGGAGCGTTGAAGGCTCAAAGCCCCCCAGCAAGAAAAAAAATTTAAAATGAAATAAAAACTAATACTTCTTTTACCAACAATAGACGAATGAATAGACAAAGCTAAACCACACACACGTTACAAAGCGTTTACAGCAGCGGCAACAGGCGTATAAAATTACATATCTACATCCATATATGTATATATGTTTGTATGTATGCATGTATGAATATGTGGATTGATGTGTACATGTTAAAAAACCATCCATCGCACACGCATTCTCCCACTAGTTGATTGTGAAAATTATTGTTAAGCAAAATTATGGTAACAAAGTGTTATAATTAAATGATTCGGATTTCAGTATCACTAAGAATCATAACTACTTTGCAGGAACCTTTAAGTATAAGATTTTAACTCTCCTATGAATAATAAACCCTATTTGTTCAATCTGATGGATGATCGGTTTTCATCATAAAAAATTGGAACCAAATTTCCAAATAGTTCATAAAGTTTTTGAGATTTCACTACATGAATCTTCCATCACTTCCCTCGATATCCCGAAATTGTTATTGCACAGTGTAGCACGTACGGCCAAAATGAAATCTTGTCTTGACTGCCCAAAACACCAAGCTCATATATTATACGCATTTTGTTCTAACAGCAACAGATCTAAACCCCACCAAAGTCTAAATCATAAATAACAAACGTACGACTGCATTGTTAAAAAAAAAAATTTATACAAAAATTGAGTATTTTTCTCATTTACTTCATTCTGTTGCCCACATGCTTCAACTTCCTAACCGTTGGCGTCTTCCCAACTAACACTGAGGTTACCCAACAAACACTGAAGTTAGTTATCGTTTTGAGAATGACTCGAGAACTAGCCTCATTCTCAAACCTCCAACATTAGAGGACGACTCGAAAATCTATCGAGAATCATAGCGTTCTCAAACAAAAGGGTACCTAATTCTCAAATCGAGAAAATTATAATTCTCGAATCGAATTCTAATGTAGTTCTCTAATGAGATTCTAACCAGAATTTGCAAATACTTCCAATTGAAATGAAAAACAAAGTTTTGTCTCCTTTTACATGATTTTTTCATTGTTTAGATTTTATTAACGCAATATGTGCCTAAATTGCATATGATTATATATATTGACATGTATATGTTTACCACATTTATAAGAACTGAAATTTAAACAAAATTCAGTCTTATTATTTAAATTAAAGGTACTTCTTGTAATTTTTAATGGAAAACATTGTACTACGGTAATATTAACTTTACCATTTTTTAGTATCTAATTTCAATATATGTATGTATATTCAATATATCACAGAAATATATTGAGAATTGATAAAAGGCGTGAGATTTGGCTCCTTCTCTAATCACTCGCTAATCGAATTCTAGTGTAGTTTCAACCCTAGTTATCGATTTGAGAATATATACAGAATTACACTAGTTATCTAAGGTAATCTCGACAAAATTTCTAACGTTAGAGACTGTCTTTGCTGGGTTCGTTCAGATCCCAGTTTTGTTTTGCCGGCTAACATTACGTTTGCCTCTTGCTTACCTTTATTTTATTATTATTATTCATTTCACATATTACACATTTACGTATACATATAGAAGCGAACACACATACATACATATATGCATATTTAAAAACAAATCAACTTTGCTCTGTTTTAGTTTCTCGCTCTTTTAGCGATTAGCCCCCAAAATCCATTAAAGTATCTGCTTCGTATTTTTATGCGCCGCCGGCTTTGCTTTCTTAACCCATTTCAACGTGAGCTTCGTAGCTGCTCGTAGCAATACGCATTTAAAAATATGTATTTACATTCATAGGCAGCATACTATAGAGCATTTTCGTCAGTTTTCTTTCATTCATACGTTCATCATCAACGGCTCATGGCTCCCTTTATTATTCACGTATGTTAATTAACAATTCTCAGAGTTATGCCGTACTTTCTGGTGCAGTGAAATAACGCCCGTGGAATTAACGCCCGCGGGCGTTATTTCCCAAAAAAAGGAAATAACACCCGCGGGCGTTTTTTCTTTTCTTGAAAAAGAAATAGCGCCTGCGAATAAAACGAAATTAAACCCGTGGGTATTATTTCCACTCAGAAAGGGAAAGAACGCCCGCGCGCCCTATTCGGCGATGTGGGCTTTATTTCCCTTTCGAAAGGGCAATTAAGGCCGCAGACGGGGGTTTTTTTTTGAAATATGGTGTATTAGTGGGAAAAGCGCCGCAGGCGAAAAATTGGAATAAAAAATCGCGCGTTTTTTTAAATATGGTGTTTGTTTTATTGGAAAAAGCGCCGCATTATTTAACTTTAGGAAGGCCCTTCGGCATTCTCAGTCTACAACGAAAAAATGCGAACTACAAATAACTTGGAGGGTTACCATTCCCAGTTAAGGAAAAAAATTATACCAAATGGTAACTTTTGCAAATTCTTGAACTGTCTTCTAGATGAAGATTTTAAAGCTAGTATAACTTTAAAACAATCGTTGGATGGGATTTTTGGTTTTTATCAAGAACAAAGGAGAATATATAGAAAAAAGACTGCATTAATTGAAAAAGCAACTGATAATTTTATTAATAAAAGAATTCAACTAAGCGATTTCCTGAATCAAATGAGTAATCCCGAAAATAATACATGTGACACAGAATACATTGATGTATCCGAAATGGATTGTTCTGACTATGAAGAAACGGCGGACAATTTTTGCGAGAGTCAAAGCATGTTGTTGTGTGTTATTTGTTTTACCAAGCCACGCGATATTCTCTTAAGCCCATGCAATCACTTTAAATTGTGTGCGGATTGCTTTGGAGAGCACAGTAATGTTGCAATTGTAAATGGCAATAGAAATATTTTGTGCCCGGTTTGTCGTCAAATTGTTGAAAACTATATGAGTATTTGTTTAGATTGTGGTCTGAAAGTGCCAATATGTATGTAATGAAGTTTTGTTTATTTTGATTGAGTATTTAAATATTTACTTACTTACGGATCTTGAAAATTGTTAGTAAAAAATGATTATAGAAATTTACTGAAGCTTTGTTTATTCGATTGAGTATTTGAATATTTAGAAGGGATTTAAAAAAAATTTAAAGAATCGAAAAATTGGAATTAAAAATCGCGCGATTTTTTATTCCAATTTTTCGCCTGCGGCGCGTTTTCCAATTATAATACACCATACTCAGAAAAAACCAAAAAATTGGAATTAAAAATCGCGCGATTTTTTATTCCAATTTTTCGCCTGCGGCGCGTTTTCCACTTATAATACACCATATTCAGAAAAAACGAAAAATTGGAATTAAAAATCGCGCGATTTTTTATTCCAATTTTTCGCCTGCGGCGCTTTTTTCCCTAATACACCATATTTAAAAAACCCGTCTGCGGGCTTAATCGCCCTTCCGAAAGAGAAATAAAGCCCATGGATCAAACGAAATAACGCCCGTGGGAATTATTTCTTTTTCAAGAAAAGAAAAAACGCCCGCGGGCGTTATTTCCTTTTTTTTTTTGGGAAATAACGCCCGCGGGCGTTAATTCCACGGGCGTTATTTCACTGCACCGTACTTTCTTGATTTGTTTTTACTATTAGGAGCGAAGACAGTGTGTGCATAAAGTTTGTATATCATAGGGTAAATTCATAAAAATCATACCTTTCTAAATATGGAGAAGTACTAAGAGCAAGTCAATCTCATAGTCAAGTCCACCACGGCATTTTGACTCATGTGAGTTAATGAGAAACATTACACACATTTTAAACAATGTAGCTCTGCGCTCTCCTACACGATCGCTCTCATAATTTTGCCGTGATCTGTAGTAGACTTTCAATAGGATACTCAACCTGTACTCCGCGGACCTTGTGGCTAAAAGCGTAGCTGAAAAGACAGCGCTAAGGCTTAGAGTAACAGGACATTTTAATCAACGGCCATTTGTACACAGCAACATACGAGGACTAAACGGCAGCTCTGACTACGCTACTCCCATAACCAACTTCAACAGGGGACCACATGTAATAATGGAACAGGACGGGTGGAAGAAAGGACTACGAGTCAATCGCCATTCCTTCAACTTATTTACAGACGGATCTAAGATGGACAATATGGTGGGAGCTGTAGTAGTTTACTCGGAGCTTGGGATACAAAAATCTTTTAGACTCCCGGACTACTGCAGTATCTTTCAAGCTGAGGTTTATGCTGTCTCAAAAGCGGCGGAACTTGCAGCTGAACTAACGTCCTCTAAATCTAGAATAAATATATTCATTGACATCCAGGCAGGCAATTAAGGCGAGCAACTACCTCTCGGTGTGTGGAGCAGTGTAAGGACAAGCTACACGTACTCTGCGCGTCTAGACGCGTTACCATCTACTGGTTACCCCGGCACCAGGGAATCGAAGGAAACGAGAGGGCGGCCGCGCTATCTAAAGCTGGGGCATCACCAGCGCAAGTAAATGCGGAAGACGTTTTCCCTTCCCAAAATTACCAAAAAGCTCAAATAGATCAGGCATTGATGTGTAAAGGCGATTCCCAGTGGGAGACCCTGCCATCCTGCAAGATCGCTAAAATCACGCTTCGGTCATATAAAGCTAAAACCGCAAACTAACTACTTACACTTACCAGAGCAGACTGCAGACTGGCAGTCGGCATACTAACAGGGCACTGTCTCACACCATCTCATGCGTTCAAAATGGGATTGGTGCAGAGTTAGGCGTGCACGGATTGCAATGAGGACGTTGCTGTAGGCACTCTGGAGCACCTTCTCTGCCAATGTCCAGCTTTCGGCAGACTACGATTTAACTGTCTCAGCTCTGCATACTTGCATTGCGGACCGGGAAATTCACAAAATATTAAAACTTGCGAAGACCTGCATTCCGAAGACCTGCATTCCGAGTGTAATATAATAACATAATGCCTCCTGTATGTTGGCAACACTAAGGACCATATGTGGTCTATGTGAGGGGCCTTCAGACCTCAGCCAACGCAACCTAACCTAACCTGCAGTAGACTCTATTGAGACTAAAGTCCGCTTAAGAAGCTAATGTCCAGTTTATGCTCAGTTTAAATTTTAAATGATCTCTGCTCTAATTTGAACACAGTTTTTCTTAAAATTGCAATAAGAATACATATTAGAATGGGTTGGAAGTTTATTCATGGCATGAATATAATAGAGTTGTTTGCCAATCATCTGTTAAAATTAAGAAAAATTTGGTTGGAGCGTGTTTTTTTCGACTACCTTCGAAGACGACGAAAATTTTAAATTTTATTTTTATTTAATTTTTTTTTAAATCAAGTAG
Organism: Urophora cardui; assembly: GCA_960531455.1. Lineage (NCBI taxonomy): Eukaryota > Metazoa > Arthropoda > Insecta > Diptera > Tephritidae > Urophora > Urophora cardui. The sequence continues at coordinate 47,113,310 of OY482673.1, forward strand.
CGCCAACTATGTAAATGCTTTGCACAATTACTTTACTATGCAACAAATACAAAGCTATGTTGTAATTTGAAATTTTTGCTGTCTCACACGTGATTCTTCATGTTCGACATACATATGTACATTAATTCACGCGAGCGGCCAGCCGACAACATTTGAAGGCAAGCATAGGTATCATCTACATACAACGTGGTCACGATTCAGTGATTCTGTTGAATATATCTACTTGTATCAAAATTAGTTTTTAGCTTGTTTGTAAAGCAGATGCAAGGCATTATTTTTCTTTTTTCTTGCATACATATCTATGTATGCACATATGTATTCATTGCAATATTATCTTTCGACTACTTATGTATGGCCTTACAAGTTTTTCTTTTTTTTTTCAAGTTAAGGCAGACCGATTTTTGTTTGTGTAATTGACAAGTGTAATAAATGAAATGTGGGATCAGCAAGTTACGTAGCACTTACAAATTCCAAAAACAAAACTAAGAATCTTTTCATTGACAGTGACAAAGTATGGGTCATTCTTTTTAAAAGGCCCCAAAAATGGGGATAATGTGGAAAAGAAGAAAACAATAATTTGGACACGAGCAAATGCTTGAACTAACACACACCTTTTCATATACATATGTACATATTTGGTCGAGTTTAGAATAGGTTTTATGGCGCTTGCACCAGTGAAAGGGAGTCGTATCTAAATACTGGAATTGGTAAGACTTTTGGTAAATGTAAAAAAAATCTGTTGTTTCTTTCTAAACAGACTACAAAATAACTCCACCCTAATGTAAAACGATATATAGGTATGTAAACAAAATTAATGCTGCTTCAAACTCATAATCATAATAGTAATAATAATAAACATTGCTGCGCATGCGCCCATAAACTCGAATACACGCAATATTCATGCGCTCGAAGAAAAACGACTAGCGTGCAAATATTACATCTTCTTTTCTTCTTCAAGCTTTTTTTTTTTGCAGAATAGATAATATCTAAGTAGCAAGAATTTCAGGTAGTAATTATAAATTAGCCAACTATATAAGCACCATAAAGAATAGAAGCAAGAAAAAGAATACAAGCAAGAAAAGGAATAGAAGCAAAAAAATAATAGAAGCAAAAGAATTTAGAAGAATACAAATGTAAGCCAGCACGTCATACACCAATTCGAAAGTACGCTAACGGTTAATGTGTATCAAGTTTAACTACCTACTGGGCTTAAGGAAGTTAAAATTGAAAAGTTGTAAAAGAATTGTAGCAAGGCCACAAAATCCAACAATGCATTTGGTTATAAAATAATAGTTTGAGTTTATTTACTTTTAATTCATATACTTAATGAGCGATCATTTTGACTAGTGATTTCGCATTACCATAGACGTATTGGTTTGTAATTATTTTCCTTGTTTTAAGTAAATTTAAAAATAATTAAACATGGAAGCAATGGGCGGTATACATTACTCGTGAACTTCTTTTGTATTTCTGTTATATAAGATACTAGCTGACCCGCCAGACGTTGTTCTGCCTAAAATTTATTCCTATAAAGCCTAAAGGAAAAGTCCTAGATTACCGTGTTGCCGTATCCTAATCCCTATCCCTATCCCTATCCTTATACCTATCCCTATCCCTATTCCTATTCCTATTCCTATTCCTATCCCTATCCCTAATCCTTAATCCCTAATCCCTAATCCCTAATCCCAAATCCCTAATCCCTAATCGCTAATTCGTATCCATATACCTATCCCTATCCCTATCCCTATCGGTATCGCTATCGCTATCCCTATCCCTATCCCTATCCCTATCCCTATCCCTATCCTTATCCCTAATCCCTATCCCTAATCGCTAATCCCTATCCATATACCTATCCCTATCCCTATCCCTATCCCTATCCCTATCCCTATCCCTATCCCTATCCCTATCCCTATCCCTATCCCTATCCCTATCCCTATCCCTATCCCTATCCCTATCCCTATCCCTATCCCTATCCCTATCCCTATCCCTATCCTTATCCTTATCCTTATCCCTATCCCTATCCCTATCCCTATCCCTATCCCTATCCCTATCCCTAGCCCTATGCCTATTCTATCCCTCCAGACTTTCTAGGATCACCCCTGGACCACATTTTGGTCGATATCTCGGAAAACGGGTCGCATAGGGTCTTGAAAATCACCTCTTTTTTAAATACTCACCAAAACCTTTTATTTGATACCCATTTTGTAGAAAACTCGTTTGGGGTCACACCTGGTTCATATTTCAGGAAATACCTCGAATACGGGGTCTTATATGGGACCAATAACTATACCATGTTCAAGCACTCGTCAACACCTTTCATTTGATACCCATATCGTACGAACCCGTTATAGGGTTACCCTGGTCCACATTTTGTGGAATATCTACAAAACCTTCACGGATTCTTATACTTTTTGTGGCCATAAACCATCTCGGGCTCAATCGAAAACTACGTGCAAAATTTCATTTAATTCAGTCCAGCCGTTCTGGAGTTAAATCATCAGGGAGGAAAATGCGACTTATTTTTATATAATAGATTTGTAATTACATATTTGCAACTTATTAAACTAAACACTCTAGCATGAACTGCACTTAAAATAATAAGAAAAAGAAATAGGGAAAATTAGAGTGCTGTCTACTGTTGAAACTCGATAGTTTTTCTGGATGTTTTCTTATGACTAAGGTGCAACTATAGTTTTTGTATAATTGTTTGTTGTTATTGTCACTGTTACTATTTTGTTGTTGCTCCTGTTGATGCTGCTCCTTTTGTTGCTACTGTCACTGCTACTATTTTTTTGTTATTGGTGTTGTTGTCGTTACTCGTCTTCACGATTCTCCTACCTACTTCTTTCCTTCTATTTCTGCTCTTTTCTTTTCTCAATTTCTTTCCTACTTACGAGTATGCTTTCTTATCCTTCTTATTACTTACATGACTGTGTTTTCGTTGTAGTGCTTTTGCTACTTTTTTATGTTTTCACTTCTTTGAAACTACACACCACTTCCAGCCAAACATGTTCACAATTGCATGGTAAGTTTGGTGAGCACGCACAAACCCACCTACGCATGTGCATTGAACCAGCGCTGTTGTTTTCAAAAGCATGCAACGACAACCACACGGGAATTTTCCAACGAAGACTGTGGGCGCATTTTCAAACCAATTTTAATGAAAGTTGAGCAGTTCTATTTGAGAGCAATACCTTTCTATTGGTGTTCTTAGTTTTAAAATCCGTTCAGTAGTTTCGACGGAGAAGATGGAACAAAATTTATGCTAGCGTATTAATAATATAGATAATAGGAGTGTTTTTTTTGGGCATTTCGCCGCCCGCTTATACTGGATTCAGCTCTCTTGGCTGACAGTTTTCATACAAATAGTCTCTATGTCTTGCCCAAACGAATGCGGCTAATGCTAACTTCTTCAACTACATGCCTCTTTCTAGAGCAACGTATGGAAATGTTTAAATGAAGATTTTGTACTCGAATATTTCTATATCAAAACAATTGGTTGTTAAAGAGCTATAGAAAATATATACATAGATACTTAGTTGGCCGATCTGATCGTTTGGTCCAACAAACGTTCCATAATCGAAGTATGTAGTTGTTCTTCAAAACTGAAAAACTCTTTTGTGTTCAAACAGACACACGAATATGGGTTAATCGACTCAGCTCATTATTCTCATTATATCGGTACAAGGCCGTATTTAGGGGGGGGTTTGGGTGTTTGGACCCCCCACGAAATTCTGGTAGATAAATTTTACTTCTATCATATTCAAAACTATATGTTGAAAACACTAGTTTACAAATAATTAATTTGAGAAAATACCAAGAATTTCAGGTATAGGGGAGAGGTGGCATGAACCTGCTGAGGTCAAAACCAGTTTTTTATGGTTAGGGTTTTGAGATAACGTAATTTTGGGTTTTTTTGGTTACAACTTCAATCAAAAATTCTTTTCATGTGAATTTAAAGGAGCTATTGGCCAGTTTTTAATGTAGAAAAATTGAAAAAAATTTGTTGCTAGAAGTTATGGATCCATTTCGGAGACCACCACATCCCCTCATCAGACTTCTTCAAGCGGCCTCAAGCGAGGATCGAACTTAATTCGTTTCGATTGGTAGTCCAATGTCTATCCCATTGAGCTACCACCGCCGTCAGCTTTGTTTCGCTTAAATTTCAATTTTCCTTTTATTACAATCCACATACCAACAACAGTAGCTTAATGACACTCTGTTATTTTATTGAAAAAAATTGTTTTTTATTGGGGTTTTATAAAAAGTTGTAAAAAGCAGGAAAGTGTTATTCTTTTTAAAATTACATATTCTGTTTTATTGCAAACATTTTAAGCGTAATATTAACAAGTAAGGAAGCCTAAGTTCGAGTGGAATCGAACATTAGATACTCAGCTGTATGCTTTCATTGTTTGTTTGCGTTTGTTCGATATAGGGTGTATTTTATATGAAATGAGTGCTGCATAAACAGGGCGCAGCCACGCCCATTTTCAAAATTTGTATCAATCATCCAAATAAGCATATAAATATTATTGTTAGTGCAAAATTGCATCCTTCTATGACTTTTAGTTACAAAGACTTCACGTTACAAATTCCAAAAGGGTGTTCAGAAATATCTTTGTTAAAAAGTAGGCGTGGTCATAAACCGATTTCAATAAATTTTTGCGTGTCTATTAACACATGTTATAAAAGTGCATAAACTAAGTTTCGTCATAATATCTCAGTTATTTGTCGAGTAATAGGCTCGTAGATTTCTTTGTATAAAAAGAGGCGGTGCCACGCCCATTTTATAAAATTTTTTTATTTTTTGTTTCCAGTCTATTGTAGAACTCATGTCACAAAATTTCAATGAATTATCTTTATATTTCACAGAGATATCGCTAAAAATGATTTTATTAGGTCACTTTATAATACCCATATATAAAAGTGGGCGTGGTCGTCAACCGATTTTGGTAATTTTTCGTCCACACATTTGGCTAAGTAAATATATCACGCGTACCAAATTTCATCGACATATCTTTAACGGTTTCTGAGTTATGGCTTATAAAACTTTCAATATTTGCCCCTTAATAAGTGGGCGTGGAACCGCCCATTTTCCAAAATTTTTGTATTTTTTGTTTTACGTCCGTAGTTGGACTCGTGCCACAAAATTTCAGTGATAGATCTTTATATTTGACAGAGATATCGCTTAAAATGTTTTTATTAGGCCCCTTTATAGTTCCCATATATAAAAGTGGGCGTGGCCGTCAACCGATTTTTATCATTTTTCGCCAAAACATTTTTCTAAGTAAGCAAATTACGCGTACCAAATTTCATCGATATGTCTTCAACGGTTTCTGAGTTATGACATATAAAACTTTCAATGTTTGACCCTTAATAAGTGGGCGTGGCACCGCCCATTTTCCAAAACTTCATCAAATTTCTTCATAAGGGCCTGAGCTCAATACGTGGGTAAAATTTTAGCACTCTAGCTATATTAGTGGCTGAGATACCAAATTTCCGATTTTTTCTATATAGGAAAAGTGGGCGTGGTCATGGTCCGATTTCGCCCATTTTCAATACCAACCGTCCCAGTCTCGATACCAACTTGCATTTCAAATTTCATCAAAATATCTCAATTTTTACGCGAGTTATCGTGCGTACGGACGGACGGACGGACGGACGGACGGACGGACGGACGGACATGGCTCAATCGATTTCTCTTTTCACCCTGATCATTTTGATATATATAAGTCCATATCTATCTCGATTATTTCATTATGTTACAATCCACCGTTATGAAATCAAAATTATAATACTCTGTGTACTAGTACAGCTGAGTATAAAAAGATTCGATGAATACTTTATTTTTGGCGATTTTTTCCAAGTGAAACAAAAGTGATGTTTTATGGTCAAAAAACTCGGTTAAATGACCCAACTATATGAAAACGACTTCACAGATCAAAGGACATTAGAGGGAGACAGAAAGCTTCCCAAGCACTGTTTGCCAGCATAACACCGACAGTCTCATAATTTTTTGAGAACTTTTGAATTTCGATTTCCTTTGAAAATATCTGAAGTCGAAGCACAGAACAGTCGAATATATTTGTATGTTTATTTGTGCTGTTGCTTTACTGTTTAATTTCAAAGAGATCAGTCGACAGCAAAGCACAGATAAACAAAACTCTAGTTTTCAGTGCGGCTTTTTAAAATTGTTTTTTTTTTGTACATTACAATTTCGATTGCGTTCCCATAAATTAAAAAAAATAAAACAACAACAACAGTGGTGTAAAAACTCGAAATTACGTTTGCCCTTTGCTGTGCTGTAAAAATTTCCACAATACAGCAACGATCGACAGTAATTTTTTGAAACTTAAGGCTGCGCAGTTGCAGTACAGTAGAACTTTTTATTTGTTATACTTCTGCAGCGCTGTTTATTTTTTACTTTTCAAATGAAAATGAAATTCAATGGAAATTAAAAAAAGTTGAAAATAATTTCAAACCCTGCTCAAAAGACCAAAATAATGACATATCAATCAATTTTAAAAATCGGATGTCAAATAACAAAGTTGCAAAAAAAACAAGTTAGAGTCTCAACATAAGCTAAAACTCTTGGGGCGGACTTTTACTGCTGAAAAGAGCTGGGTAATCTAACCGAGTTTTTCATCCATAAAATATATATTTTTTACTTGGATAAAATCACCAAAAATAAAGTACTCATCGTGTTTGCAATAGAACGGTCTAATTTTTAAATGAATAAAAGTTTCCTGATATTTAAAACTTCTTATAAAAACTCTAAATTAAAATCAAAAGTTTTGTAAAAAAACTTTTTCTTCTAAATAGCACTTTAGAAACCAGTTTTTTTTTATTATTTTTATTTAGTGCATAGGTTCTATATTACAAAAAAAAAAAAAAACAAAATCAAAATCTACAACCCCCCACGAAAAAAATTCCTGGCTACGGCCCTGTATCGGTATATATTTCGGCTATAATAATAATCTTTTTTTGAATTATATTATGTTCATGAATGCTATATAAATAAGCGCATTTAATATTGTATCAACCAAGTGATCTACTTAGTATCAATAACATAACAATTTGTCATGACAAGTATAACTAAGACCGTTGATAATGAGAAATTGCAACAAAGTAGCAATGAGATCAGTGTACGGCAAAATTGTGAGAGAGTTTATGTTGGCGACCGCAGACCGATTTGCGCTACATTGGATTTCCTTCTTATTTGTCCGTGGGGGCACATTGCCAGAATGAGACTAAACGGAGCACACATAAGTAGTAAGAAGATCTTATGCTTAGTTGCGAATGAAAATATGCATCAGGTTACTTAGATCTTTGCTTAGAAATAGTTTTACGAAAGAAGACAAACAAGACACGTGCGCAGCGCTTGAAGTCATCGGTGTGGATAAAAAGTTTACCAAAACTTTGTTGATTTAATTTTTTATTGAAAAGTTGCTATTCACCGCACTTCCCAGGACGTATTTATAAAGCAGTTAACCAAAAAGTAAGCAACTTTTTATGTTTATTTCGAACTTTTTCCATATTCACCCCATTTTTAAGTAGCGTTTTTTTTCAATTGGTCATTCGCAAAGAATTTTTGCTTGAGTTTTATTGTTTTTTTTTCTATTTTGATTTCTCTTCCCACTGAGTTCTGTTGGTAATATTAATTAATTTAACGCCAGTACATTGTTATACGTATTTTATAAATTCAAAAGCACACTTGTTTATAAATCAAAATTAAGCGAACAAAAAACTTCAAGCAATGCACAGAATGTGAAATTTGACAATAAATGCCGCACAGCGATCATTGTGTTGTTGTATTGAGCTTGAGGTTTAACTTAATAGCTTTGCGCTAAATAATGACTTAACGGCATTAACAAAGTGGGTGGGGTGAACAAAAATAGTGGCTTAGAGCAAACAAAAGAAATAAAGAGATTTGTTGTATATAAACAACATTAAAAAAAAACTGGGATATTTGCACAAATTTTAATTGAAATTCTTTGAGTTAAAATTTTTTATTATACATATCTAAGTGCTAAGCTTTATAAAAACGCTTGTTTGGCCGTTGATCATCTTTTTTCGATTCAGAACTACCCATAAATTAATTAGCAAACACGGCCATTGCTGAATATCCACACATGCTGACTTAAGATACCTTCACTTACAATCTTTTCTTCCGGAACTCCCGTCCCTCTTTGATTTAAATGCTTGCCATATACTATATATAATATATGTATGTATGTACTTGTTTAAATTTACTTAAGTAAGTAGGCGAAATATCACATTCGATTTTCTATTTATGTAATAAAGTTTGCTTAACAATGTAAATAATACTATTTCTGTGACAGTCTTTGGATATAAAAAAAAGCGAAAGAAAATTCACGCTTGGAGGCGCATCAGTGCATTTTCAGTGTATCGGTAATTTTATATTGCCAGAGCATATACATACATACATTTGTACGTAGCATGTTTGTCCAGTTCTATTTATACTCGTACACATTAGGGACACTGAAAAAAGTTCCTTAGTCAAAAAAATGCAAAAAGCTGGGCATACAAACTGTTTACGCAACTTACCTATGCTGTATAGTTTACATTCGTGCATTCGCCTGCCTGCTGTGAAAAATTTCTGCAATTCTCAGCCGTCTTATGCGTTGTTCGAGCTATAGACATAGCATGAGTGAGCAACTCATATTCGGGGTTTTTCACAATTAAAATGAAGTTGGCATTCTTAGCCAAAAAAGCAACTCGCCTTCCCCACTCCCATCAAAGTTTAGACACAAACCAGCTTTTTGAACACGTGAATATTGAGATAAATTCTGTGACAATTTGCAATAATCGCTTAAGTCGAAAAATATGATTTCGAGATAAATTGATTTTTATATTCGAAGGCATTTCTTAACAAATCATAAAAGTCGATTTAAAACGATAGACGCAAAATCAGTGAGCCATCCACAATGTTACGATCAAATTTTGTAAATAAAACAAAATGTCATGAAGAAATTTGATTAAGTATATACGCCTACTTTGACTGTTATAGCAAGTTTAATATACCTCTATTGTAAGTTAAGCCTAAAAGTTTTTATTTATATCTTTTTATTGAATTAAGTTATAAGCATGGGGGTTTTACAGAAATTCTTCCTAAGTCGACTTAAGCGGTTATTGCTTGTGGCCACAGAATTATAAGTAGGTATGAATATTTATAAATGAACTAATTTTCATATTATCATACCAGCGAACTTTAGTCACACACCCCTTGCATGTTCATAGCAAGAAAAGGAGTACTGGACAGAGCGTATGACAAAAAAGTGAAAATCGCTAAGATAAATTAATGATGACATTATAGCGCAATTTTCAGGGTAAAATTTACATACATATGTACGTACAGCAATTGCGAAAACTACTGCTCACAATCAAGTCAAGTAAATATACCTACGGTGTATAAACACAACAAAAATTAAATGTGTGACTATGCAACAGTTAACATCACACGATATTAAATGTCCGACAGTTTCACACTCTGAATAGTTGCAAACAACAGCCAGCAATGCCTTTAAGATTGCTGGTAAGGAAACACTATACATACATATGTATGTAGATATATGTACATTAGGATGGGTCAATTTGTATGGGCGGAACCTAAGCCATAGTGTTCCTAGCAAATTCGGATTCTACATTAAATTCTATGAAAAAAAGTCTTCTAGAGCATACCTCTAAAATCAATTTCGAGCTTGCCCATTTTCGATTGAAGTTTATGTAGAATTGATTTAAGTATGGCAACCAATACTCTCTTCAATTCAACGAGTAGTTTTAACTTTATTGCTTTACTTTCTTTTTCATTTTGTTCGTCATTTTAAACACTTTTAATAATGTATATAAAGTTTGATTTCGCTGTTGTGGTTTTGTTGAAAAAAATGCATATTTCTAAACAACTTCCACTCATTTAAACGCAAAATGAAAATATCCAAATTCCACAATTTTTGACTACGAACAATAAAGCAACACTTTTCTAATGTAGAATCTTCTCCTGATTCCGAATATTACATCCAATTGCTTGCGACAGGTCTCGTTTCCGAGATATCCTCGCCTTAAGATGAATAAGATGCAAAAATTGCTGTTTATGCACTAGTTTTAACGTAGTGTAGCATCAACATTTTTCCACCAATTAAAAATCTAAGAATATCATCTTAAAGTATAAATTTTAATCTTTTAAGTGCCATCGAGTTTTCTAAAATATGTTGTTCCTTCACCGAGATATCGCTATTTTTAACCATGCATGTTTATCCATATATTTCCCTGTGAAGCAAACATTTTTCTAAGGTACATCTGTATGTTATTAGCATAAACAAAAAATAGAAAATCAAAAATCATATTACAAAAAAGCTAAACAAATTAATTGATAACTATCATAAAGAAAATAAAAATAAAAATTGTGTGAAAATTCAATTATTCCTACACTCATTGAATGAGTTATTTTATATAGAAAATGTCAATGTAATTTGAAAAAAAAAATGTTCATGTGGAGAAATTCCGAATCATCTAATGGAATTCATGTTGGACCCATGATACAAGAAAGAAGGTAGTGTAAACGTCAAATTTTTGTCGCCATATTTGCCACCTGACAATTATATGGATTACGACATTTCGTGATACCATAATCAATGTTAAAAATCCTCCATTTATGTTATTTTTTATTTCCATGGTAACCATGGTATCGATTGCAACAAAACGAATTTTTTTAATTTGAATATTGATACATACATATATATAAATATTTACGTACATTTACGTATTAAATTCTTCATAATATCAGATAATAATTATATAAAGAATAATATCACAAATAATTATATAAAAAATAAGATTTATTCTTAAAATAAGTTGCGGCAAGTTTGTGGAATATAGTACATACTACAATCCCACTACACCTCCTGTGAATTTCATTGAAAAATTTCAGTGGTTTAGAAATTATGAATATTGGCACGACTTATGTACTTGTAGCCGAAAAAACAAGTGCGGGGTCGATGGCATGGTTATATGTAGAGCTCTCGATTTTTTTTTAACATTTTCGAGTAGCCCGATCAATTGTTGTTCAAATGCTCGAACAGTTGTTTGTTTGTTTATTACCCGTATGTTTGTACGGGCATTTGAATAACAAACGGGCTTCAAACAAAAACGATCAGATCGAATTGCTCGATACCCGGGTATTTAGGGCGCTAGTTATATGCAAAATTTATTAGTAAATAAAATATTTAATTTAGATGAAAAGATAGTAAAAAGATTTTTTTGCGAAGAAACTATTTCATAATTAGGTAAATAATAAGAAAAAAGAAAAATAAAATTAGTAACGTAAGTAAAAACTAAGGAAAACTGCAACATAAAAATTTAAATTAAATTTACATTCTTATATAACTGCTAAACAATTCTCTTAATAAATATATTTTTTAAATGTGTTAATATTCCTGCATAAAACATTGAAACCAAATATGTATATATATATATCGTCGATCCGGAAGAGGAAAGACGTGTGCCTGTAATTTGTCGACGAAAAAAGGCGCATTAAAAATATGTTGGGGGAGATAGACGCTTTACAAAACATGTCGACGAAGATAGACGCATTAAAAATATTTCGACGAAGAAAGACGCATTAGCATTATTAACTGCGAAGAAAGACGCATTAGCATTAATATTGACGAAGAAAAATAAAAAATCGAATACGTCTTTCTTTCCTAAAAAATATTTAAATGCGTCTTTCTTTATAGTAAAAAAAATAAAGCGTCTTCCTTCGTTATCAATAAAAATAAAGACTCTTTCTTTCGAAAAATGTTTTTAATGCACCTTTCTTTGAAAAAAAAAAGTTTGCGTCTTTCTTCCTCAATAAAACACTTTGTGTCTTTTTTCTTCTATAGCGACGATATAAAGAAAATCAAGAACTCTTACCTTATTCACAAAAAATCGAACAGTTTTCAAATATTGTATAATGGACGTTTTGATAATATTTTTCGACATTAATAACTGCATAAATCTATTTTATTTTTTATGAATAACTTATTTTTTATTTTCTTTGGAAAGCTTTTTTTTAAATTATTTAAAATGTTAAAATATACTCATTACATCGGCTGATTGTTCTTTTATTTGTTGTGTTGATGAGCATATGTGAAAAACACCAATTCATTTAAAATACCCAATATTTTGTTCAAATATACCCTCAACCAAAAAATTTTGATTGGGCAACGCTATCCTAAATTTTTGACTTAAACTTAGACGTCAATAATCCATATTATAATCAAAAATGACAATGTCAAAGTGAAATGAAACTACCTTGTTTGTTTGTATCATGGTTGGACCAACATAATGAAAGAAAGCGCACAATTATAGAATATTTGTCAAATACATTATACGAACAATTTACAGAATTGCCCGCAACCACTGTAACTGACAAACTCGATACCCCATATTAGCCAAGCGAATCCGAAATGCTTACGGATATTGGTGAATTACCATCAGCTGAGCAACCTTCTCAAAAGGTACGTGGTTCTTACGGTGAAAGGTGCAGTATACCAAATTTTGTTATGATGTGTGATAGATTTGGAGTATCCGACAGAGTAGCTTCATGTCTAGCAACATCACTTTTTCAAGATTTAAATATAAGGGATCATAAAGGCGGGTACGTGTTTGTGGATAAATGTAAGGTTGCCAGAGAAAGAAAAAAATATAGGGATATAATGTTAAATAATCAACTTATTGAACGTAACTGGACAGCATTTTCGTTTGATGGCCGAAAAAATGATCCATTAGGGGTATTCGCTATCCATAGCATAACCCTAGCACGTAGCACGGATTGCACGGATTGCAAAGTTTTACAACGCACAACAACAAAATACAGGCGCACAGAAATATGCTAGACCTCAAAAATATGCTACACCAAAACCTATGTATATTTATTTGCTATGAAGTGTAGGAAATTAATTGCGACCCTGCGTCAGCTGACATTCGCCAATTGCTAATTTCAATTTCAATTTGAGCATTCGAATATTGCTTAAAATGTTATTTTTTATGTATAATTATTAAATTTACTAAAATAAAATGATTTATTTATTAAAAAGTGAGTGATGAACGCGTCCCTTTGGCTAAAAAGAAAAGCTGCTTCTTAAAATTTCCTACGACTGTGCAATAGGGTGCTCTCTATGTGTAGCATATTTTGGTCTAGGATATTTGCAATCCGTGCTATCTTGCTATCTTGCTAGGGATAGCGAATACCCCTATTGAGACAACAAAAAGTTAATCAAAAATGTCATCCAACTATGGCAAAAGAGTCTCATCTATTAGTTGTCAAAGAACCGCATACGCAACTAATTGGATATGTATCTCTAGCTTAAGAAGATGCAGAATCTAAGCAGAAAATATTTATAGATTTTTTTAACAATAAACAAATATCACTACAAAACTTAATTGGCATTTGTTGTGATGGTGAACCTGCTAACACTGGAACAGAAAATGGTGTTTTGCGTAGATTCGAGCTGCATTTAAAAAGGCCATTGCATTGGTTTATATGTTTGCTTCCCTGTCGGATACTCCAAATCTATCACACATCATAACAAAATTTGGTACATTGCACCTTTCACCGTAAGAACCACATACCTTTTGAGAAGGTTGCTCAGCTGATGGTAATTCACCAATATCCGTAAGCATTTCGGATTCGCTTGGCTAATATGGTGTATCGAGTTTGTCAGTTACAGTGGTTGCGGGCAATTCTGTAAATTGTTCGTATAATGTATTTGACAAATATTCTATAATTGTGCGCTTTCTTTCATTATGTTGGTCCAACATAAATTCCATTAGATGATTCGGAATTTCTCCACATGAAATTTTTTTTTTTTTTTCAAATTACATTGACATTTTCCGATATAAAATAACTCATTCAATGAGTGTAGGAATAATTGAATTTTCACACAATTTTTATTCTTATTTTCTTTATGATAGTTATCAATTAATTTGTTTAGCTTTTTTGTAATATGATTTTTGATTTTCTATTTTTTGTTTATGCTAATTTATGATTTACATACAGATGTACCTTAGAAAAATGTTTGCTTCACAGGGAAATATATGGATAAACATGCATGGTTAAAAATAGCGATATCTCGGTGAAGGAACAACATATTTTAGAAAACTCGATGGCACTTAAAAGACTAAAATTTATACTTTAAGATGATATTCTTAGATTTTTAATTGGTGGAAAAATGTTGATGCTACACTACGTTAAAACTAGTGCATAAACAGCAATTTTTGCATCTTATTCATCTTAAGGCGAGGATATCTCGGAAACGAGACCTGTCGCAAGCAATTGGATGTAATATTCGGAATCAGGAGAAGATTCTACATTAGAAAAGTGTTGCTTTATTGTTCGTAGTCAAAAATTGTGGAATTTGGATATTTTCATTTTGCGTTTAAATGAGTGGAAGTTGTTTAGAAATATGCATTTTTTCAACAAAACCACAACAGCGAAATCAAACTTTATATACATTATTAAAAGTGTTTAAAATGACGAACAAAATGAAAAAGAAAGTAAAGCAATAAAGTTAAAACTACTCGTTGAATTGAAGAGAGTATTGGTTGCCATACTTAAATCAATTCTACATAAACTTCAATCGAAAATGGGCAAGCTCGAAATTGATTTTAGAGGTATGCTCTAGAAGACTTTTTTTCATAGAATTTAATGTAGAATCCGAATTTGCTAGGAACACTATGGCTTAGAAAATTGACCCACCCTAATGTACATATAGGGAAGTCAACAAATTTGTGAACTAACACAACTGGTCAAAAATGCATAAAGCGTAACAAAAGCTAAGAAAATGAAGAAAAACAAGTAAGGAAGCCTAAGTTCGAGTGGAATCGAACATTAGATACTCAGCTGTATGCTTTCATTGTTTGTTTGCGTTTGTTCGATATAGGGTGTATTTTATATGACACAAGTGCTGCATAAACAGGGCGCAGCCACGCCCATTTTCAAAATTTGTATCAATCATCCAAATAAGCATATAAATATTATTGTTAGTGCAAAATTGCATCCCTCTATGACTTTTAGTTACAAAAACTTCACGTTACAAATTCCAAAAGGGTGTTCCAGAAATATCTTTGTTAAAAAGTAGGCGTGGTCATAAACCGATTTCAATACATTTTTGCGTGTCTATTAACACATGTTATAAAAGTGTATAAACCAAGTTTCGTCATAATATCTCAGTTATTTGTCGAGTAATAGGCACGTAGATTCCTTTGTATAAAAAGAGGCGGTGCCATGCCCATTTTCCAAACTTTTTTATATTTTGTTTCCGGTCTATTGTAGAACTCATGTCACAAAATTTCAGTGATAGATCTTTATATTTGACAGAGAGATCGCTTAAAATGTTTTTATTAGGTCACTTTATAAAACCCATATATAAAAGTGGGCGTGGTCGTCAACCGATTTTGGAAATCTTTCGTCCACACATTTGGCTAAGTAAATATATCACGCGTACCAAATTTCATCGATATATCTTTAACGGTTTATGAGTTATGGCTTATAAAACTTTCAATATTTGCCC
The DNA here is from genome assembly GCA_960531455.1 of Urophora cardui. Classification (NCBI taxonomy): domain Eukaryota; kingdom Metazoa; phylum Arthropoda; class Insecta; order Diptera; family Tephritidae; genus Urophora; species Urophora cardui. The sequence goes on from OY482673.1 coordinate 47,128,882, forward strand.
CTTAATAAGTGGGCGTGGCACCGCCCATTTTCCAAAATTTTTATATTTTTTGTTTTATGTCCCTAGTTGGTCTCCTGCCACAAAATTTCAGTGATAGATCTTTATATTTGACAGAGATATCGCTTAAAATGTTTTTATTAGGCCCCTTTATAGTTCCCATATATAAAAGTGGGCGTGGCCGTCAACCGATTTTGATAATTTTTCGCCAAAACATTTGTCTAAGTAAGCAAATTACGCAAAACAAATTTCATCGATATATCTTCAACGGTTTCTGAGTTATGACATATAAAACTTTCAATGTTTGCCCCTTAATAAGTGGGCGTGGCACCGCCCATTTTCCAAAATTTTTGTACTTTTTGTTTTATGTCCGTAGTTGGACTCCTGCCACAAAAATTCAGTGATAGATCTTTATATTTGACAGAGATATCGCTTAAAATGTTTTTATTAGGCCCCTTTATAGTTCCCATATATCAAAGTGGGCGTGGCCGTCAACCGATTTTGATAATTTTTCGCCAAAACATTTGTCTAGGTAAGCAAATTACGCATACCAAATTTCATCGATATATCTTCAACGGTTTCTGAGTTATGACATATAAAACTTTCAATGTTTGACCCTTAATAAGTGGGCGTGGCACCGCCCATTTTCCAAAACTTAATCAAATTTCTTCATAACGGCCTGAGCTCAATACGTGGGTAAAATTTTATCACTCTAGCTATATTAGTGGCTGAGATACCAAATTTCCGATTTTTTCTATATAGGAAAAGTGGGCGTGGTCATGGTCCGATTTCGCCCATTTTCAATACCAACCGTCCCAGTCTCGATACCAACTTGCATTTCAAATTTCATCAAAATATCTCAATTTTTACGCGAGTTATCGTGCGTACGGACGGACGGACGGACGGACGGACGGACGGACGGACGGACGGACGGACGGACGGACGGACATGGCTCAATCGATTTCTCTTTTCACCCTGATCATTTTGATATATATAAGTCCATATCTATCTCGATTATTTCATTATGTTACAATCCACCGTTATGAAATCAAAATTATAATACTCTGTGTACTAGTACAGCTGAGTATAAAAAATACTTATAACAAAGTGTGATAAAAATACAAATACAATCTAAATAGGGATACTGCATCATACATATGTAGTAAATATGTACGTATTTGTTACAAAAACAGCTGTACATGAATGGTGGCGTTGACAATGTGAGTTAGTGTTACATTTCAGCGAATTTTACGTTCATTTTTTGACATACATACATACAAGCAAATCTATTTTGCCGCACTTAATTTAGAAATGGCCAAATACCTGCAAAATATATTAGGTAATAAAATGAATTTGTAAACAAAAACGAAATAACGACGATTTGGTATCTTCGAATCTTCGTGTGTATGTACTATATTTGCTTTGTCTTGCTGACACACTCCAAAATTTTGGCTTGCTTTTTGTGCGAATAACAAATGTTTATTTATTTGGGCAGTGTTAAAGCTCAAAATGTAAAATTAAATAAATAATAGCTTAAAAAACTAAAAAACACGCTTTAATCTTAAAAATCGTACTAAAAATTGAGAAATAATTTAATTAGAAAGAAAATGATGAACGAAAATATAAGTATTTAAGGAAAAGCGTCGGGTGGTGCTCAGTATGTCAAAAAATATTTAAAATCGCTGTTTTTAACCAATATTTTTATTTTGACTTTCATATAACGTACTCTTTAATTTCGCAACTAGGTATGTATATTTTTGTACTAGTTGTACGAATCGAATATTTTCATGTTCAAATATTATTGAGCACCCCCACGCTTTTCCTTAAATACTTATATTTTCGTTCATCATTTTCTTTCTAATTAAATTATTTCCCAATTTTTAGTACGATTTTTAAGATTAAAGCCTGTTTTTTAGTTTTTTTAAGCTATTATTTATTTTTAACTTTTTAGTGAAATTTTTCATTAAAGGATGTTTTATTCGGACGCAAGAATAAAAGTAATAAAAGTAAAAAGAAGTCTGATGCAGGGATGTGGTGATCTCCGAAATAGATCTATATACATATGTATTTATAACTTCTACCAAAAATATTAATTTTTCACATACATTTTTTCCTTATAAAAAAAAACATTGGTCGTGAGAGCTCAAAAATGAAGCCTAAACGAAAAAATATCAACTAATATGTACTATGTGTATCGAAGCAAAACTATTTCAGTTTTTAATCGGAGATATGCTCTTCTTTATTTGCCTGTGCATATTCACAATGAACAGTCAGCGCTCCAAAATATTCTCATTGTCCTATAATCACTTCCATATTTTTCTTGTATACCAAAAATAGTAAACAACTTCTTGAAAATAAAAATTGCCAAACAGATGTGAAAGTTACCAAGAAACCAACAGCGAAAAAATAACCTATTTTGGTAATTACCAAGTTCGGCAACCGTGCTATAAGTGCTATAAATAGAATTTGAACCAGGGTTTGAAATTGCTTAGCTACTTTTGCTGCATTTGCTTTTGCTTTACTTTTGCTAACGAAAAGTAAATTAGCAAACTCGGCCAGCCGAGTAAAAAACGAGAACGCGATTCATTCGCTTCAGTTTTCAGCTGAGCCGTGTTTGCTTGTATAGTTAATTAAAGCAACGCGATTTGGGGGATTTCATTTTACTTCCAGCAATTAGTTGTGTCTTTGCATTTTTCTGCTTTTGCTTATTGCATCCTGTTAACGTTACCAGAGTTGAGTGATGGTGAATTACAGATTTGAGAGAAAAGTTGAAAAAATTAGCAGCGCGCTGTAGAATGGAATCAGAGCAGGGATGTGATAAGTGGGCTTTTCCTACCAAAACTGGTCGGTTTTTTTCCTGTTGGTCGGATGGTCGCACGATTTGAATTTTGGTAGGTTTTTACCTTCCTTCAAGTAACATCACTGATTTGCTAGATCTTGCCACAACACTGTTGAAAGAACGTTTGAAAGTTCATGTATTCATGTCTCTTTCTCGCAGCAACAGTTTACTTGAATACTTTTTGTGTTTCTCTTCGGCAGAGTTTTGTGTAAAGTGGATAAAAGAAGGTGAACGCATACGCATGAAAACCCTTTCTTCATTTTTTAGTTTGATGAAAAATGCGCTTAATGAAAATTGCTTTGGCGGGCTCACAAAATTTATTTTTAACCTGCTCACGCTTCCACACAGCTCTGCTGCACCGGGGCGCAGATTTTCTACACTTTCTTTAATAAAACCAAACTCAGAAACAAATTAGAAATAAGCACTATGCACAAAAAAAGATCTTAGATTCAATTTTGATATTTAATTAAAGTTCTGATCTCATTTGTATACCTACTTGGACCTACCTGTTAAACCATAGTCGTAACTATTTTAAAAGGTTAACATAGATTACATACACAAATTAATGTACATACATATGTATAAACGCATTCGTATATTATTATTTTAAGCTAAAACATGTGAAAATACTTGAAGAGTGATATGTATGTATAAGTTCCTATATATATACCAGTTAAATGAATATATAAAAATACATAAATTTTCAAAAAACCAGCTTATATGACAAATTTTGTGAAAAAAATTTTGGTCGGCTGAAAGCTATTTTGGTAGGTTTTTGAGACGAATTTGGTCGGAAAATAAATTTCAAAGTGGCAACCCTGAATCAGAGAACTTAAAAAGTACTGTGAAAATTCTTTATTCACCAGATACACTAACAGAATTTTGTTGGGTCTCTGGCTTCCACGATTATTCGTAGTTGCAACTTCTCTGTTCATCTACGTTCTCTGTTATTGGCTTGCATACGGGAGAGAATTGAATGAAATTCATAGAGGCTATTTTGAAGAGAGGTAACTTAAAAGCCTCAATGAAGCATGGAATATAATGTTGAATGTCCACTATATGATGTCGCTGGGTTGAATCCCATGTTGATGTCACGTTTCGAATCCGGAGGTGAATAGAAATAATAGAGGAGAGAGAATACAATAAAAGTAAAGTTGAATGTTTCAAAAAAATAATAATTGAGTTAAACGTTTGCAACTTTTAGGATGGGATGAAGTTACATACATACATACATACATACATACATACAGGTTAAGCTAATAAAAGCGTGTTAAAAATAAGTGAATATTTTAAAAATATAAATACACGCGCGCCATCTGTCGGAACATAGCGGTGGTTATAACCTAAGCAAAAAGTTACATACATACATACATACATACATACATACATACATACATACATACAGGTGAAACTAATAAAAGCGTCTTAAAAAACATACACATACCCACTCATGTACATGTATGTATGTACCAGTGGCGGATTATCGAACAAATTTTGGGACCATTGCCCCAGGGCCCCGGACTCAAGGGGGCCCATGAAAAAAAATATTCATATGTAAATATGATAGATTTTTATTTACATATTTGCCCAACAAAATTAAACCACAACTTTTCTGCACTTGAGTGTTACGAACTTATCAATAATTTCATCAAAGTTTAATTCATCCAACAAGTTATTTTCAATGGAAAGAACTGATAGACTGTTCAAACGATCATCTCCCATAGTGTTACGCAAACAATTTTTTATCAATTTCAATTTTGAAAATGATCTTTCATCTGTAACATTAGTGACAAACATGCATAAATAAATGCGTTATAAAATGTCTAAATGCCAATCACGTTCGGTCTGTGTTCCATTTGGTAAAACCCGATGCAAATGATATTCAGAAAAGTTTCTTTGTCCAGATTTCTTTGCGATCAAATCAATATTGCGACACGACGAGGGACCTAAATAAGAGTATTCTGTGTTAATTTTTTACTCTTATATTGAAATACCAACGATAGCATACCCTTCTTAATCCAATAAGTTTGAACGATTGATTGATTGAATTGAATAGGCCACAAACCTGGGTCATTTGAAAACACATTGGTGGAACTTTCATCAATTTTTGATACATTCACCGAACTTTCGACATCGTCTGGATTTTGCACACCTTCGATCGTGCTGTCAACATGTTGGAAATTAACCTCCTTTCACGTTGATGGAATTGAAAAAGTATCAGAAGTAGATTCACAAAACTCAGGATTGTCACAATTTGCTTCGTTTACAGTTGTCGTCGCATTAGCGAAGTGGCTTGTTAATTTCGGTATTTTAGAAAGCAGTTGCTTATCGCGTTCGTCTTTATTTTTTTTTTTATTTGCGCTTTTCAGCTCCACTCTTATATTTTCTAGACCTATCCATGTTTACGAAATGACTATAACCAGTGTTTAAAAAACTTGAGTCGAAGTAGCAAAAGTCGTGAAAATGTTGATTATTTTTGATTTTACTTATCGTCGCTTTTTAAAATGAGTAATTGCGTGTGCTGAAGTTTGATTTTCATATTTCACGACTGCTTCTGAATACGACGTGCAAAAGCAAACCTTACTTACTTACTTTGACTTGTTGCGCTGACGAAATCAAAATCAAGTCAAAATCAAAATTTTTAAAAGGCACTACAAACACTACGACGGCTTTGTTGTTCAGAGCAGTAAGTTTAAGTGATAGCAAATGAAATCGACGCTTCCAAACAAAACTGTACTAAGTCTGAAAACTGTGTTTTGCAGGAGAAGCTCTCAAAGTTTAAACTCAGATATGAAACTTCAGTTATATGCTAAGTATATTTTCACTTGTAAAACTCGACAATATCAAAGCTAGGGTACGCTTCATATAAAACCGTAAGAAAAAATAAAAATTTGCTGCGTGGTTTTTCATGGCAAGCTCTCAAAGCTTTTATTCTGTAAAAATCTCGAGTTGTATTATATGTACACTTTTGCTCATAACTTTTGATTGGATTGTCCGATTGATACCAAAATTAGATAGCATCTAAATTAAGACACGTAATACTTGTAAACGCCAAAAACGGGAAAATGTACTAAGTCGACTTAGTACAGTATTGTTTGTAAGCATCGAAATGAAAGTTATTGCAATTTTTTAAACACTGACTATAACAATAACCAAAAAATGTCAATATAAAATGACATCAATATTATGGAGTAGTGCGTTTAATGCACAGAGAAAAACAACGTCCAATGATCAATTATGTTACATGAACCGCAATTTAAATTTATAACGATCAAACTGTATTCTAATCGCAAAATATTTATATGGAAAAGGGCCCCCCAAAAAATTTCGCCCCAGGGCCCACCAGATTGTTAATCCGCCACTGGTATGTACATATGTGTGTATGTATGTATGTCAAGCACTTTGTCTATCATATTTGAAAACAATTAAAATAGAACTTGAGCGTTAACTGTCATTAATGTATGATTAATGATTTACAGTTATACAGTGGCGGACGATAATCTAAACACGGCAATATTTATGACAAGGGTATTAAATTTTTATTCAGTAATTTTATATTGATATTTATACTTTCCGTGGTATAATGTATATCTTTGGTCCAAAACATGATTTTTGTAAGTACCAGAAGAGAGATGTGCATCGAAAATATATACCGGTTAGTATCACCCACGGTCCAGTCGAGTAGGCCCTAACAAGGCGCGAGCCAGGAGGGGAGGTGTAAGACGTCCTCAGTCATGGTTCGAGGTGCCCGGCGGAAGGCATAAAACGCATTTATCTTGTCCTAATGGAGGATAAACAGGAAAAAGAATCACAATGTTGTACAACATATCGAAAAGGCCCTTCACTATAGGGAGTGCTATAGGTGTCTTTCTTGATATTTCGGGTGCCTTTACCAACGTCTCTGCTGAGGCGCTATTTGGAGGGGCGCGAATGGATCGAAATACTACAAACATTCGGCACTGGATCGAGGACCTATGGAGTTGTCCGACAGTGACGGGTGTTTGGGGGATTTCGGCGATGTCTAGGAAGTAACATGGGCACCCCTGTTGCGGAATCTAGCGGTCAACAAATACTCTTCATAAATACACAAAATAATAAAACTTGCGAAGTTTTGCATTCCAAGTTTAGTATAACGTCTCCAATATGATGTTGGTAACAGTAAGGACCATATGTGTTCTATGTGAAGGATGACTGCATCCGGTCAACCTAATCTAACTCAACCTAGTATCGCCCGTGGTCTAGTAAATTTTTTAAATAGGTGGCAACCCTTTTTATTGAAATAAAATATTATTATCCATCTAAGGAGCAAGTCACTTCATATAACTTTTCAAATTTAAAAATGAAACCTACTGTAGCGTAAAAATGAATTTCTGAACAGCTGGCAACCCTTTCTGTAAAAATTATAATAAGTTACTCATTTTCAGGCTAAGCGCTTTCATATAACACCTCAAACTTAAAAATAAATGAAACTGTAGAGTAAAATTTAATTTTTGAACAGGTGGAAACCCCTTTTTGTAAAAATTTAAATTAATTACTCTTTTTAAGGTCAAATACTTTCATATGCTCAGGCAAAGTCTCTTAATATGACACCTCAAACTTAAAAATAAAAGAAATTGTAGAGTAAAATTTAATTTTTGAATAAGTGGCAGCCCTTTTTTGTAAAAATTAAAATAAACTACTCATTTTCAGGTCAAGCACTTTCATATTTCCAAGCAAGGCCTCTTTATATGACACTTTACATCTAACAATCAAACAAACCGTAGAGTAAAATTTAATTTCTGAATGGGTGGCAACCCATTTTTTGTAAAAATTAAATTAAAGTACTCTTTTTCAGGCCAAGCGCTTTCATATTACACCTCAAACTTAAAAAAAAAGAAACTGTAGAGTAAAATTTAATTTTTGAACAGTTGGCAACCCTTTTTTTGTAAAAACTAAAATAAACTACTCTTTTTAAGGCCAAATCCTTTCATATGCTGTAAGAAATAGACTTAGCAAAAGCAACTATAAAAAAGTTATTTATGATTACTTTTCTCCAGCCAATTAGATTAGCCATCTATCTACATGTATATGTATTTCTAATTAGTTAGTAAGACATTCTGTAACCATATATGTATCTCTTTTGTGTATTATAAATTGTATCTATGCGTATGTTTTAAATTGTAAGTTGTATTATTACTATTGTTGTACTACAAAAGATTTTGATCTTATTGTACTGATTTTGTGAAATAAATGAAATGAAATGAAATGAAATGAAATGAAATGAAATGAAAAAGTCCTTTTCCTATAATACTTTTTCCAAAGACTTTAAGAAATATATGTATATACTTACACTTGTTATTTAAGCATCATAAAAAGCATTGTTAAAGAAACTCAAAACGCAATAAAAGAAAAATATTGAAAAAGAAAAACATTTAATACCGTACATGAGCACATTTATCAAACAACCATTTACCAATAAGTAATAATGACTATATTTATTTGTTTCACTGCACGAAATTTTATGTGAAACAATAAAAATGTAAAACTAACAGACCGCCCGCTATGCGCAAAAGACTAAATGCACTTGTTGCTATTGTAGCGCTTTGTGTATGTTTTTTATAATATTTTTTTTCTTTCTAACGAAGTAGAAAACAACGATGAAGTAATAAATAAGCATGTAATGCTTTACAAGATTGGTCAATGAACTTTTTCCATAAAAAAAGCAAAACAAAAAAGAAATAATAAAAAGCAAACAAGCAAAGGTGGCCATTTCGGCGCTATTAACTCATTTAACTTGCATACGCTGTTACAAGAAGTAATGAAAGTTAAACACCAAAAATATACATATTTTTAACCAAATAATTTCAGCACATTTCAACACATTATAGTTAAATTAGTACATACACATATGTGCATATGTATTAGCTGGTGCATTAGCTTTTGTATTAACATGTTAATTGTTAGCTTTTTTTTGTAAGATGGCTTTGTGCAGGTTTTTTGAATATTTAGTGAGTTCCATAAGATATCTATGTGTTTATTTAGTGGATTTTTTTGTTTAAAAAAATATATCTATGAATATTTAATTTTGATTTTGTATACATGTTTGCTTGTTATTTATCTATATATTAATAGGCTAACATTTTTCCCATACAAACAATTGCCAGGCTGTTTTGCACATTTAACATACTCATATCCACATAAAATTGATATGGATGTGTTCGTATGAGTGAGGAGCAGTGCATAGGCATATATTTTTTTCTATAAATTATTTAATTTCTTTATAATTAATAAATAAAGTTTTTAGTTTTGTACCATTTTTGATTTACTTCGTTTTTGCTTCGTTGGCAAATGTGCCCACTATCTATATATTAATAGGCTAACATTTTTCCTTTACAAACAATTGCCAGGCTGTTTTGCACATTTAACATACTCATATCCACATAAAATTGATATGGATGAGTTCGTATGAGTCAGGAGCAGTGCATAGGCATATAATTTTTTCTATAAATTATTTAATTTCTTTATAATTAATAAATAAAGTTTTTAGTTTTGTACCATTTTTGATTTACTTCGTTTTTGCTTCGTTGCCAAATGTGCCCACTATCTATATATTAATAGGCTAACATTTTTCCCATACAAACAATTGCCAGGCTGTTTTGCACATTTAACATACTCATATCCACATAAAATTGATATGGATGAGTTCGTATGAGTCAGGAGCAGTGCATAGGCATATAATTTTTTCTATAAATTATTTAATTTCTTTATAATTAATAAATAAAGTTTTTAGTTTTGTACCATTTTTGATTTACTTCGTTTTTGCTTCGTTGCCAAATGTGCCCACTATCTATATATTAATAGGCTAACATTTTTCCCATACAAACAATTGCCAGGCTGTTTTGCACATTTAACATACTCATATCCACATAAAATTGATATGGATGAGTTCGTATGAGTCAGGAGCAGTGCATAGGCATATACTTTTTTCTATAAATTATTTAATTTCTTTATAATTAATAAATAAAGTTTTTAGTTTTGTACCATTTTTGATTTATTTCGTTTTTGCTTCGTTGCCAAATGTGCCCACTATCTATATATTAATAGGCTAACATTTTTCCCATACAAACAATTGCCAGGCTGTTTTGCACATTTAACATACTCATATCCACATAAAATTGATATGGATGTGTTCCTATGAGTGAGGAGCAGTGCATAGGCATATAATTTTTTCTATAAATTATTTAATTTCTTTATAATTAATAAATAAAGTTTTTAGTTTTGTACCATTTTTGATTTACTTCGTTTTTGCTTCGTTGCCAAATGTGCCCACTATCTATATATTAATAGGCTAACATTTTTCCTTTACAAACAATTGCCAGGCTGTTTTGCACATTTAACATACTCATATCCACATAAAATTGATATGGATGAGTTCGTATTAGTCAGGAGCAGTGCATAGGCATATAATTTTTTCTATAAATTATTTAATTTCTTTATAATTAATAAATAAAGTTTTTAGTTTTGTACCATTTTTGATTTATTTCGTTTTTGCTTCGTTGCCAAATGTGCCCACTATCTATATATTAATAGGCTAACATTTTTCCCATACAAACAATTGCCAGGCTGTTTTGCACATTTAACATACTCATATCCACATAAAATTGATATGGATGAGTTCGTATGAGTCAGGAGCAGTGCATAGGCATATACTTTTTTCTATAAATTATTTAATTTCTTTATAATTAATAAATAAAGTTTTTAGTTTTGTACCATTTTTGATTTATTTCGTTTTTGCTTCGTTGCCAAATGTGCCCACTATCTATATATTAATAGGCTAACATTTTTCCCATACAAACAATTGCCAGGCTGTTTTGCACATTTAACATACTCATATCCACATAAAATTGATATGGATGTGTTCATATGAGTGAGCAGCAGTGCATAGGCATATAATTTTTTCTATAAATTATTTAATTTCTTTATAATTAATAAATAAAGTTTTTAGTTTTGTACCATTTTTGATTTACTTCGTTTTTGCTTCGTTGGAAAATGTGCCCACTATCTATATATTAATAGGCTAACATTTTTCCCATACAAACAATTGCCAGGCTGTTTTGCACATTTAACATACTCATATCCACATAAAATTGATATGGATGTGTTCCTATGAGTGAGGAGCAGTGCATAGGCATATAATTTTTTCTATAAATTATTTAATTTCTTTATAATTAATAAATAAAGTTTTTAGTTTTGTACCATTTTTGATTTACTTCGTTTTTGCTTCGTTGCCAAATGTGCCCACTATCTATATATTAATAGGCTAACATTTTTCCCATACAAACAATTGCCAGGCTGTTTTGCACATTTAACATACTCATATCCACATAAAATTGATATGGATGAGTTCGTATGAGTCAGGAGCAGTGCATAGGCATATACTTTTTTCTATAAATTATTTAATTTCTTTATAATTAATAAATAAAGTTTTTAGTTTTGTACCATTTTTGATTTATTTCGTTTTTGCTTCGTTGCCAAATGTGCCCACTATCTATATATTAATAGGCTAACATTTTTCCCATACAAACAATTGCCAGGCTGTTTTGCACATTTAACATACTCATATCCACATAAAATTGATATGGATGTGTTCATATGAGTGAGCAGCAGTGCATAGGCATATAATTTTTTCTATAAATTATTTAATTTCTTTATAATTAATAAATAAAGTTTTTAGTTTTGTACCATTTTTGATTTACTTCGTTTTTGCTTCGTTGGAAAATGTGCCCACTATCTATATATTAATAGGCTAACATTTTTCCCATACAAACAATTGCCAGGCTGTTTTGCACATTTAACATACTCATATCCACATAAAATTGATATGGATGTGTTCGTATGAGTCAGGAGCAGTGCATAGGCATATAATTTTTTCTATAAATTATTTAATTTCTTTATAATTAATAAATAAAATTTTTAGCTAAGATAAATAGATATCGTAAACGTGTTTACAAATATCGTAAACACAGTTGAAGAGTCGCTTTAATTTAAAAGCGCTCACCACCGGGCCTACCTTCCTAGATCTGCCTTGATTTTGACCATGATTTCGCGTCGGACCGTGATCAAAAGAGCAAATCAGTGTTGCGGTACAACTGGAATTTGGAAAGTGTTGCTTATCTCCGCGAAAAGGAATAATTTTTGTACTAATACAAAGTTGAAAAAATAAATTGCATGGTCGAATTTCGACCACCGGCGATACTAGTTATTATTATTATTTTAGCGATTCGCTGCATCGACGCTACTTGCTTTACAGTAAGTAAATAGCAAAGAAATACAAATATAAATAATTGCTGAGCACTCAAGTGTTGCCTTGGAAATATTTGAGAGGGGGAGATAGGGGGTTAGGATAGGATGCATCTACATATTTGAATTAATAAGGCATTTAGGACGGCGGAGTACTTTTATTTCAATTATGTTTTTTAGAGAGCTGACAAGTATAGCGGTTTCTATACAAAAACAAAAAACATGATTTAGTTTATAAAATAGCGCTAGTTTTGGTCGCAACTCCAAATATAATAAACATAAAAAATATTATTCGATAATAATATGTAATTCAAACAAGTTCATATTGATTATCATCAGCGTTATATTTGCGTGAAGACTTTATCAAAAATAGTTTAAGTTATGCGACAAAGCAAATTCGCTGCTCCATTAAAACGAGTCAGTAATGCTTATGAATAAATATTTATTTTACACTTTGGGTGTTCAAATCGATTTCAAGTAATAAATAAATTTTATATTTTTGTTTTTTGTATTATTTCCATCAATTTTTTTGTATGCATATTTACATTAGCTTAGTGAAACTTTTATTTGACATATTTTGCAATCAAACATCCTTTTATTTTTTATCAATTTCTTAAGAAAAGTGTTAGTCATTTGCTTTAAGCTACCTCCATGAAATCAATCATTTATTTCAACATCATATTAATGTCATTTTCTCAAATTTCGTAATTACATATGCACCTTAGATTGCTCAGAAAGGTGTTAGCTTTAATTTAATGGATTCAAGCTCCTGCTATTGATTACACTGGATCACAAAATGAAATTTGTTGTCTGTACTTTGGACGTGACTACCCTATATATATGTAAAATCGGTCGCTGATTCCGAAAATCGGGTTCATTTTTAATTCTAAGGTTTTTGAGATATCGGCAATTTACCGTTATTTGGCCAATGGCTCCACTTAATCCTGAATGTCTCTTTAACGCAGTGAGCTATCTTCCTTGAGGTAACACCAAACGAAAGAAAATTAATTAAGAATTAATGAAATTTGTTGTCTGTACTTTGGACGTGACTACCCTAAAGACTAAAGCCACGAACTCTTTTCACTTTTCCTATAGCAGCTTTTTGTTAATATTTTACAATTTAAATGTCTTTTGCAAAAAATATTTTCATTATAGAAGCTGACTTGTGGACTTGAAAATTGGCTACTGATTAGCGGCAGAAGTTGTCAAATTAATTTATTGTACAGGCCCGAGCATGTCATATATCTAACTATTAGTTGTTAGCGTCAATAATTATCTAAATTCCATTGAGTTTTTTTTTTCTTAATAGAAATATAAAAAAGTAAGTATAAAGCCTTGTAGCAATAATTTTATACTATGTGTACATCGAAATTGAACTTTAAAAGCGAACCTTTTCCGTATTTTAACGACAATCTTCTACAAACGCATTTAAGTACGAAAGACTTAAGAAACGAACCTGTTGGTTTTCTTTGATGAAGTTTCCATCTAAAAACTCGGGGAAACTGCAGATTTTTACTTCAATATTTTCATTAAAATAAAAAGAGTTTTCTAATAATTGCTAGCTATGCATTATCATTCTTACTGCAATTTCATTTGCAAGAGCAACAACAAAGCCAAGCCAAACCATTACTTACCGCATGTGAATGGTTTCCTATCGCGCCTAAATGTAGGCAACACTTTTTAGTAATCACTCTAAATATATGGCGTTTTCTTTTCTACGAAAAAATGTTGTTTTGCATTGGTCATGCTGCATACTTGTAGGCGGTAGGAAATAAAATGAGCAGATATGTATTTGTATGGTGTGTATCCCTGCAAAACTTGCGTGACCGAAACTCTAACACAAATTGCCAAATTAAATATTACCAACACTGGCCAATTGACCTGGAGCAGTTTTGCATGGCATCTTTGACATACCCATGTGCTTTGTGGAAAAATAACGAAGATTTAATAAATTTTAATTCGTTCTGAAACAGAAAAAAATAGAATGCAGTAAATGGTATAGCTTCGAATGAAAATTCATTAAAGTCTCGAACAAGTTAAACGCAACACACTACGAGTGATTAACTGCCACATTAAATTACTTACGCTGCTACCTACGAAGTTTAAGCAAATTTAATTATGAAACAAATAATATAACTCTATTCGAAGCCGGGACTTCTGAAATGGCAGGTGAGCCTTCTTCTCACAATTCCATAGTGGCACGTACAATTTATAACAAGCAAAAATTTAGAATGAAAATTAAACATTTGGTTTTAAAAATCGAAAAATACATATGTACATACATATAAATACATAAATGTTTTACAAGCACAAGAACGCTTAATTGCGGTTAATTTAAACTGATTGCGATTAATTAAACGCTGTTAAATGAAGAGCACTCATGTCAACTAATGTCGGGGCGAAACACTAAGTAGTGTGTATATACATATATTTCTTCTGCGCAAGCATACACACATACAGTTTGAGTATGAATTGACCAAACGCATTAAAAATAGCACACACCCAAACTCATGAATGCACTTAAAGTGACATAAAATGCAAAACGTGCTCGGAAAATGACTTAATTTAGACTCGTGCGCTTGATTGCTGTCAATATTTATGCAGTCATATACACACTAATATGCATACATATGTCTGTTTTTTATCTCTGCGAGAAATTTATTTTTTCTTGCTATGTCATAGCGCCGCATTCACATTTTAAGCGCACTCACTGGCACAATAGCAATTGAATTGAAATTAGTTGGGGCACTTAAAAACCACAACATTTCAATTAACTTCTGTCAAACAATTATGGCAACTACAAGTGGATAGCAATGCAGATACATATGTATTTACGTATTTATGGATTGACACATACATACATACGTATAATATTGAAATCAGTCGCACGTATGAAAGAATCATGAAAGGCGTTTTACTAGCCACGGCATAAAAATAATCTCCAATCGGCGAGAAATTGTAATAGTCAATAAAGAGAAAGATTAATTAGAAAACCATGTTGTTATCTAAGATTATCAAGCAGCGAGCTTTTAATATGGTTTTTGATTGGCTTAATGCCAAATACATATATGCAAAATAAGCCTTAAGCTCTACAGATAGGCCTTTGCCTTGCCATTCAGTCGCAGTAGCCATTCGTGACTAACTTTTATAAATAAACAATGTACATGTGTAATTAATGAATTCCACAGCTTTTCGTTTATATAATTTATGACATCATAAATTTCACCTGCGCTTTAGAATGATGACTTTTTTAATTGCACAATTCTATAAACACGTTGAGTTGAATTTGAATTCCCCAAATATACAGTGTTACAACGCAATTAATTACAAAAAAAGTACATATAATAAATATTTGCATTCATCACACACATTCTATATGAAATGTCATTGAAATAAGTAACTTTTATAGGCATATAATATATATATATATATAAATATATATTATGTACTACGCATTCAAATTTCAGCAAGGCAATATTTCCATTACCGCCCTTTCAAGCATAACAATTAAAAAAAAAAAAAACAAAAAAAAAGCCAAATACAATAATTTTCACACACCATCATTATAATGATAAATACATTTATGGCGTTAATAACCATTCTCATAATAATGATAATTTGCAAATCATTGCTAAATTGCATCAACAATCAACAGTCAGCAATGATAAATTGAAAATGGCCACCTTCACAGTTTCCTATGGCAATGCAAAGTAGCAAATTACATACACAGAAATGAAACAAAAAGAAAAAAATACAAAAAAAAAGCAAAAATACAAACAAAAACAGAAACAGAAACCAAAAATATGGAAGTGCAATTAAAAAAGTCAAATATCAAGCTATACAAATAATTATGGGCTTAATGATAGCAAACGAAACGGAAAGCAATCGATAATGTGAAAAAAAATAAAAATTTATGAGACCGAATGCTGGGACAGAAAATTTTATTTTTTTTTTTATTTTTTAGAATTACATTTTTTACAATGGAGAATACGACTCGAAGAAAATTTGGCTTACAGCCCATGCACATAGATTTTCTTTAAATAAATTTGAAAATTCTTCGATTGAAAAACTACAACCACTTAATTTCTATCTTTTTACTCTCATTGATATAAGACATACATATGTTTAAGTTTTATTGTTTTTGCTTAAGCTTAAAACTTTTAAACTGGTGGCAACCCTAGGAAAAATATGTATATTCAACGATCGTATCTCTGAATTCTCTTTCATTTGATACCCTTATTTTCATATTTTATGGCTTTTTATAAAAATGGTTGAGTTTAAAAATTTCAAGCAGGTGGCAACCCTACAAAAAATTTATATCAACGATCGTATCTCACATGGTACAGATTTTCTTTAAATAAATTTTAAAATATTTCGATTGAAAAACTACAACCACCTAATTTCTATCTTTTTACTCTCATTGATATAAGACATACATATGTTTAAGTTTTATTGTTTTTGCTTAAGCTTAAAACTTTCAAACAGTTGGAAATCCTACGAAAAATATGTATATTCAACGATCGTATCACATTTTATGGTTTTTAGTAAACATAAGCGAGTTTAAAAATTTCAAACTGGTGGTAACCCTACGAAAAATTTATATCAACGATCGTATCTCTTAATTCTCTTTTATTTGATACCCATATTTTTACATTTTATGGCTTTTTATAAACATAATTGAGTTTAAAAATTTCAAGCAGGTGGCAACTCTACACAAAATTTATATCAACGATTGCTTCTCTTTATACTCTTTAATTTGGTATCCATATTTTCACATTTTATGGTTTTTAATAAACATATGCGAGTTTAAAAATTTCAAACAGTTGGCAACCCTACGAAAAATATATTCAACGATCATATCCTTAATTATATTTAATTTTGTACCCATAATTTCACATTTTATGGTTTTTAATAAACATAAGCGAGTTTAAAAATTGCAAGCAGGTGGCAACCCTACAAAAATTTATATCAACGATCGTATCTCTTCATTTTTTTTATTTGATACCCATATTTTCACATTTTATGGCTTTTTATGAATATAATTGAGTTTAAAAATTTCAAGCAGGTGGCAACTCTACAAAAAATTATCAACGATCGCTTCTCTTAATTCTCTTTTATATGATACCCATATTTTCACATTTTATGGCTTTTTATAAAAATGGTTGAGTTTGAAAATTTCAAACAGGTGGCAACCCTACAAAAAATGTATCCAACCATCGTATCTTTTAATTATCTTTAATTTGATACCCATATTTTCATATATTATGCCTTCTTATAAACATATTTAAGCTTAAAATTTTCAAACAGATGGCAACCCTTAAAAATAAAATTAAAAATTGCTATGAATGTTATTAAGAAATACAAAATATGCTGCACTCTTATTTTATTATGTAATCTATGTAATTTCTATACAATTTAAACTTTTAAAAAGGTGGCAACCCTAAATTTTGTTATTCCGAAAGCATTTCTGTTATTATAGTGAACAATTCAAAGAAAAAATCATTCAAATCGCTAAAGCCGTTCTGAAATTTTTGAGCACACAACATTGCTCGTGATCAGGAGACAAAAACACGTCAGATACACTTTTCTAACGCCTTGGATTTTTCAAAAACTGAAAAATTGTTGTACAGTTCGTTTGGTTTGCTCAAAAAATTTCAGAATAAGGAATATTTTCATGCAAAATAATTAAATGTGAAAATTTACGATGGTGTATTAAAAAAATTTACTTCGTACCAATTTATTACATTTCAATGGATTATGGATATTATGAAATTATCCAAGTGCTTTTTTGAACTACCTTCATTATAGCTGTTTAGAGAAAGACGCTTTCGATCAGTACTACGTATGTATGTATGTATATTCGGCAAAGCCGGTCTAGGTGATATTATCTTTCATAATTATTATTTTTTGTTCATGTTGCGTAACCACTGTTGGACAATGCTATTATTTAGCCATTTTTTTTTAATAAAAAATAATAAACTTTGCGTCACCTGATACATCTCTCAAATAAACAAAAAAAAAACATTCAAACAAATCGCACATTTCCGCGCTATTGGAGAATCGCGTGCGTGAGTTCGTGTGTTTGTATAAATAATAAATTGTAAATGAAACCGTTACCACAACCAACAACACGACAAACATTAGGAATTAACTGTGGACGGCAACAGCGCGGCCTTCCACGCCACATAACACCGCCCATTAGCAGCAGTCGCGTCGAAATCTTACACCTTGCAAGCCACAGCCGCAGAGCGTATGCGCACGCTGCTTTTTGAGAGTGCGCCAGGCCCCTCGGCTATCGCATTTCAGCTAAACAATTTGCATTATTTTAAATATTTGCATGATTGTGTATATATGTATTTTTTGTGTGTAGCGTTTAATTGCTACTTTTTGCAAAATGGCTTAATGCTTTTTTTTTAATTTTTAAAATTTTTTTCTTTAATTTTACTTTTTATGCAATAACTATGCATGTATGTATGCATGTATGTAGTATGTATAGAGTCGTGAGCTACCGCAATAATCATCATTTTTCGTGCCCTTCTGGCATTCAGCGTACATACATATCTCGCATTGTAGTACGCACGTGCGCTTGCATTTATTAACGCATTCATTTCCATCCCAAAGCCACAACAACAAAGAGTAAACTTGCACTTGACTGCTGTCTCGGTGGCAGCGACATACCACCCGCTAAGTAAATAGTCGTGAGCTTATTATTATTTCGTGTTTCTTGTTTTTGTTTTTTCTTCATTCTTAATAATTGCTCAATCGATTGTTGTTTTGATAGGCAATAAGCGCGTGGGCAATTTACGTTTCTATGGTCAAGATCTTTTTGGGAAATTAATTTTTTATTACTATTAGATTTTCATTTGTATTTTGCCTCATACAGTACTAATAGTCTAAAGGTTATGAGTTTATCTTTCTATCTAGCAAGCACTGGGGAGATGGTAAACTCGTTCAGAGATTCAAAGTTTCAGTTTTCACGGACGGGTCCAAGATGGCGGGCGGAGTTTGCAATTCAGCCGGACACTTGCCCTTCAATCAGGCTCCCGAACACGGCGAGCGTTTTTCAATCAGATGTTCTCGCCATACAGGAGGCCTGCAAGACTTATCTTGCAGCGGAAAGTGCCAGTGTCGAAAACAGGATAGGCGAGTCAGACAGCTCTGGCATCTGTAACAGTATCAGTATCAGTCTGGTTAGGCAGTGGTTAATGGGCTTAACAAGTCGACATATCGTATATCTGATTTGGGTGCCGGTACACGACGATATGCAGGGAAACGAAATGACTGATGAGTTAGCCCGACAAGGCTCAGCTCTTGATTTAGCAGAGGTGGTCTTTGCGCGCTCGTGTTTCACCAAGGGCCAAAACCTAACGTTTAAGGAGGCAGTAACCAGATGGAAGCGGTTGCCGACCTGCAGGCTCTGCAGAAGTCTGTGGCTCTCATTCAACGAAATGCGTTCTTCAGCTATGCTAAAGATGGACTGAAGGGATATTTCCCGTATTTACGGGACATTTGGCAATTGGTACCCACGCGGCCTGATTGGGATTGGATCATAACACTCTATGCCGCAGCTGTAATGTTCCGGGAGCGGGGGAGACGGTAGAGCACCTGCTGTATGAGTATCCTTCGCGCTGCTAAGGCAGAATGAAATGCGTTGGCAAGCCTCTCTTTGACAACCTCTCAGAAATCAAGGACGTCAGACCTGAGCGGCTTCCAAGATAACTAAACTTGAGAGGATGGATATAGGGCATAGGACCTACCCTGGTTTCGGAATGGATATTCTCGTTTACTCTATTATTCTTGTTCTGGTTTCACGAGTCGGGATTTCAAAACGGCGCTCCAGCGCTAATTGCAGTCTATGGAACTCGCCACTCAATCCAACCAACCAACCAACCAACCAACCTACTTTGTAGTACGGATGACAACTTCGTAACAAAGATTCCAAGTAGTAGAGAGTGTAGAGTGCCTAACCGGTGAACCCTCCCCCAGTTAGCATTTCTATCTACACCGACGTTTCGAAACTAAACGGTAGAGTTGGAAGAGGTATATTTTCTTCAAGACCTGTATCTACAGCTGTTTTTCAGCCCACCCGATCATTGCAGCATTTTTCAAGCTGAAATTTCATCAAAAAATGGAAGCAGTGAGCTGTATAGGATACGGGTCTATCCACAAAGATCTATTAATTTTTAGCCACAGCCAAGCGGCCATTAGGGCTCTTGATTCTTTCTCGTTCAATTCTGAGCTGGCAGCAAACTTTTGCCGATCTCTACAGCAGATGGCCAAACAGAACCTCTGTTGCACCTCTTATGGGTTCTGGAACACATATACATCGAGGGTAATTATACCTATGTCAGGAGAGCTTGCAGAGCAAGGTACTACCGAGCAAGTTCTTCCCGACAAGGAACGCATATGCAAGCTAATGCTTAAAGAACATATCTACAAACAAAATAGCCCGAAATGGGATGACAAATGGGATCTCTTCAACTATGCTCACTAAGAGGGGAAGACATCTCTGACCTCGTGGTAGTACTCACGGGACACTGCCTTATTGGAAAACAAGCGATGAGGGTAGGTGCGCCCTATCGTAGATGCTGCAGAAGCTGTAAAGAGGATGAGGAGACGGTTGAACAACTCATCTGCAACTGCTCAGAGCTTGGAGGTGCTATAAAGCGCCGCCTAGAAGCTCCCTTCCTGGATGGCTTACATAAAATTGCAGATATTAACGTAAAGGACTTGTTCTATAATAGGCATATATACTGCCCTAAGTGGGACGCTATCGCTGCAGCCACTCCAACCTGATCTAACCTGACATAACTTAACCTGAAACAACCTAACCTAACTTAACTTGACATAACCAAACCTAACCTAAACTAACTTTATATGAAATTTTTTCAAACTTTTACAATAGAATTTTATTAGGTATTTTTAAATTAGTTTTTAACCCTCTAACTCCCACCTATGTAAATGGCCACAACTATAGGAACCGTCTTCCCACGAAGGTGCACTTGAAAGGTTAAAATGTTCTAAAAAGCTTTTAAGTAGACAATTCTAAAGGTGGTCAGCAATGACGAAAATTGCAATGATGAATTTTGAATTTAATCTCTTTTTTTTTTCTATGCAATAAAATATCGAAAATTGTTCTAATATAACAACTCACCTGCTGATTGGCCTCATCATCCGCTATTGGCAACAATTTCGCCGTACTCCCATTGGTTATATTAAAACTGCCGCTGCTCGACAATTTCTTGCCATACGGCGTGGATGCCACAACGGTGTTTGTATAATTTAAATCGCCATTATTGCTGACCGCTTCATGGCTGTGATAATCGGAGGACATAATATCGTTAAGTGTATTGTTGCTACCGCTAATTGTAGTACGACCACTTGCACTCAAACGTCCCGATGATGTGGCCGTGTTGTGTCCATCCGTCATCGTCGTGCCATTGCCCATATGATGATGTCCATCACCATATCTACCAACACCACCGCCACGACCGCCACTGTCATAACCCAAACCAGCACCAGCGCCAGCACGACCTCTTAGTGTTCCTCCACCTTCTATGCCACCAATTGTGCTTGTGCCCGTTGTGGCCGTAATTGTGGATATTGTCGATATATAACTACGTGTAGTTTGTGGTGATGGCGTTACGGTAGCTGTGCCCGCCATACTATTTACACCACTATCATGTTGTGATGGCCTCAGCAATTCATCGCCAAATCGTCGCATATTCGTCCAGGATAAACGGCTGTGATGGCGGCGTTCCATTGTGCCGGGATTGCTGATGTCGGCGTTGCCACTGCTGCCGCTATTGTTCCTGTCGTCGTTGTGTGCTGTTCGTGGGCTACCGCCCACCGCTGCGCGATTACGGCCAAGTGTTGTCGAATCTGCGCCAATTATATAAATGCTTGTCGCATTCGAATCGGTGCGTAAGCGCATGGGCTCCGCTTGTGATGCTGCTGGTAGTGTTAATGGTAGCGGTAATGGTGGTGATGGTGGTTGACGCGCCGCAGCCGTTTGCTGCTTGCGCATAGTTGAAGTCATTGTCATTGGCATTGCGTGTTGGCGTTGCAGCTTTAAATGTTCATCAAGTGCCTCATCACTGGATCTTGTGCGATATGAGGTTTTATTCATATTGATGTTGTTGTTGTTGTTGTTGTTCTGCAAGTTATTAATGCATCCAGCACTTTGGTAATTTGATATTTTTTGTGTGATGCTGTGTGCACTGCCGCAAAGATAACGGTATAATGTTTTACTTCAACTCAATGCAAGACAAGACAACTGAAATGTAAGCAGAAATTAAAAGGAAAACGATA
This sequence comes from Urophora cardui, assembly GCA_960531455.1. Lineage (NCBI taxonomy): Eukaryota > Metazoa > Arthropoda > Insecta > Diptera > Tephritidae > Urophora > Urophora cardui. Next base: position 47,151,308 of record OY482673.1, read on the forward strand.
AGTAATTACATAGTTAGCTTGAAAAGTGTCAATAACAATAATGAATCATTGTATTTGTAGAGGGAATGCGTGTGTCTCATAAGCTTACAATTCTTTTCTACTTTTTTCTTAACTTCCATTAGCATGTAATATCACACACTCATAAGGTGACACAAAAAGTGCGAGAAAAGCAATCATATCGGCGTTTAAACTTTATAATCGTCTAAGGGCTGTTTACTCAACCTCTGCTTAACGCTAAACACGGTTAAAGTCCGGTTAAAAATCATTATCGACTTCATCAACCCATACATTTAACACATACCTGGGTAATACTGAGTAGTAATTGGACTATTACTTATTATTATTATTATTCTTTTCAATTCTTTGAAAGTACTTGAAAAGAATTGAAAAATCGGCTCAAGTACATTTTTCAATTCTTTTCAAGTACTTTCAATTCTTTTCAATTACTTTGAAGTATTTGCTAAAACTTCAATTCTTTTTCAATTCCTTGTACTTGTACTTGTACTTGTACTTGTACTAGTACTTGAACATTTGGGAATGCAAGTACCAGTACCAGTACAATTCTTTTAAAATGTACTTGTCACAAGTCGTGCTGGTACTTGATATTACCCAGGTCTGATTTAACATGCGTTCGGTAATGCCGTACATAACTTAACCGGACCGTTATGCTCCGGTTAGCGTTAATCAGACGTTGAGTAAACGGCCCTAAGTGCATTTTTCATAACCGCCTAACCGACACTTGTGCCAAAAATGAGATGTGGGTATTTCCGCTGAGAGGTCCACCGCGAGCGAAATGTAAAACTCAAAAAATAACTTTTATTTTCTGAGGGAAAAATAAAACTCAAAAAATAACTTTTATTTTCTGAGGGAACAATAAAACTCAAAAAATAACTTTTATTTTCTGATCGAAAAATAAAACTCAAAAAATAACTTTTATTTTCTGATGGAAAAATAAAACTCAAGAAATAACTTTTATTTTCTGAGGGAAAAATAAAACTCAAGAAATAACTTTTATTTTCCGAGCAGAAAATAATGATTAAAAATCAATTTTTTTATAAAAATCGAAAAAATAAAAGTTAATGCACCTAGAGATAGTCTGCGTTACGGTGATTACATCTGTGTACTTCTTTTGCGTTTAGCATTTCTCCTTCAGTATGATTTTTTTAGTCAAAATTTAAAAAATTACGATTATTTGCAATCCCTGATATATTTCTTTTCTACATGTGCTAAAATGTTCTGAATAAAAAATTATGTTACATTTTTCGTTTAATAAAAACTGAAAAATGAGTTTATGTAGGTAAATTCTTCAGTAGAAGTTTACCATGGAAATACCCATATGAGTTTCTCACGCCCAGATATATCGATCCATACCACAACTTTAGTTTTGGGAAGTTCTATATTTCCTTTTAAAGTCATTTTGAGCTCTGAAGTCGTAGAGCTGATCGTCAGAAATTCTTCTTTTTAATTGGCGCTTAGCCGTCTAGACGATTCCGGCCGTGTACAATTAAGCGCGCCCGTGGTTTCTGTTTCGTGCTACGTGGCGCCAATTGAAAATACCAAGGGCGCGAGCGTCGCTGTAAACCTGATATCCCAAACGTAGTGGAGGTCTCCCTTTGCTTCTGCCTTTAACGAGTTTTGACAGACATACTTTCCAGCTTGGAACACCTTCATCCATTTTCATGACAACATAACCTGCCCAACGCAGCCGCTGGATCTTTATTCGGTGAACAATGTCGATGTCTGCTTAAATCTCGTACAGCTCATCACTAAATCTCCGTCGATACTCGTCGGTCGAAAATATTCGAAAAATTCGAAAAATGACGATAATAGGTACTTTTAAAGTATGATTACTAAGGAATGGCTTTACCGATTTCAAAGAATTTTTGTGTTAAACTTATATGTACACCAGGAAGTAAGTTTCAAAGTCAATGTGCAATGTCGCCACAGACGGACTAAATATAGGAACGTCAATACTAAAGGAAAAAAAGGCTGCCAGAAGCACTTCACTCACACACTCTCAAGTTGTGTTGTTGTTCTTTATTTTCTTGCTTGTTCACTTTCTTGGCTTTTCACCTTCTTGCCTAGTATGTTATTTTATGCTTTTTGTCTTATGCATTCAATAATTACAACAAAAATAAAATAAAAAGTTAAGCACGAATATAGTACACTCGCACTTTTGTGGTATGAACAAATTGAAGAGTTTTAGCACTGAAGAAAATATTTCGTTAAATGGTGTTTTTTATATATAAGAAATTTGTAATGCGAAATGCGAAGAAAGATATTGAAGTACCATTAGAAAGGTATTGAAATTAGCTTTCAAAAAAATACGATTTTGAAAAATAGGAATTTTTTTTAGAAAAGTCTATTTAATATATATATATATAAGATACCAGATTGGGTTAAGCCCAGGTTGGGTGGGGAGACATCGCAACCCAAAGGTAGTACAAAGTACCTAGGTGTCATACTGGACAGCAAACTGATGTGGAGGCTCAATGTGGAGGAGAGGGCCAGAAAAGCCTCTGCCGCTCTATATGCATGTAAAAGGATGCTGGGCTGCAAATGGGGTCTCTCCCCCTCTCTGACGCATTGGATTTTCACGGCAGTTGTTAAGCCGATTCTATTCTACGGAATTCTTGTATGGTGGACAGCCACTCAGAAATCAACTTATGTAAGGGTGCTGGAGAGAGTGTGTAGGCTATCCATGATAGGCATAACGGGGGCCTTAAGAACCACTCCAACTGCTGCACTAGGTGCTATTTTACACCTGCCACCTGTACATCTAGCGGCCAGGAACATAGCGTTAACAACTGCAACGAGACTTATGGCCACAGGGCAGCTTGAGTGCCGGCAGAGGGGACACAGTAGTATAGCGCTGCCGGTAGGCGAGCAGACTGACTACATTGTTCCTTGCCTGCGCTTCGATAAGTTTATTGAGGCCACAATAGAGGCAGAAGGCTGGCGTAAGGGTGTAGATATGAAGGAAAACGCTATACATGTGTATACAGATGGGTCTAAGACATCAGAAGGAGTAGGAGCTGCGGTCTACTGCAGTGAACTGAATATCAGTACCAGTATTAGGCTGCCAGATCACTGTAGTGTCTTTCAGGCGGAGGTATTAGCGGTAAAGAGGGCAGCGGAAATGTTAGTCTGTAATACCTTACGAAGGGGACGTATCAACTTATATATAGATAGTCAGGCGGCTATTAAGTCGATACTGTCGCATAGCACCTCATCTAGGTGTAGAGGACTGTAAAGAGGCCTCAAGGGCGATGTGTAGGGATAATAATGTCCATCTGTACTGGATCCCAGGCCACAGGGGGATAGACGGCAATGAGAAGGCCGATGAGCTAGCAAAGAAGGGGGCAGGTCTCGGAGTGGAACACTCTTTGGACGTCCCGATTCCACTTAGTGAAATCAAACATAGGTACTACTCTGAAAAAAAAACGTTGTAAATCTAAAGACTTTCGCTGTTAAATCAACTACTTTCCGCAGTTGAAATGTGCCCAACAACGCTCCGTTGTTGTTTCAAAGGTGCGAGCGTTGTTGATTTAAGTCAATAACGGAGATTGTTGGAAAAAATTTTGCCCTAAAAATAAATTTTTGTTTGCATTTTACTCTTCATCTTCTCTCCGCCCGGGTCCCAACTGCAAATATGTAGCCTCCGCTTGTTCTCCTATTCTTCTCTCCTTCTTATCATTCACTGGTTGCTATCTTTATTTCTTATTCTGATTTTTCTTCTCATTATTTTTATATTCTCCTCCGGACTCGAACCATGACATCAACCTGAAATTCTATCCAATCATCACATAGTGGAACATTCAACATTATATTGAATTGTAGTAACCTATTTATACTTCCATTTCCTAAAAAGGAATCCATGAATTATTTTAATCATTGTAAAAACAAAATTTAAAAAAATTTGTTCTCATTAGTTTTCTTTACAACGGAAACTGTTGGGTCAAATACTTTTGCCTTTAAATCAACAACGGGGAGAAAATTGTTGCTAAAAATAAACCTTTGTTTGGATTTTTCTCTTCATCTTCTCTCCATCATTATTTTTTTTTTGTTAGTTTTCTCACAAAAAAATATTTTCTCACAAAAAATTTTTTAAAAGCAAGCAAGTTTTTGAATCAACAACGCCCGCTTTTGAATAAATTGTTGGATCAAAAACTTTGCTATAAAAACAAATACTTTTGCTGTTGAATCAAAGACGGAGATTCAACAGCCGAAAGTTGTTGGTTTAACTACGGGTATTTTTTTCAGAGTATAAGTATATGATGGACCAGGCTGATAAGGCGTGGAAATAATCGCATGGCTGTAGAGTGTCCAAAATTATGTGTAAGTCGTTCGATCCGAAGTTAACGAAGTGGTTGCTTTCCCTGAAAGGGAAGAATGCAGACTTATAATCGGGGTCCTCACAGGACACTGCCTTTTAGCATCACATGCGTTCAAAATGGGACTGGTTGATGAAAGTGAATGCAGAGGATGCGGACTGCAGTAGGAGACAGTGGAGCACGTTCTATGCTCCTGTCCTGCGTTTGCTAGGCTAAGACTTCGACTACTAGGGAAAGTCTTCTTCAATTATATTAAACATGTATCCACAGTAGCGGTAAAGAAACTCTTGGCATTTGCCAAAGGGACAGGAATATTTTTCAGTTTGAGTCCGGGCTTATAACTAGAGGTGTTCATGTTCAATGAACTTTCTGGTAACACTACGGGCTTATCTAGTCTATGTGAGGCCATTAGTGGCCAGCCAGTATAACCTACCTACCTATTTAATATATATAACATATCTGAAAACTAAAATGGCCTTTTTTCTTATTTTTTTTTTAAATTTATTTAAGTAAATGCATCTCTTGGCTTTCTTATATTTTGATATCACGCGTAAACTAATCAACCGATTTCAAAAATTTGTATACCATTAGAAAGGTGTTAAAATCACCTTTTGAAAACATACACTGTAAAAATTCTATATTATATATAGAGCACTTATTTTTAGTTTAAATTATACATAAAGATCAGATTTTTACTGCTGCGCCCAAACTCCCTATTTAAAAACTAACACCCAGCATCGGCAAAAAATTCACAATTTCTATTTTGACACCTTGTACCATGCATATCGCCTTCAAAGTCAAACTTAACAAAGTTGCGCTTCCTCATTCGTTTTAAATAATTTAAGATTTTTTTTTTATCTAAACAAAGTAATGCTTATGCAAAGTTTTCATGTGCCACTGCAAACAGCGCCTTTGATTAGATAACAATCGCCTGCGATGGCACTGGCTAACACTTGGCACGCTGCGCCACGAGATAACTACTGACAATTAATGCGTTTGAGCTTCCTCAAAGCCAACATGCAATTAAGTAAATGAATCACACATGTTTATGTTTTTTTTTTTATCTACTTTGCTTTGTTCTGCTTAAAGCATCTTTTTGTTCTTACACTGAAAGCATCTGTTTTTTGCTGCTCCTTGAAATGCTAGAAATTCCATATGCCAAGCACATCAACTTATGGAAAGCAGCAGCAAGTAATTATGTACATACAAATTATTACAAACGCACATGTGCTAACAAACGTAGATTAAACTTTTATTTAATGCATGTGTGTATAGTTGTATATACTATGAATAAACCCATTAAACAATATAAAAGAAATTATCAAACGTTTGAGAAAATATTGTTTCTAAAGTTGAGAACCAGCATATATCTAATTTGAAAATAAACAATTTTCAACTGTCCATCAAACATTGTTTATCAATTTTAGATTAACTTACAACACATTTGAAAAAAAAAAACTTATTTCGTATTTTGTACTATTTCACGAATTTCAACATGTCAAGGTTTGAAGGAACGAAGAAATTTTGTGTGTTTGCAAATTTCAGTCAGCGTTCGTTGTTCTACTCAGGCAGTCCCTTAACGGTTGAAATGACGATGGTTGAAAATGATTGTGTGTAATAATGATTCTGTATTTCTTACTCTTATTTCATTTGTTTGTGGCTTTTTGTGAAGTTACACAAAATTTAATAAAAACATATGTAGTTGGTTTCCGATATGTGTGTATGTACATATATTAAAAAAGATATTAATATACTCATGTAATTGTACAAAAGGCTCCGGCGAAATTCACCCGCACAGGTAAATGAAAAACATCACTTAAAAAAAAAACAAATATGTAATACATACATATGTACATCTATTTATTCCTTTCCATTTCTGCGCTTACACCACAAACTCTCACTATCCCTCAATTTTGTTGCACTCTAGAGTACATATATGTAATACATACATACATCTATTGATTGCATTCCATTTCGTACCACCTTTGAAATGGGTTTGAGAAAATGGAATTTATCAAATTGAGAATCAGCCCAAAATCCCATATTAAAAATGAGCCTTTTTGTTTGAGAACGCTATCAGGCGAAATTTGAGGTGCATTTGATAACAAACGTTTAATATTTGACAATAGGGTTACTTCTCAAATGAACCTCGAATTGAAAATGAAGAAAAATGTTTATTGGGAATACTTAAATGCTTATGTTTCCAGCATGACTTTTACTATCACTTTATTAGCTTTTGTTTATCTTTTTGATATGACACAAACAAGAGCTTCATTAAGATGGAAACGCTTCGGCTGAAGACAATAGTGACGATTTTATAACTAAACACAGTTAAACATATTTACATACATACATACATATCGATATGATTATGCATAAGTATGTATGTATATAAGTTTACAAACCATAATGTTTATAAACAATCAACGAATTTTATTGCCATTAGTCGTAATCGTGTTGAAAGATGGCGCTTTGCAAAACTTTCAAAAGAAGTTATTATGAATAAATTTTATTTTCTTGTTTTTTTTTTTTTTTGACAATAATCGTGGCATACATTTATCATTGCATTAGCATTTCCCATTCACCTAGTGAATATGTATGTAGATATTTTATGGTATGTCAGAGATACGTACTAAATGAAAACACTTTTACTTTCGCTGTTAGCTGTCAATGTTTGGCAATTATATCAGCGCTCCATTTCATTACCATATTATTTTTATGAAAGGAAAGATAGACAAACATACAGACATAATAAAAATTTTAATGACAACACTTTTCAGCAGTCATATTTTCGATATATTAATTCAAACACGCTTTTTAAAAACCTCCTCTGACAAATCCTATACAATTTAAGTGAAAGAATATATTAGGGTTAGACTCCATTTTATATTTCATACATCAGGGTCTTCGTTGAAATCTCTTTTATTAAAATAACAGCAATTAAACACTGTGTTTTAGTTTAGGAACCAACTTGCTGCTATACTCATTCGTTTAGGCTTAAACAAGATGCCGCAGCGAAATAACTTTATTACGAGTATAACAAGTAAGGAAGCCTAAGTTCGAGTGGAATCGAACATTAGATACTCAGCTGTATGCATTCATTGTTTGTTTGCGTTTGATGGAAACACGGTGTACTTTATATAAAGCGAGTGCTGCATAAAGTGGGCGTAGCCACGCCCATTTTCTAAATTTATATCAGTCATCCAACTAAGCTTATGAATATTATTCTTTGTGCAAAATTTCATCCCTTTATGAGTTACAAAGATGTCACGTTACAAATTCCCAAAGGGTGTTCCAGAAATATCTTTGTTAAAAAGTAGGCGTGGTCATAAACCGATTTCAATAAATTTTTGCGTGTCTATTAACACAAGTTATATAAGTGTATAAACCAAGTTTCGTCATAATATCTCAATTATTTGTCGAGTTATGGGCTCCGAAATCTCGTTGATTCCTTGGTCTGAAAAGAGGCGGTGCCACGCCCATTTTCCGAAAGTTTTCTATTTTTTGTTTCCGATCTATTGTAGAACTCATGCCACAAAATTTCAGAGATAGATCATTATATTTGACAAAGATATCGCTTAAAATGTTTTTATTAGGTCACTTTATAATACCCATATATAAAAGTGGGCGTGGCCGTCAACCGATTTTGACAATTTTTCGTCCAAACATTTGCCTAAGTAAGTATATCACGCCTACCAAATTTCATCGATATATCTGCAACGGTTTCTGAGTTATGACTCATAAAACTTTCAATGTTTGCCCCTTAATAAGTGGGCGTGGCACCGCCCATTTTCCAAAATTGCACCATATTTCTTCATAAGGGCCCGAGCTCAATACGTGTGTGAAATTTTATCACTCTAGCTCTATTAGTGACTGAGATACAAAATTTCCGATTTTTACTATATAGGGGAGGTGGGCGTGGTCATGGTCCGATTTCGCCCATTTTCAATACCATCCGTTCCTGTCTTGATACCAACTTAGATTTCAAATTTCATCAAAATATCTCAATTTTTGCGCGAGTTATCGTGCGCACAGACGGACAGACGGACAGACGGACGGACATGGCTCAATCGATTTCTCTTTTCACCCTGATCATTTTGATATATATAAGTTTATATCTATCTCGATTATTTCATTCTGTTACAATCCACCGTTAGGAAATCAAAACTATAATACTCTGTGTACTAGTACAGCTGAGTATAATAAACACTTTTAAGATATTGGAAATACATGATACATATGTACATACGTGCATACATATATATCTAGCTAAGGGTTTCCGAATCAGACTCTGAAAATTTCCAGTAATGATAAATAAAGCACTTAAAACGAGAATAAATATGTAAATGTTGATAACAAATTGAAACAAAAATTAATTACTTGCATTGTAAGTGAGCGTAAGTAATGATTTTTAATACATACATACATTCTTATAAGCAGAAATGTCTATAAATAGACCCTCATGATTTGTAATGCTTTCACAAAAAATACAATTTAGATAAATTTAATGATAAGGAGCAAGAGGGCGGAGAGGGTTTTGCGTATGTTTTTTCAGGGCCTTCAGTGCAAATACTTATGTACATGTGTTGGATTCACAATGAGTAATGAAGTATTTAACAACAATTATTTTACAAAAGTAACAAATATATAAATGTACATATCGCCCGTTTTATGCAATAGGGATTTAACTCGAAATTTTCGATTTCTGGGATTTTGCCATATATTTCAATAACTGGTTAGTGCCTTTGAGTCTAGTCTTATAAAATACTTAAAAAGATAAAAATGGCGGACATAGAAGTGATTTTGTAGTTAGCCGTAGAAGGAAACTATTTGAAATTATAAAACTTTATTTGCGTTTTCCCAAAAAAAAAATTTTTTTTAGTTAAATCCCTATTGCATAAAACGGGCGATATATACACAGTTGTATACAATCGTTTTTGCAATGCAAGGTACTACATAAGTATTGGTCGCTGTGGTGCAGTGGGTAGAGTGCTCGCCTGCTATGCCAGAGGTCTCGGGTTCAAACCACGGTCCGAGCCAAACAAATTTTTCTAATTAGTAAAAATCCAATTATTGGGTTTTTTAAGAGCAGCGGTCACCTCTCGGCAGTGGGCGGCATACCCTCCGAGAGTATTTCTGCCATGAAAAACTTCTCACAAAAAATGCATTCGCCGTTCGGAGCCGGCATAAAACTGTAGGTCCACCCAATTAGTAGGAAAAACAAAAAGGAGCACACCTCGAATTGGGAGAGAAGCTCGGCCATAAAACTCGTCAGAGTTATAATAGCGCCATTGTATTATTATATTATTATATTACATAAGTATTTATAAAGTATAAATAAAGCACATTGAAAAAAATACTCACATACACAAATAAGTATATACATATGTACACTCAAATAAATTTTAGTATAAATTTTAAACTTTTTTGGTCGATATATAGGACACGACCGAAAAATTATTAAAATTTAAACTTTGAAAAGTTTAACAGATTTTTAAACTTTTAAGGTTTCGATTTCATTCCAAATTAAAATTTATTTTAAGACTTTCAAAAGTTTAAATTTTAAACCTTTTTTTGGTTTAAATTAAAAACAAAAAAATGTCTGCTCCGAAATCCTCTTCATGTTTTTCCTATTGTATCTTCTTTCCTATCCTTTTTTCTTCTTTTCTCCCATATTGTTCTCCCCCCAACATCCCCTTAATCCTTTTCCATATTTTGTTTTTTTCCTATCCTCTTCTTCTCTTTTCGTCCTTCTTCATTTTATCTGTTTCCATGATTATTTTGTGTTTGTTTGTTTCTCCATTCATTCATTCAAATTGTCTAATAACTATAAATGAGCTTTTTATATTGTTCATATCTAGAAAAAGCAAGTTGGAATTTCAAATCAAAAATTAAAATTTTTTTGTTGAAACCAAATTTTACGACCAATGAAAGTTTAAAATTTAATCCTTAAAAGTTTAAATGAGAAAAAGTGTAAGATTTAAAGCAAAAAAGTATCAAATTTATTCCAAAAAATACTTTGAAATATTTGAACTTTTGTAAGTTTGAACTTTAAACCAGAAAGGAATAAGAAACTTTTAAACATTCGAATGTTCAAAATTTAACCCAAAAAAATTTTAAATTTCTTTCCAACCAAATCAAAGTTTAAAAAATATTCCAATATTTATAACAGTGTACATATTGCGTAGCTATGGCGAAATTTGGATATCTGTAAATCAGTGGTCCGCATTTCTGCAAACAATTGTTTGCGCTCAAATCACACCGACACGTTACGCTCTTTCTTTACTAGATGATTTAGTCGTCACTGAGCAAGTATTGTAGCAACATCGCAGAGTGCTTGTCGCTTGTTTGCACGTTGAAAACAATTTACTATGCTACCTAATATCAACGCACGTGGTCAATTTACTATCAAAAATTCGCATACCCACACAATTTCTGTAACCGAATTTGAAGGGCGTGCGTATTAAGCATACTCGACTCCCAATTATCGTTTTGCTGACAGTTGAAACTAAGCATTGTGGGTGATTATTTGCAAAAAAATTTACAATAGCTTTCGATATCGAGTGTGTTAGTTACATATTCCACAAAATAACAAGATTTTCTCGGATTTTCTATATTTTTCAATTTCTTTATCTATATACGCACGTAAGTCAATTTCGGTTCAACGCATATGGAAAATTTGCGGGCGTGCGTCAATTTGAGGCTTGCGTACATATATATGTATTATTTACGCATTGCATTTGCCCGATCACAGTTCGTTCGACCGACCATAGCGCTCTCACTAATACAATCTCAATTTCAAATTTGCCTACCACTGCTGTAAATGATAACACCTATAGACGATATATGTATGTATATGTATGTATGTAGATGTATGATCATACACCCAGTAGGCCCAAAGTTACTACAATCATCAATACCTTCTTACATTTCCTTTAGGAAAGCTAATAACTTCCATTACTATGCCCCATGACTATCGCACGGCGAGAGCCGCCTTCGCATGAATGACTTTGTACGGTAAAAAAAGCAATAAAGCGAAAGCTTCGGGCTTTCATTCCAAACCGCATGCTTTTTTCATATGGTCGTTATTACAATCTTGTTAGGTATTCAGTATGAATGGTAGCAGTATTGTAGTGCTGAATATACAGCTGCCTACCATCTAACTTTGTTATGTATGTATGTACTTCATTCGTGTAAATTTTTCTGTTTCGGTTTACTCTTCTTAACTCCTACTTTAGTCAGTGAAGAATGTATGGTATGTGATCAATTTGTACGTGCCTTTCAACATACTTTAGGAGTTCCTGCGGTATATGTATCTAAAAAAATTAAGTATCCTGGCATGAATAAAACTCGCATCTCCTTACAAATGGGCCTAGTGGGCGTGTACATATGTAGTATGTACATACATATGTATGCCTAGATGTGTTTGTATGTTTATTATTTTCGAGTGCTTATTCACGTCACATATCGCCGTTTAAAGTTCATAACCGCTTATAAAATGTTTTGACATTATTAAAGTAAATGAAAATTAATCTTCCAGGAGAGCATAAAACCGCTTCATTTCAAATTTATTTCTGCGTAGCTACATACAAACTTAAATATAAATAGTTATGTAGATCATTTTGTTAACTAAAGCATCAACTTCGTGTAATAGTAGGAACAAATTGAATTATTGGGAAATTTTATTTTTGGCACAAGTATCGCTTAGGTGGTTATGAAATTTCACTTAGGCCGTTATGAAGTTTAAACAATGATATGTAGATATAGAGCTATTTATTTATTGCCATTCTGATATTGAATTACTGCATTTATCGCATCCACTCGTAAAACTCTCCACAAAACAAATATATGTATGCATACTTATTGCTTTAAAAAAAAAAAACAATTTAGATAACACAGTTCAACAATTTTACAAAAATGTTATTCAACACAAATAAGCGTTAAGAATTATGCAAAAGCATGTCTCCGAGAACAACTTTGCCGAATACAGTGCTAGTCCAGAGCGTTTGAGTTCTTTTTTAAGGCAAGTTAACATTTTCGAAGTTTATTATTTATAGTATATTTTAACCCTCTAACAGCCACGCAAATTTTTTACTCGTTATCACAATGGATGGTAACAAACAATGGCACGCGAAGGGCTGAAATATTTCACATAAATTTTAAACAGACAATTCTGAAGAGCTTTGCCAAAGACTCAAAACTTATATGGAGTAATTTTCTTTGCGCTTTTATGTCGTAAAATGAGACTATTCTGGGTCACAACAATATTTATGCTTTTATTTTCATGCGTATGCATGGACGAGGACATATACATATGTATGTATATACGTATGTATGTATACAACTTTGGCACCTTGCAGGGAACTCAATAACTAGTGAGCAAAATTTCTAGTTCCGAACTAGCGAAAAGGTGTCAAAGGGGAACTAGATCAATTGTAGTTAGACCCCGACCACTTCAGGAGGAGTGAATTGAGTAACCATTATAAGACACACTTTGATTTGTATGCAATTTCGATGCAATTCTCAGATGTTTAGTGAAGCGTTTTATATAAAGAGTTTTCTATTTGCATATTAACTTGTATGAAATGAAATGTTCCCCTAATTATGCTTTTCCGATCCCTCAGGATTATTTTTAATTTTTTTTATTTTATTACTTTTTAAATATTATTGTAAATTTTTATTAAATAAATAAATAAAAAAAAAAATAAATTAGTTAAAAAAAAAATTATCATCCACCTTGACACAGACAGGATTCGAACCCGCGCCCCTCAGATTGAAAGGCACATGCGTTAGCCAGTCGGCCATCGCGCCACTTGCATGAAGTGTGTCAAATGCTTCACTTAAACGGCAGATGTAAAACTGTAGAATTTGTAGATACTTGTAGCTAGTTCAGAACTGTCGAAAATGTGCCAATAAACGAACTAGTGTAAACTGTAGAATTTAGTACTAGTTCGGAACTATCGAAAATGTAGTGCAGAGAGTGACAATTGACACCGCCTAGGACATCGCCGTGTTAAATTCGCCAGTTGATAACATGGAAAAGAGATCTAGCTCACACTAGTAGTGTCGAAAAATGCACTAGAAGCGACCTAGTTCGGAACTAGAGATTTTCCCTACAGGGTATGTATAAACACATTTAAGCTATATTTTCCCAGAATTTGGTAAAATAAAAATTTAATTGATTTGGCCGCACTTAAAAAGACATGAAGTTGAAAGTTTATCAACCTTCTTCAATAACAATTTTCTTCTCCAACACATACCTACATATTTTTAAAGAAAGGGTGAATACACTGCGCGCCATATACATTATTTACCTATCATTATCGTAATGAAATGAAATTAAAAAAAAAAAAAACAGCAAACCAACAAACAATTAATTTCAAAAAAAAAAAGAAAACACTTAAAACTGTGAAGTATCCCGAAAATTCATCTACAATCTCCTACACACCTACTCGTATATTAAAACCTTAATATTTTCAAGCATGCAAAGTAAATGTGTAAGTAACTCTAACGACGGGATTCATTAGCCTAATCAACCAAGTGTGACCTACTTTTCCCCTTTTTTTGAAGAATAATGAAGCCCTCTTAACTTGCAAAACAATCAAGAACGAAGTAAATTACTTAAGCATTAACAGGTAGCCACTTGTAATGTTGGAGAGCCGACCACAAAAAAAGTAGAGGAGCAGCAACCGGCACGTAAAACTTGACTTTATTTTAAATTACACAATGCTTTTTGTTTTTTTTTCCTTTTTTTTGTTTACGCAAACGTGTACCTATTTCTGTATAAAACTAAATTTCAAATGGGGTAAAATAACTAACTTTACGCCTCTGGCTGTCTCCTAATGAATGCGGGAATGTTAATGTAGATTTAAAAAAAAATATACATATTTTTTCAGTATATCTTAATTAATGCCTAGACACATAGAACTAGACTGAGTTTTTTTGTGCCGCTATTCTAGCTCTTACTCTATTCACTCACATGGTATCTACGCAAAATAACCTAGTAAAAGTTCTACGTCGCGCACTTTTATTTTGACATGTGAGTAGTCCACTTTCAAAAAGGGCTATGTGAAATATTTTCGATTTCGAGTTTTTAATGGATTGTGCAACAGTATTTACAGGTGTATAATATCATGTATTGTGGAACGATTTTCCGTCATCCCTTGTCAAGTTTGGTTTGGAGACAAACCGGTTTCGGCTAATATGCGCCATCTTCAGTGTCTTCTTTCGTTCTGAGTTATTTTGTGTAAGTTCGATAGTATTTATAGTGACTAACTTCCGTCGTTTTGTTCAGGTACTTCGTGTTCATGTGATGTGTTCGTGCATTCGTGCGTGTGTGTGTGTGTGAGTCTGTGTTGTGTGTTTAGGTATGCAAATCTATTTTTTGTCATATTTTCATTATTGTACCCTCATTAACCAAGTAGGTAAAAGTCCGTTATTGTCCGTTTGTGTGTTGTTTTGTTTATGTCGGTTTTAGGTCTTTTGTCCTCTTTCGGGTATAGTAGCTTAAGCGGTTCAAATAATGTATCCGATGCGGTGTTTATTTGTTCATTTATTATTTTACCTACGAATGTTTTTTGTTTGTATATCTCCATATTTTCTAATATGTTAAGTCGTCTTCCTTTATGCTGTATGTGGAGAATTTTAGCTGTTTTTCCTATTTTCATGGGTGTACACTTGTTTTCTGCCATGTGGTTGGCGAAATTTGATTCCACTGTCGTTGATGATTTTCTTATTTTCTTATTGTAATCCCTTATGTGTTCTCGATATCTCGTCTTGATTTGGCGTCCTGTTTGTCCTATATAACTGTTTTGGCATTCGCAAGTCAATTTGTATACGCCTTGTTTGTCAAAGAGGTCTTCCTTGTTAATGTTGTTTCGTAGAAGTTTTCCCATATTGTTCCTCGTTTTAAATGCTGCATTAATGTTATATTTTTGGAAAACTTTAGCCAACTTGTAAGATGTTGCTCCGGTATATGATAGGACTGCCCATTTCTTCTCTTCTTTTTCTTTGGTTTCTGACTTTCTTGAATTTATGTTTTTTTGTATTTTCTTCACTAAACTTTTTTGATATCCGTTGTTCTCTGCGATTGTGTATATTGTGCTCAGTTCCTTGTTGTAAGCTTCTTTTCCTAACGGGGTTCGTTCAAGTCGTGTTAATAAATGTCTGAAAGCGGCGTTCTTGTGCTGTTGAGGATGGTTAGATTTATTGTGTATTATTGTATCTGTTGCTGTGGGTTTTCTGTATATTTCGTAAGTAAATTTGTTAGTCTCTTTGTTTATTTTAATTGTTAGGTCCAGGTAGTTGATTTTTCCATTTTTCTCTGTATCCATAGTGAATTTTATATTTTTGTGTTGGCTGTTGAGGTGCTCCAAAATTTGTTCTTCTTTATTTTCCGATATTAGGCAGATGATGTCATCTACATACCTGGCATAAAAATTTACTCCCAAATTTGCCGTCAGTTCTTCCATATAAATTTCTTCCAAATGTTGCATAAATACTTCCATAAGGATAGCTGATGTGGGGCTACCCATGCCTAGTCCGTGAGTTTGTCTGTATATTTTATTGTCAAATTTAAAATAATTCTGGTCCAGGGTTACTCTCAGCGTATTTACTATCTCTGTAGCAATGTCTTTGTTCGTTTTCTCTGTCAGTATTTTAGTTAAAGTTTTTAGTGTTTCTGTCGTTGGTATCGAAGGGTATAGATCCTTCACGTCAAATGATACCAGTTTTGAGTCCTTGGGTACGTTCAGGTTGTTCAGTTTGTTGACTAGTTCCGTCGTGTTTTTGATTGTGTATTTATTGGATAGGTCTAGTTTCTCGGTTAGTAGCTTGTTTAGATGTTTTGATAGTCTATATCCTGGTGCCGACTTATGGTTTACTATTGGTCGCATAGGTATTGGTCGATTATTGAATTTAAATTTTTCCGATGAAACTTGATCGATATTTTATGATTTTTATTTTTTCGATCAAAAATAATTGTTATAATTGGATTTAAATTTTTCCGATCAACTTTAATCAATATTTTTTTATTTTTTCTCCGTAGTAAACTTTTTCAAACGTTAGTGAATCCTATATTTGATGGCTTGAAGTTGACGATCGTGCCAACATTGGCGCAGTTCTATTTGAAAACAAAATTTGCAAAAAAAAAAAGTTTTTAGAGTTTATTATAATCGGAAAAATTTAAATCCAGTAATAACAATTATTTTTGAATCGATATTTTATCGATCAAATTTCATCGAAAAAATAAAAATCAAATTATAACGATTAAAAATGATTTTTTTTTATAAAAATAATAATCGTTACGGTCCCTGATTTAAATTATATAGAAATTGTATATTATTAGGCAATGCCTAAAAGTTTAAATCTCACAAAAAAATGTGAAGTTACTTAGGTACATACACAAATATTTAAAAAAAAAGATATTGATATTTTGGCCCATACTGAAAACTTAATACATTTTATGAGTAGGGGAATGGGATATGGGATATGGTATGATTTTCATTTTTCAGTGCTCAGCGACTATGATAAAATGAATAGTCTCACGGTCCATAACTAGATACCTTTACTTATGAGCTTCTGGTCAATCTGGCTACTCGACTATGCGCGAGTCTAAGTCGATGTCAATGCATAGCAACTATGAAAAAAATGGTTTCAAGATCCCTTCCCTTTATTTGGGCTAGATATCTCAAATGCTGAATGACTAATCTATGTTCAAAGAGACAGGCAGAGAGAGAGAGAGATAAATGGACAGACAAA
The DNA here is from genome assembly GCA_960531455.1 of Urophora cardui. NCBI lineage: Eukaryota > Metazoa > Arthropoda > Insecta > Diptera > Tephritidae > Urophora > Urophora cardui. The sequence continues at coordinate 47,168,401 of OY482673.1, forward strand.
AAGATATGACTTGATCGATTCAGTTCACGATTATGATGCTATTATCGGCATAGATTTTTTAGGTCTATAATCTATCCATCTGGTACTTACAAACATCGAACACATTATCTACCTATATTTTCTTTATTTAACGTAGTAACACAAGTCAAAGCATTAACTAATTTTTGCACAAATAAGTACTAAAATACATACATATGTATGTATATATTTTTTCTATTTTTATTGTGTTTTTTATGTTTTTTGTTAATATAAACCCAATTTTATTCACATGTCAATAACATAAACCACACAAACGTCTTTGCTTAACTTTTAGCCTTTTTACACGCTAATCAATTCAAATTATTGCCTTTTTTTGCAAAAGCCTAAAGTTATAAATTTTATGTTGATTGTGACCTTTACGGATAGATATTTGCATGCAATATGTAGTAAGTTACGGTTTAATTTTCAACTGTAGCAATCACAACTTTTTTCGATTAACGAATGTACATATCTAAATACATATGTACATACATATCGTCGGCCAGGGCCGTGCGCACGGGGGGGTTTTGGGGGTTAAAACCCCCCCCCCCCCATGACCAAATCTAAGTTGCAATGATTTTGCAAACATTTTCAAAATACAGTTTATAAATTTTGCATTGAATCTTGACTCATAATTTTTGACAAAACTAGTTACAATAATTTTACGGAAGAAGAAATTGGTGAAAGTTGCAAAAAATAAGATTGGCCAATACAAATATGTTTATCTTAGCGAAAAATGTATGCGAATGCAAACCAAAATTAAACCCCCCCCCCAAGGCTAATTCCTGCGCACGGCCCTGTCGTCGGCCTAATGCCAGAAACACGAATGTGAAAAATTTTGAATGAATATACATACATAATATGTACGTGTATGTACATAAGCATATATAAAAATATTAATTGTTATTACATCAATATATACCCGACAAAGAGCAGACATCGCACTTAAAAAAATTTTCACTTTCATGTTTCTGGCAGGAGGTCGACGATATGTACATACGAGTACCTACTAAACAAATAAGCAAAGTTTCAATCTGTCGGATGATAATTGTTTAAGTTTGCATAACAAATAGTAGACAAAAAATTAAATAAAAAGGAAATACATATTTAAATATACATATGTATACTCGTATACATACATGTGTGTGTGTATAAATATTTATGTAAATCTACTAGCAAACATGAATGGTTAATTGGCGAAAATTAAAATTTAAACTGGGTTAGCAAAGCATTAGTTAAATGCGAAGCGTTAGCGTAATACGCTTTCGAATATGTGATATAGTACATACATATGTATATAAATACATACTAGTTTTAAGTATATATACATATGTACATACGTATATATGTAGATACTTATGTACTTACATAGTCATTATAGTATGACTGTTTTATAGCTTTTTTATTATAGTTTATTCTTTTATTAGTTTTTGTACATATATAATAAGTATGTACATACATATATACATATATAACGAGTGTATTGATGCGTGATTATTGTCTCATTTTTGTAATATTGTTTTGCTTTGTAATGCTTGTTTTGTTCTTAGTTTCATAGTAATGGAAAGGTTTTTTATCCCAAAAAGCTTTGTAAGCAGATAGCTATACATATTATATATATACACGTCTAGGTATATACATATACATATATATACACATATTTAAACATATACATACATATGTATGTATCTATATCGCTTTATTGCCATTGTACAAATGAGATATCATTTTTTATCCTTTTCTTTTGTTTAACGCCCTTCACACGAAAATATTTATATTATTTGCTAAATAATATACCTATGTACATATATACGTATATTAAAATAAAAAGTAAGCCAAAAAAATAAATGAAATAAAAATAAATAAAGATAAATTGTAGGTATTCAATTTAAAAAGGGGGATCTCAGTTTATACTAATTTCTCTGGGCTAAGTTTACTTTCGTTTAGTTTAATCTATATATATATATAAAAATCAAGCCCATTTCTTTGTCGCCGGCTTTCGCCCAAACGCGTGGAGGGATTTTGACCAAATTTACACACCAGCTTAGTACCTTGCCCTAGATGGTTTATATACATATTTTTTTCAAATCCGGAAGTCGGTTCCCGAGATATAGGTCAAAAGGTCAAAACATGGATCCGGATTTCCCCTGAATATTTTTGGACGATATTGGTATCAAATGAAAGGTATTGATCAGAGAATTTACATAGAGTAGTACTCATTGTGATTCCTAGGTCGGGTCTCCAGATATGGGTCAAAACGTGGACCCGGATGACCCTCGAATGTTTCTGAGCGATATTGGAATCAAATGAAAAGTGTTGAGCAGAGAATTTACACAGAATAGTACTCAATGTGATTCCTAGATCGGGTCTCCAAATATGGGTCAAACGTGGACCCGGATGACCCTCGAATGTTTCTGAGCGATATTGGTATCAAATGAAAGGTATTGTGCAGAGAATTTATATAGAATAGTATTCATTGTGATTCCTAGATCGGGTCACCAGATATGGGTCAAAAAGTGGACCGGGTGACCCTCGAATGTTTCTGAGCGATATTGGTATCAAATGAAAAGTCTTGATGAGGACTTCAGCACAGAACTATTATAATTGTGATGCCTAGCCCGGGTCTCCAAATACAGGTCACAAGGTGGACCCGGATGACCCTCGGATGTTTTTGAGCGATATTGGTATCAAATGAAAGGTCTTGATGAGGACTTCAACATAGAACTATTTTATTTGTGATGCTTAGGACGGGTCCCCAAATATGGGTCAAAACGTGGACCCGGATGACCCCGAAAAATTTCTCAGTGATATTGGTATCAAATGAAGGGTTTTGAGCAGGGATTTTACAGAGAAATGAACTCATTACGATCCCTAGGTCGGGTCCCAAGGTGTGGGTTAACACGCGGACCCGGACAACACCGGGATATTTCTCAGGGATGTTCGTACCAAATGAAAGTGCTGAGCAAGGCCTTTACACAGAGTTGAACTGATTATCATTCCTAGGTCTGGTCCCTAAATGTGGGTCAAAACGTGGACCGGGATGGCCCCGGAAAATTTCTGAACGATATTGGTGTCAACTGAAAGGCAGGGCTTTTACATAGAGATGAACTCATTATGATTCCTAGGTCAGGTCCCCAGATGTGGGTCAAAATGTGGATCCGGATGGCCCCAGATAATTTCTCAGCGATATTGTTATTTAATCACAGCGCATGACGGTTCCTAGGTGGGATCCCAAGGTATGGGTCAATATGTGGACCCGGATAAAATCGGGATATATCTTAGGGATATTGGTACCAAATGAAAGGTGTTGAGCGGACTCTCATGTAGGGCCGTACCCATTACGATTTCTTGGTCAAGTCTCCAGATACCGTACCCATTATGGTTTCTAGGTCAAGTTCCCAGATGTGGGGCAATAAGTGGACCCGGATGAGCCTGGGATGCTTCTGAGCAATACTCATATAAAATGAAAGTGTTGACAGGGTCTGCTATATAGATATATTCATAGTGATTCTTAGCCCCGATACCCAATTATGGGTAAAAGAGACGATTCGGACGCAACGGAATGTTTTTAAGCAATTATGGTATCAAATGAGAAGTGGAATGCAGGGTATGTTATGCTAAACCCAGTTGCCTAGGGAAAGGGGAAGAGTAATGAGACTGGGAAAGGCAAAGGGACGGAAAAGGAGAGGGAGAATATAATAAAAATGGAATGAAGAGGATGGGGAGAGAGACAGTAAGACAGGGAATTAGAGAAGGAATAAGAGGGGGGAATAAAAAGAAGAAAGACAGAAAAGGAGAGGTAAGAGAGAGCGGTAGAGAAAGGGAAGCGGAAACGAAAAAGGAAACGGAAATGAAAGGAAAGATAAATGGAAAGGGAAAGAGAAAGAGAAAAGTAGAGGGAAAGGCAGTTGGAGACTAATACGAAGAAAAATGGGATAAGAACATGAAGAGGGCCAATTTTTGAAAATATAAATTTTTTCCTTCACTTTTTTTAAACTTATCTGAATTGTGCTGAGCTCTGCAGCCCGAGGTAATTTGGGTTTCTAGATACTTCCAACATATTTTAAAGTGTGCCGTTTTTCGCTTCAAGTATCTATAATTGAAAGTGGGCCAAAGCAAAGCTTGGCCGGGTACAGCTAGTTATTCATAAATATAGTTTTCAAGTTCCTTACGTATACATTACTTATGTACACATGCAAACACAAATACCTATAAATACGTTTGTACAAATATATATGTACCTACATATGTTTCCAAACACAATTACTAGCACATCACTAGTGCATTAGCTCAGTCGGTTCCACCTGCACTTAAATATAACAATTAAACAATGCCATTACAAACAAACAAATATGTACAAATGTAAGTCAAGTAGGTGCAAATTAAAATTCCACTGCGAAAATACATACATACATAAGTTTTACGTTTGTACAGCATCATCACAGTTACCAGTAAGAGTAACGTGAAAAGCGAGCGTGAAAAGAGCTTACAAAGTTCGTTATTATGTACATTGTAGTGAGCGTTTTATCGGTAAAGCTTGAGGAAGTGAGTGAAAGCTCCTGAAAATAACTGAAACCGTTTCGTTGTTTATGCTCTTCCTAAAGTTTTAAACTAGGGGAAGTTGAAAGTAAATTTTATAAAAAGCTCATATATGTATTTTAATTAGGTTTTGAAAGCTATAGGGAGTGCTCTAAATCTCCTGATATTAACATAAACCTATAAATTTCTTACAGATAGTTTCTTCAAGCTAAAACCGGGAGAGATGAAAGTAAAATGTTTAAAAAATCGTACATTTTATTAAGCTTTTTGTTGCTGGTGAAAGCTCTACCGACTGGGTGAAAGCTCTTTACAACAAAAATTAAAAAAAATTTCTAAATAAATTTCGTGCTAGTCACTAAAAAATTGCATTTAAAAAAGAAGTTTGACAGCTTTTTGATCACTCATGAACTGATTTTTTCGCCCATATTTTATTACATTTAACAAAACTTAAACTCAATAAACAACAACATATTAAACAAATATCGCCAAGCACAAACGTTTAAGTCCGTAAATATTTACTTTCCCAAATTATAGTGTTTTAGCGACGCACTTTGAAACACACACGTACTTTGAAACACACACGTAATTTTCTGTGTGAACAAGCAGAAAAGCAGTGAAAAAGTCAAAGAGTTAATTGCTATAAAGCACAGTATGTAATTAAAGATAAAAAAAACAGATTTTATCAGACAAATGTGTTACATCAGGGTGTTACTTAGTTGCTTAAGCGCATTACAAGTAAAAGTTTGGAGCACTCGCTTTTAGCCAGACGCTTAACTCGTTGGTGCGAATTTTTGCGGCAGAGTATGTACTAAATACATACTTACATATCTTCTTCGATGCCTTATGTAGTGCGTGCAGCATGTATGCATTTGCTGAATGGTGTGGCGTGAATTGCCAACTAAAATATGTACTCAGGTACTCAGGTAACTTGCAAGTGTCGCATGTCACATTGTGATAAATAATTCGCTGTGATGACACAACGCAAAGCATTCCCAGTCATTGTAAATAAGTATAAATACATATATATTTATTTGTGCAACTTGCAAGACCGTTTGTGTAAGACGTAAAACGTGCTTCAAGTCAAATTGCATATGTACAAAGATACGTACATATTAATGTACATATGTACATTAGACCTTAACAGAAATAAGTTTTGCTTTGAAATTTGTAAAGTACATTACACTTGTCCTCTCGATAATTACATATTAGTATTCGATCAAAGCTCAAATTACAAAAATCTGAAGAAACCAGTAAAAAATGGCGCTGCTTACGGCCAAAATAAATAAAATTGAGTTAATTTTCGAATTTTCAGAAATGAATAAAAATAAATTATTGGTTATAATGCGAGCTTTTTATTTTGCTTGCCAGTTGACACAGTCTAAACTGAGCTTTGCTTTATATCCACTACGTTTTTGTTTAGTTTTATTTGTTATTGTCACACAACTTAACTAAAAATAGTTTGAAAGTTGTTGTAAAGGTTACGTAAGGGTCAAAATTAATTAGTTTTCGCGCATGAATAACTTCTACTATTTATATTATGGATAACAAATTGTTTGTAAACGTTTATGACATGGTATAAAAAATACAGGTATGTGCATTGTCATTTTGACGCTGTCTTTTTGATTAAAAAGCAGATTTTTGAAGTTTGATCTTATGTCAGTTTTGGAGTATAGCGATGCCAGACTTTTATTTTTTGAATGTGTAGATTTTTGTTTGAAAGTTTGGGTATTTCAGGAATCAAAGGACAGAAAGAGAAAGCAGATTTATGGAACTTCCGGTAGCTCCTCTTCGCTCACTCCACAAATCTTCATCCACTCTACGCGAATAAAGGGTATCGTCGGAAATTGGAAAAATTATATATCACCATCTTTGCAGCCATATTTGGTATTATTGCACCGCGGAAATAAGCATCTCATATTGTTAAAAACTAGGGTACATATTTTTTTGTAATTGGATTGGACATATGTATGTACATACATACATATATAGACTGAAATGCTCACTTGGTATGGTGGTATACATACATATCGTCGTTTAAACTTTAAAGTGCAAAACCGCGTGACATTTTTGCCAAAAATGAGATTTCATCAAAAATACATTCCTGGCGTCCGTCCCCATCCATTCATGCAACAATTTTGAGATTCACACAACGCAATTCCAAATAATGACACAGTTTCAAAACCGCTTATTTTAAGGAAATTTTTCGAACCAATACCGCGAATAATAGCTTTTATTGCTTTATGACTGTACTGTAATGTACTGAAGTTGATTATACTTTCATAAACACGAAATGGATTATAACTTTGCTTTATTGAAGACAAGTTTTTACGTACGCCTGCAAAACCGCCTATACGTCACTATGGAACAAAATAAAAGACGAAACTGTTTTTCGCCAAAATGATATTTGGATTAAGAATATAATCCAAAAATCTACCTTGGTGTGGATGTGGGTTTGCAAAATTCCGAACCGTTTTGAATTAAAACAGTTTTTACTGTCTCCTGTAAAATTTGGGTGGTAGCGGATACGCGGTATTGCACTTTATGCGACGATATGGAGTTATAATAGATCAATCTCCAAAACCTCCCCAAACTATATACCAGAGTGATCACAAAGCCTAAATTAAAAGTGATCGTAACTACTAAACTAAATTAAAAACTCACGGAGAATAGCGGAAAGGGGCTACTTTGTAGTACGGCCAAACTGATATTCCGCGAAGTAAAACTCCGAAATGAATCTTTTATGAATCACTGATGAAATTCATCTATTACTGAGGAGGCATCAGTGAGTACTTTCAAATAAAGACTGCTGAATTTTTCATATAAATGGTTTTCTTTTTTCAAAAAAAAATAATAATAATAATAATAATAAAAATTGTACTCAGAAGAATCATCAACGATCATTCAGCAGTGAAACAAATTTACTGCAGGATGTGTAATTTTTTCAAATTGAAAAAATTTCTTTCAATTCAAATTGAAAAAAATTCGCTACTATGAATACCATGGTTACAATTTATTTTTAAAACAAAGCAGTGAAAAATGCCATTAATGGAGGATTTTTATCATTGAGTATGGCAGCACGAAATATCATAATCTGCTTAATTGTCAGGTGGTTAATATGGCGACGAAAACTTGACGTTTGTTTTACCTGGTTTATGACTGAGAAAAGCAATTAAATAAATAAAAAAAAAATGACAAAGTGAATGTTTTGAAAATCTCCAATTGTCTTTTTACATACATACATATGTATACCGATATACCAAAGCAAGCGTTCTCGAAGCCCTGATAACACTACTCGACACCAAAAATCACCAAGAATAAAATAATACTTTTCTAAAGCGAAATTTTACGCTGATTCCGAATATCATCTCCATTTTTTTGTGGCAGACCCAGTTTTTGAGATATTGGTAAAAATGTGGAAAAGGCCATATATGCAAGACATTGCATCAGATAAGTGCATCAAAAAGTTTTATTATACATCGTGGCGATTTGACATCTAGGAAGCGCTGGTAGAGGGACCTCCAACAAACATTTTTTGCCTTCCTCCGAAATGGGTCAAGTAGTTTGGTTACAATGGCAAAAATAATGCAAAAGATTTGAAAAAAATCTAATTTTTTTTAAAGAAATTTCAGATTTGACTGTCCTAAAATCAGAAAAATTGTATAGGGGACAAAAAGTTAGCCCCCCTGTCCTATAGAGAATTTAATTGTGAACATTTTAAGACCAATTGTGTAATAATCGGATGTACCGTTATTTATATTTATCTATTTTTATTGAAAGTCCTTAACCAAAAATTTTCCGGAAGAGTAAAATTTCAACAACAAAATTGGGTTTATTCATAAAATTTAATTAAGGAGTAATACTCAAGATTATTTCAATCCATTTATTACGTGTTTTGAAGTGCACAATAACTCTCAAAACAGCGATTAATAGGAAAAAAATTAATTGAATAAAAAAATATCTGTATTTCGACATTTTAAAGAGAGGATAAATAATGAGCGATGTGAGTAAGTACTTTTGACTACTCTTTTGTGATTTTCTGCATTTCTAACACGTATGATTGTCCAAAAAATAGTCTCCCATCATATCCTCATACCAAGACCCTTGATATCGCCATTCAAAAACTATTAAGTCCTGATGAAATCTCTCACCCTGTTTATCATATTTAGCACCATGATATTCGGAATCAGCGTAAAATTTCGCTTTAGAAAAGTATTATTTCATTTTTGGTGGTTAAAGTTGATCAAAATTTGTCGAGTAGTGTAATTATATACATATGTACATATATAGTCCCATATGAGTCCGAAACATGTGTGAAACATGAGTCCGATATGCCCTGCAGTAAAAGTCCGCAATCAATCCTTAATGAATCACTGATGCAATTCACCTATGACGAGGAGGCATCAGTGAATACTTTCATATAAAGACTGCTGAATTTTTCATATAAATGGTTTGCTTTCCTCAGAAAAAAAAAAAAACAAAAACAAATAAAAATAAAAATAAAAATATACTGAGTTATGACGACAGTGATGAATATTCAACAAAGAATCATCACTGATCCTTCAGCAGTGAAACAAATTTACTGCAGGGTGAATCCGAAATATGTATATATGGATAGGAAATTTTTATTTAAATTTTTTTATTTTTTATTATTTAAAATGATAATTGTAATTCATAGGTGCTATTTCGAAAAGGGGAAGTATAAAAGCAACACCAAAGTTCAATATAATATTTAATATTCCACTATATGATGGCGTTGGATTGAATTTCAGGTGGATTTCAGGTTCGAATCCGGAGTAGAATGCAAAATAGACTAGAATATAAAGCAAGCAGTGAAGTTGAAGAAGGTTCCACAATGATAGAAGAGAGGAACAAGCGGGTGAGAATGGAGAGAGGATGAAGAGAACTTGGTCAGTCGAAGGAAAATGCAAAAAAAAATATTTTTTGGTTTTACTAGTCATAAAAGAAGGAAAAAAGAGTTATAAATATGAGTCCAATGGGAGTCTTCTATAACTATTATTCAGGTGCATATGATGTATGAGATTAGGGTCATGTCCTGCGACCACCTTAGGAACAGAAATATATACATTTCGGACTCCAAAATTCGCTCATAATGAGTGTGAACGCTTCATTTTGGCAGTACTTTCTCGCTCTTTTATGACTCCAAATTTTTGCTGGTACCTTTCCAATCTCAAATCGAATTTTAAATAAGAGAAATCGAGGGCGTTTGTCTAAAAATATGCCAATTTTTATTTTTAATATATGCTTCTAACTTTTGCCGTACAGAGTTTGAGTGCAATGAACATTGGTTCCGCTATGATGTAGTGGGTAGAGTCAGAAGTCCCAGAATCGAGTCGAACATGGTTCTGTAATTATGTTTATGTCACATACTTATGTACAAGTATCTAAAACTCACCATATTCTGAAAACAAATTTTTAGTCTTTTTTAGCTATCTGTATACAACTGCTTATGTTCTTATGTACAGAATCGGATTTCGAAGAAAAGCGTTCATTACAAATCAAATGCCGATGGCGAATACTTTCCTAAAGACTTTTTTTATTACTAAGTTTTGCTCACTGCAAACTCCGAGCTTTGAGATTATTGAATTCGCGATCCGCTTTCCGCAATTTTACTTAGTTTATAAATTGTGGCTATGGAAATCAATTAACTAAAATTCAGTGTTTACTCAGATTGCATATAAAAAAGAAGCAAAATCTCCTTGAACAGACCTTTTTTCTAAAATAAATTAAACAAAGATTTCAATTTAAGTTAAGCACACACTCACTAAAATTCAGCTTGTAAATTTTTGTTACATTAAAGCATTTAAAAAACTGTCATTGACATGTTAAATGACTTAATTGTAATAGCGTTAAATATAAATATTTATGTACCCACGAAAGAGTCGAATATGAACTATACAAGTTACATATACATACATATGAAAACACAGAGATTTAAGTAATGATTTATGTATGAAGAAGTGCATACGAATATAAAAGTGAAATGACAAATTAAAGTCACAAACTTTTAATGGCCCCAAATCACCTTCAAAATTACTTACAACTCAGCAAATACGAATATGTGATTAAGGAAAAGTTTTAAACAAGAAAATAACTGAGCAGCTGAATTTTATAAAAACATGTGCATATAGTATAAGCAATTATATATGTATGTACATAAATATGGCTCTCCGCATACATACATACATATATGCATATTGAACGCGTCGCGGTTTAGATTTGATCTAATTTACTTTCCTAAACAGCAAGTGTGACAACTTAGCACGCACGTACGCACTTTATAGTGTCAAACTGCATAAAATAAGAAACCCAGATAAGCAGACTGCCGGACCTTACCATGTAATAGGCAACAGACAGCGCAAAATTAATCAACAAATGCGCTTCTGGGTCAAGATCGTTCATTGCATCGATATAAATGGAAGTAGATAAGCAAAAACGGTAGCCAGCCAGTCAGACAACAACTTTATCCATAACAAAATGTGGCAATAACAAACCATACAAAATGCATTAAAGAGGAAAATCAGTTGCTGTTAGCTTTATAAATTGTTTATTAAGTATTATAATAATAATAATACAATGGCGCTATTATAACTCTGACGAGTTTTATGGCCGAGCTTCTCTCCCAATTCGAGGTGTGCTCCTTTTTGTTTTTCCTACTAATTGGGTAGACCTACAGTTTTATGCCGGCTCCGAACGGCGAATGCATTTTTTGTGAGAAGCTTTTTCATGGCAGAAATACTCTCGGAGGGTATGCCACCCACTGCCGAGAGGTGACCGCTGCTCTTAAAAAACCCAATAATTGGATTTCTACTAATTGAAAAATTGTTTTGGTGTTTGCTCGGACCGTGGTTTGAACCCGAGACCTCTGGCATAGCAGGCGAGCACTCTACCCACTGCACCACAGCGGCCACGAGTAAGTATTACTTGAAGCGTAAAATTGCAGCAATAAAGCCGCTGAGAAATAAAAACTTACTTGCGTGTCGGCTACTATGTGCTCATGCAAAACAAAGACTTAACTAGTACGTGTATGTGTATAAAAATATGTACATATGTGTGTATCTATGTTTTTATATCTCTAAATTGTCAATTGCCTTGAAATGAGATTAAAATTGGTGCATACATGCTAAAATTAGAAAATCTAATTAAATGAGACAAGTCAATGAATTAATTAAATTTGATTTGGATTTTGGTAAGCAAAGCTTTTTTTAATTTTTTTAAACATTGCAATTGTAAGGTTAGAAGTTCATGTATGAATGAAATCACTTGCAATAAAAATATGAAAATATGTAAATTCGAAGAAAATATGAATACTAACTTTTACCACTAAAAGATTCTGTTTAAAGAATGCCAAATAAAGGTTTAGCATGAAAGAAGTGTCAGCAGTGTAAAGCAGAAAATCTTATACTTATACCAATTTTCTCTGTGTACCATCAGATTTTGTAAGATTATACATAATATCATCTTTTCAACGACATCAAAATCGTGTTGATAGGATAAACGAAGAAAAAGTTATGTATATTGCAATACGAGTATATGACTTAACCTATGAAAAAGGGGTTTTTGGCCCCTAACTCCAGATTTTGAGGGTGTATTGGAAATTCTAAGTATGTAGTCCTATGTTAACCTCAAAAAAAGTACTTTAAAGGTTTTTTTTTTATTTTGTCACACAGTGTATCATTTCAATATTTAAACAAAAGACTGAAGAAACAAACTTCAATTTGCATATGGATATGGATGGATGCGTATAAAATCCTCAAATATGGATATATTTTCTTCATTTAAAAACTGCGTAATAGTTCTTTTAATTCTCTGTAAAACGATACAAAGATCATCTAATTCATTTACTTAATACGATATATGTGTTATTTGGCTTGAAAAAAATGCCTATGGTGAGATTTTAAACTTGGTTGCACAAAACTGCAATAACTGATGCAGATACGTGGAAATCGTATATGAGAAAATTGTTCACCTATTCATTTTGAATGAAAGTGTTTATCTTGCTTTTTCACGCAGAATGACTATTTTCGGAGTTATAAAGAAATAAAAGTGCAAAACCATATATCTGAACAATCAGTTGTATGGCAGCTATATGTTATAGTGACCCGATATCGACGATTTTCAGGGAATAGATTAAGGCCAATACGAGTACAAATTCTCCAAAGTTGCATGTCCTTAGCTATTTAAATACCGAAGTTATAGCTAAAAATGTCTATATCTGAAAAATCGGTTGTATGGCAGCTATATGTTATAGTGATCCGATTTCAATTATTTTCAGAAATAGTTAAGGTAATACTATAATATTGTCACGTGCAAAGTTTTGGCAATCTATCTCATAAACTGACTGAGTTATTAACAAAAAAGGCCAAATTGATGGTGATTTTTAAATACCGTTATCTCGAAAACCGGAGCCAATTTGGGAAAACTGAAGGCGGCATTGAACTTAGAATGCCCCAATTAAGTAAGAAAAACTGTCAAAATTTTTATGCGAGTAAAGGGTTCCAAGCCTGAGTAAAGTTTATAGACGGAAAAAAAATTACCTTCAGGGCTCTGAAACTTCTTTCCTGAATATCTCGAAAACAAGAGCAAACTTTGACTTTCTGTAAATGCCATCGTATTCTACAGCCAAAAATTTAGTTGGTGTGTATCGGCGTTTCGCTGTGATATTTTGACCTCCCTACAGTGTAATCAATTATTTGATCAAATTCAGTTATTGGAGCCAAATCGAATGAACCTTCTATTGTAAAAGATGCTTATTTTTCAATGAATTTATGTATATTAGAAGTGATATCTTATTTATTTGATTCATTGATGATTAAATTATAGTCAAAATAAGTCAACCATTTTCTAATTGATTGATAGCTAAATACGTACATATACATACATATGTATATACATATTGATGCATGATACTTTTAGGCCAACTTCTAAAATGACAGCCAATCACAAACAAAGCTCGTCCCGACACTTATTTTTATTTTCAACTTCCGCTAAGCATTTTTTAATATTACATACATACAGACATCATATTAATATGTTTATCAATAATCTCACACACTCTCCCGTCACTTATATCTTTTGTGCAGCAATCAAAGTGAATTTAGTTAAGAAAAATTCCACACAGGAAATTCACTTCAAATGACTTGTCACTAATTCTTTTTCGGCCACTTTCTTACATAAGTAGTTACAAATTCTTTGAAAATTCACTAAACGATAAGAAATGCATTTTTTCTTTGATGTTATTTACCTTTCTTGGAACTGCACCTTAAATGCACATACATACTTACATATCTGTCAAATCGACAAAATACGAAAATTTATAAATACGTAAGTGTGCACCTACGTACGAACATATGTATGTATGTACGTTTGCAGGTGTGACACCATAGAGCCGAAATTATGGTCTACTACCAATAAGTGTCACATAAATTTCATTGATTGAATGCAACAAATTTGTGAGAACTGAGAACTATTCGAATGGATGAATGGGACTGTCATAATTTATATATGTATGTACATAACATACAGATATACAAACACTTATATTTAGTTGGGACGGGAATGATTTGAAAAAAGCAAATATTTGATTCTTTTTTGAGTAAGTGCTATTTTAAAGTGCAGTATTGCGCAATGCCTAAGCAACGAAAGATAATTTGGAAAAATTGTTTAGGATTTTCCACAAATTTTTAACAAAATTTATAAGTGCAATATCCAATCATATTTAAATATTCGTTTTATTTGAAAAAAAAAAAACTATAAAAAATGGCAAAAGTTGTAAAGAGGGTCTTATAATATAATACAATGGCGCTATTATAACTCTGATGAGTTTTATGGCCGAGATTCTCTCCCAATTCGAAGTGTGCTCCTTTTTGTTTTTCCTACTAATTGGGTGGACCTACTGTTTTACGCCGGCTCCGAACGGCGTATGCATTTTTTGTGAGAAGCTTTTTCATGGCAGAAATACTCTCGGAGGGTATGCCGCCCACTGCCGAGAGGTGACCGCTGCTCTTAAAAAACCCAATAATTGGATTTTTACTAATTAGAAAAATTGTTTTGGTGTTTTGCTCGGACCGTGGCTTGAACGCGAGACCTCTGGCATAGCAGGCGAGCACTCTACCCACTTCACCACAGCGGCCACTGAGGGTCTTAACGGCTCTTTTCGGGACTCCTTTCCTGCCAGACATCAACTTAAAGGACCTGGTGAATTTCATGAGGTTGTCAAACTGGTTAAAAAGGTAGGAGTAATCTGTTTTCTCGTGATATCACAACGGGCCTACACACTGACCTAAGGTGCCGCTCCGGCAGCCACTTCAACATAACCTAACCTTAAGTCATAGTTTTTAGGGCTTAGTTATAGCTCTAAAAGTCGCTTATATCACGACGGCACGGAATCATGGACAATTTCAACATGAGATGAGATGGCGATTGGAGTATGCGAGAAAATTGTTCTGCGATAGATTTATGGACTTTACGCTCTGGAGAGCACAGATTTTGAGAAAGAAAGATTAAACGACGAGATGTACGAGCTTTACGCAAACATTGAAATAGTTCAGCGAATAAAAAATTAGCGGCTACGCTCTGGATAGGTCGTGTTCCGATGCTTCAGCCGTCCAGAAAATATTTCTATCGACATCCGGCAGTGACAGCGGAGGAAGAGGGAGACATTGGAAACATCAGCTGGATAATTACTTAGCCTCCCCTGCTGTTGTTGTTGTAAGTAATTGACGGCAGTTTTCAGCAAGCAAAAACGTCCGTCATGCTTTGTTGGACTGGACCAAAATCGTTTAGATGGTTAAACACCAATTAAGATGAAGTCATAAAAACTATAAAAATAATTTCTAATATTTCACAACACTGTAGTTTTATAAAAAATAGTTAGCTTTTGCAGAGTATTATTACAATTTGTTTTTTTTTTTCTCTCAAAGTATTCTTTATCATTCTTGAAATGCATTTCAGCAAATTGATTTACCGATTGACACAAATTTTTGGACACACTTGAACAGAAAATTGCAAACATGTTCATACATACCTACATATCCTACATATATGTATGTATATATATGTGCATAGCTCACTATTCATTGTCATAATTTTAATTTTGTTTAATTTTTTTTTTTCAGCAAAAAAGTTCCATTAAAAGCGTATCAAAAATACCCAGTAGGCGAAATTGAAGTTTTTCCTTGGGACAAGTGATATTAGACTTCTATTACGTTAAAACCTTTAGTCTTAGTTAAATAATGACAACTATAGCTCTACAAAACAAACAATATAGCACCTTTTTCGTTTCAAGTGAAATTTTTTTAAAGTCAAGTGAAACCTTTTTCAACTCAAGTGAAACTTTTTTCAAGACAAGTGAAACCTTTTTCAAGTCAAGTGAAACCTTTTTCAAGTCAAGTGAAACTTTTTTCAAGTCAAGTGAAACCTTTTTCAACTCAAGTGAAACTTTTTTCAAGTCAAGTGAAACCTTTTTCAACTCAAGTGAAACTTTTTTCAAGTCAAGTGAAACCTTTTTCAAGTCAAGTGAAACTTTTTTCAACTCAAGTGAAACCTTTTCAACTCAAGTGAAACTTTTTTCAAGTCAAGTTAAACCTTTTTCAATTGAAATGAAACCTCTTCCAGTGGAAATAAAATTGAAAAGAGTTTAATTTAAATTGAAAAATGTATCAATCCAATTGAAAAAAAAAAATCACTTGAGTTGAAAAAAGTTTCACTTGACTTAAAAAAAGTTTCATTTGACCTGAAAATTATATATACCAATAACATATGTAGTCTTTGTATGGCTGGAACTAAGTTCTCTTACAAACTTTCTTACGAAATTGTCTTAAAAATGTTCACTAATGTAGAATTATAAGCACGGCAATTTCAATTGAAGTTGTTTTATACAAGATAAGTATTTTCTATAGCATTTCCAGGTCAAATGAAACCTTTTTCAAGTCAAGTGAAACTTTTTTCAAGTCAAGTGAAACCTTTTTCAAATTAAGTGAAACCTTTTTTAAATAAAATGAAACCTTTTTCAATTTAAGTGAAACTTTTTTCATTTCAAATGAAACCTTTTTCATTTCAAATGAAACTTTTTTTATTTCAAATGAAACTTTTTTCAAATTACATGAAACCTTGTTTAGTTAGTACAATAACATTCTTATATAAATTTTTTGTACACAGCTTTTACACATCGAAAGTTATTGAACTTTGAATGTTAGTAATGGTAACTATGTACAACAATATATATGTACCTATATATAGATATTTGCAAAATAATCACAACAACAATTTAATTGTTTAATTTGTTATTGGTTTCATTATTTTTATATATCGTCGTACCATACGAAAACTAGCATATTTAAAATTTCTGGCGAAAGCTATCAATAAAAAAATTCTGTACGAAAAGTAACAAGTTCGACTTTTGGCTGACGAAAAATAACAAGTTCGACTTTTGGCCGACGAAAAATAACAAAATCGACTTGTGGCTGACGAAAAGTATCAGTAATTATATACTGTTTTTACATTAAAATTGTTGTTGTGTTAACAAAATTGATAGTTTTCGTCAGCCAAAAGTCGAACTTGTTACTTTTCGTCAGCCAAAAGTCGATTTTGTTATTTTTCGTCAGCCAAAAGTTGAACTTGTTATTTTTCGTCAGTCACAAAAAAACGTATGTTAGTTTTCGTATGGTACGACGATATGTACATGATATATTTATATATGTACTAAAATTAAGTAGATCAAGCTCTTTCAGCCCAGCAAACATTCTTGAAATTCTCATAATTTGGAGTCTGATATGAGTCCGAAATATATAGGTGTGACATATGTGGTATAAAATAATAATAATATAATACAATGTCGCTATTATAACTCTGACGAGTTTTATGGCCGAGCTTCTCTCCCAATTCGAGGTGTGCTCCTTTTGTTTTTCCTACCAATTGGGTGGACCTACAGTTTTACGCCGGCTCCGAACGGCGAATGCATTTTTTGTAAGAAGCTTTTTCATGGCAGAAATACATTTCGAGGGTATGCCGCCCACTGCCGAGAGGTGACTGCTGCTCTTAAAAAACCCAATAATTGGATTTTTACTAATTAGAAAAAATTTTTTGGTGTTTGCTCGGACTGTGGTTTGAACCCGAGACTTCTATGCTATGCCAGCAGGCGAGCACTCTACCCACAGCACCACAGCGGCTTATGTGGTATATAAGCTTAAGAAATGTTTACTGACGCTTATATGAGTCCGAATGTTTGCTGGGATATTAACCTCTCCTAATTCGGAGTGTGAGAGGAGCTCCGTTAAGTCCTGAAGAAAGTTGGGTGGTTAACTGAGCGTGCAATTCAACGTTTCTAACATTTCTCAAGAGTAAAAATTACCAATAATCAATTCATTGTTAATTCAACCAACAATAAAACAACAAAAACATTGAAATGCAAAAATTTCTGAGGTGATGTCGAACTTTTATACATATCGCTAACTTACGAGTGCAAATTGTGTAAAATATTTTGAATTGTTAACTTTCGATGTGTAAAAGCCGTGTTCAAAAAATTCATTTAAGAATATTATTGTATTAAATTAATAGTATTAAGTTAATAGTATAAACTAAACAAAGTTTCATTTAATTTGAAAAGGGTTTCATTTGAAATGAAAAAAGTTTCATTTTAAATGAAAAAAGTTTCACTTAAATTGAAAAAGGTTTCACTTAAATTGAAAAAGGTTTCATTTTATTTGAAAAAGGTTTCACTTAATTTGAAAAAAGTTTCACTTGACTTGAAAAAAGTTTCACTTGACTTGGAAAAGGTTTCATTTGACCTGAAAATGTTATATAAACTAATTAAATTTGAGACCAAAATATTAAAAAAAATGTTTTCAGTAGAACTCAAGGATTTTTCCTACTGGGTAGCTTAACAGCACACATAAGAATAGAGTAAATATTAACAGCATTTTTAGAGGAAAGTCATCATCATCATCACTGGAAATATACTTCGCATTACACAAATACCTGTGCACTGACAAAAGTCAGCACATGTGCATATGCAAATATGAACAGATGGATGTTTCTGTGTAAATACAACTGTCTTATCTTTTTATAGAAAAATGACCGGTTTTGTGTAACAAAAAACAGTAAATTCATTAATTACTGCAATTCTAGCAAAAGATAATGGCTTGTTTTGTCAACTTTCTAATGCAGCAGCAGCAACAAAAGAAAAAGTTCTATTCGTCAATAAAAAAAAAAACGTTAGAAGAGTTTCACTTAAGTACTTACAAATGTACTGCATTTACCAAGAATGAATTCCATATGGCCATGTGGCGTATATAACTTACTTTACTCGTTTTTCTTTGTTTTTTTTTTTTTTTTTTTATTTCTTTATTTCACTTCAACATTTAATGCACACTACAAAAGACACAATAACCTCATAAAATATGCTCACTTTACACGTTGCAATTTATACATGCACATATTTTGCGATTTTTGCAAAATTAAAATTTTTGTATTGTAAGTATTTTTGTTTTGTTTTTTTTTTTTTTTAAATTAATTTCATTCTGCTTTCTTCTAGTATTCTTGCGCTAAATGTGTAAGAATGTAGAGAAAGAGAATTAAATGTAAAAAATATATCAGAACTTCTTGTTTTTAATATTTATTAACATTTCTTGTTCTTTTTATTTTTAAGCACTTTTTGCAAAAAAAAGTTAAACACTTTTTTGAAATAAAAGCATTTTTTTTATTTGCAAACATTCTTGCCAAATTCCCATCATCAGAGCACAACACACATGGCTTTTTTTTTTTGCAAACGGAACATGTAATTTAAGAATAATCTAAGCATTTACACATACGAAGTACATTTCCTGGAAACCGAGCCAAAAAACAATGCACGCAAATCAAACAAAAAAATTACATATATGTATGTACATATATACTATATGTTAAATAAATAAACGTAAACGTATCACGTTACACACTTGCTGCGCTTCATAAATATGAAGTATGTTTGCGCTCAACGGCTATTCCTTTCGTTCTGGCGCATCAATTCCATGTTCGCCTCGTCTCGAATCGGTTTCAGTTTTACGTGTGCACGTTTTTATTATTTTCATATGTTTTCCTCCTCCTCCTTCACTTTCTTCTTCCTTTTTAACATTTATTTCAGGTACTCAAAGTAATTGTTTTTGTTAACTGAAATGATGAGAAAAAGAACAAAGCGTAGAGGTAGAATCGAACGTTATATACTCAGTTGTGGATGGGAATACATTTTCTTAAGAAATGAAGGCACTAACATTTAAGCCGCTTGATCATGATGATGATGAGGATTTTTTAAAAGAGTTAAGAACCAATAAATACGCTTTTGATAGCACGAATACACTGAGGGAAAAAATAACGTATATCCAACAAAAACGACGTCAACTCAACAAAAAACAGTCATGATAGTCAGCCTACCTTGAAAATTGTTGCATCGACTATAATAATTGTTATTTTCCCATTTTACAAATATTACAATGAAAACAACCGCATTTATGTTTAATATGACTGTGACGATTGCCAATTTAACATATCATGTGAGTGGATAATGTATCAGGACATTGACATTTCAAACAAATTCCATTATGAAAGAACAACTAAAATTTTAATTCAACGTTTTATTGGTCGATGCAAAGTAGGTATCGTAGTTATTTCAAAGTGAATATTATTTGAAAAAACATTAAAATGTCAATTTAAAATTGTTGTGATGTTAGGTAAAAGCGCTTTTATTGTTGGGTTAACAATGATACGTTGATGTAACGTAGCTCTCGTAGTTATTTCAAAGTGAAGATTCTTTGAGACAAAATTGAATTGTCAATTTGAAATTGTTATAATGTTAGGTCAAAGCTCTTTTATTGATGGGTTAACAAACGGCATTTTTGACTAGGTTAATATGAAATATAAATCTATTTTCAATTTAAAAACGCAGAGTGTTTGTTGTAGAATTCATTGCTTTTTTATTTAGATAAACACAAATGTAATGTACATTTCTGTTATTTTAATAGATTACACAGTCAACATATTTACAAAAATTTCACTCAACACGAACAAACCGATAGTAATACATAATAGTTTGGCTCAGATTTCAATCTGCTTACCAAAAAGGTCGGTTTTACATTAAGGAACCACGGTTCGAGAAAAACAAGTCTTACCTGCCGGACGCTTATAGTTGAGGAGATATTCCTTAATAAAGTAATTTGTGTGTTGTAATTTTCCCGTTGGCGGCCTTTGGCTGCGCTTTAAAAAATAACCCTCAGCCGGTAACTACCAACAAATTAGCAAAAAATATCTCGTGAACTATAAGCCTCCAGCAAATTTTGATTTCGGGTTTTGATATCTGTGAGAGCCCCCGGAAAAAGTCAGTTTTCTCGGATCGTGGTTCTCTAATGGAAGGCCGACCCTTTTGTTAGGCCTTCTAGAATTCATTTAAAAAGCTCCACCAACGCATGCTCATTCACAGCAATCGCCAACACTTTAAATCCACCCAATAATATGCCACCAATCTGTATTAATATGCCTTTCAGTTTTCCCTTGGCATCCGCCGCATGATTCTCCACCTCACTCATTGCCGGAACAAGATAGAAAATCCGAGGAAACTTTGTTATTTTGTACTATATATAACACACACGATATCAAAAGAAAGTGCTTAATTTTTTGTAAACAATCTAAATTCCACTGTCACGCAAAACAAAAATTGGGAGTCGAGTTTGCTTTTTACGCACGCCGTTCAATTTCGGCTACAAATTGTATACACGTTTGCATTTGAAATTTGTCAGATCAACAATGCCCACTTTAAGTTGAAAATGTAGCCATATCGAATTAAAATTTCTCAACGTCAAATCGAGAATGCCCACTTTAAGCTGACAATGTAGCCACAGCAGCGTAAAATTTCTGAACGTCAGAACAACAATGCCAACTTTAAGTTGACAATGTAGCCATGCCAAATTGGAAATTTTGATGTTTTAATGAAATTGCTTATATTGTGAGATTATTTTTAACTACGAATTATTGCTAAATTGACTATTTTACATTTAAACTAACAGAAAAATATTTACTTTAACTATAAAAAAAAGTGTGATTCAACAAGAAATTAGTCGACATTGAAAAATGTAGCATTGTCACCGTTGGGAGTTATTTTTACAATTGCCTTTTTCCCTCAGTGTAGGATTTGTCTATATGCCGCAATGTCTGTATTTGGTTTCACTGCAAAACTTATACTTCTTTGGCAAATGATATTGACTAACACCAACAGCTCCGTCAGAATTGGGAAGGACCTCTCCGAGCCGTTCGAGACCATACAAGGGTTCTGACAAGGGGACTCCATTTTGTGTGATTTCTTCAGCTTGTTGCAGGAACAGATACTTCGAACTGCAGAACTTAACCGCACTGGAAGCATTTTGTCTTACAAGAGTATACAACTGGTGTACGCCGATGATATCGACATCATTGGCTCTAACACGCGCGCCGTATGTTCTGCCTTCTCCAAGCTGGATAAAGATGCTAAGAAAATGGGATCAAAAGGACCAAGTACCTCCTGTCAGCACGTCTTGCCAGCCACTTCTTTACTGACAGCTGGAAATTCGAAACCGTTAAGGACTTCGTCTTTTTGAGAACCACCATTAACACCAAAAAATAATGTCAGCACAGAAATGCAACGAAGAATCACTCTTGCCAATAAATGCTACTTTGGACTAAGTAGGCAATTGTAAAGTAAAGTCCTCTCTCGACGAACACAAATCACGCGCTACAGGACGCTCATCGTTCCAGTGCTCATGTGTGGCGCAGAAGCATAGACGATGTCAATATCAGATGAGATGGCACTCGGAGTATTCGAGAGAAAAGTTCTTCACAAGATTTATGGGCATTTCTGCGTTAGCAAGGACGAGTATCGGCGTAAATTTTTTGATGAGCTGTACGAGCATTACGCAACCATCGACATTGTTCAACGAATAAAGATTCAACGGCTGGGTTCAGCGGGTCATGTAGTGAGAATGAAGGTACTCCAGCCCAGAAAGTATTTCTATCGAAACCCACACAGCGTTGTTGGGATCAAGTGGAGACTGACTCGTCCTGCCTTGTTATTTCCAATCATCGCAAAACAGAAACGACTGGCGCGCTTTATTGCATGCGTCCAAAATTGTCTAGACGGTTACGCGTCAGTTATGAAGAATAATTCCGTATTAACTTGCAAATATTGATATATGTAAACCTGTTGGCTATAACACGGATCTTAACAGTTGAGACTTTTATTATATACTCGTAAGTTTCGAAAACAAAAATATTTTGATAATTTTCACTTATTTGACAAAGTTTACTCTTAAAATGTTAATCTGCAAAGCAAAACAAAAAGCCCACCAAATAATAAAATGAGTTCGCCTTGGCTTCCAGAATTGAGCCAGAACGCCAAAAAGTCTCAGACAAAAAATTTCATCTACAAAAATATTTTGTGACTTGTATTTTCATATGCATAAAATCTCTGTTATTTTACGTGTCTACCAATAAAAATCTTCCTCTAAAAATTTGCAAAAATTATATAAACAAAAACCCCAGTTGAGTATACGATTACAACAAAAAAAAAATTAAAGAAACATCAGAGACCCCAATGAGCGAGCGTGACGAGCCGAACGTCGAATAACTTCAGTTTGGCTTCACCTGTAGGCCAACGTGACGACAATAACCAAACGCACACACATGTACAACTCGGTTGACTGACATATGTGCATTAGGGTGGTCCTCACATGTATGGAGACAAATTTTATAGTATATTTTCTCAACCTCACCCCCTAGGTCGACGCTAATACAGTCGAAGATACCACATATAAATTTTGGTCCGGATCGGAGACGGTTAAGGGGTGTTGCAGAGGGGTTCAAAGTTTAGATTATCATATAAAGACCAATAGATTAAATTAAATTTTTTAATATCTAATGGCCAAAATTGATAGTCCGGCACTCAAGTATAACAAATATAAATGTTGGTCCTGATCGGAGACGGTTAAGGATTGTCGCACAGAGCTGCCATATGGTTATTTGAACTTTGCCCGCTTTGCGCAACCCTTAATATTCTAAGATCAGGACCAACATTTACATATATGCGGTATATTTGGTCGTACTTTAAACGATTTAGGTAGTGAGACTGAAAAAAAATTTTAATTTGTTTTAAGGACAACCCTAATGTAGATAAGTATGCATGTAGGTATAAACTACCAATTTGCTCTGTTGATTGACTGACTGACTGACTGCCTACCTACCTGTGGCGATAGTGGTGTTTGTTGCAGCGGAAATATGAAGTGAAATAAATCCCCCTAGCAAAGCGACAGACAGCAGCAGGCAAGCGATCGCGTTGTTTAATTTTTATTTTCGTCGTTTTCTTTATTTATTTGTTTTCATTTTGCTGCACTTTTATTTATCTCCCTCTCTCTATCTCTCTTATTTGCACTGCCAATAAGTCAGTATCGTAATATTGTTGGTGCATTTTGTTAGCCTGATTAAGTATTAGCTCATTTACAATTGTTGTTCACCCAATTCGACGTTACTCATTCGACTACTTCAACTTGTCTACCTGCGTACGTACATACTAGGGATTCCAATTTTTCCGATTTTTACGATACCGGGATTTTCGAGATTTGTTTTTATAACGGATTTATCCCGGGATTTGGACTTTAATTACACAGGCCGACAAAATTTCCAAAAAATTTTCTAACTCAAATAAAACTCTACTTTTCTAAAGGATTTCGGTGCGCTGATTCTGAATCTGAAGTCGGATTTTCGGTAATACGTGTAGGTTTTGAGATATTCATGTCCAAAGAGACGAAAAATACGATTTTTTGCTATATTCACTGCTCAATCTGTTAAATTACTTACTTTCATTAAAAGATGATTGCAGCTATTGAAAGAACGATCATTTCTCTTGAAAACAGCGCTTTGCTCATGAGTATTATTTAATAATACTTAAGAGTTACCTTAAAAAGCATAACCAACAACGAAAATTACATACATTTGGTGAACAAAACATTTGCCTTTGCAGTTGGTACTTTTAGGATATTAATAAAAAGGCTTGCAATCATTTGATAATTTCCAATACAAAATTTTTTAGAATTTAACGACGCACTTTGTTTAAGCGAATATTTCCAAGCTTGCCGAAAAATTCAGAAAATTAATGCAACTTCTGAATAAATAAATATCGGAGGCAAAATTTTGATATGAATTCCGAGTATGCAGCTGCGTATTTAATTTTAGTACAGTGTTGTAAGACTATCAAGTCTAGTTAAGATTTTGTTTCCATTTTCTTCCATTATTTGCTTTCCATGTGGGAAAATTCCAAAAAACATTTGAGAAATAAATGACCAAAAATCAGGAAATAGAAATTATCAAATGAATTTTGCCACAAGCTAAAATCTTTAAAAATACCTAACGTACATTTTCTTACAACGTGTACTTCAACACAAAAAAATTTAATTATTAAAAAAAAAATCAAAAATTTTAATCCTTACTTTGACTAATGGACTTTTTTATTCTACCAAAAATGTAGCACTTTCTTCCGGCTGTCACATTTTTATGTTCTCTTCCACACAGACTCAACACCTTTTTTAGGGATGTTTGTTCTATTGACAAAATATAAAACTGGCCCGACTACGGGCAACATCTTCTGCTCTTAGCACAAGTAAAAGGTTGCACACATGTTGATAATACTGCAATGTAATAATGCAACATTTTCATTCAGAATAGGAAATGCTTTAGTATACAGATCTGAGATAAAAATTATATAAAATATAACTTTTCTTTGCTATAATAGCGTAATATTCTCTCTTTATCTTATCCCGAAAATCCCGGGATAAAATTCTAGCTATCCCGGGATTTTCGGGGTGTCAAAAAGGGCGGGATCCCGAGATTCCGGGATTGGAATCCCTAGTACATACGTACTCCCAATTGCGATTTCTCCCATTCGTTGACGCAGCTGATTATAATTGTGCTTCAGGCAACAACACCACAATTGTTGTTATCGGCAAGTGTTTTATTACTGATATTTCTTTATAGACAGTTTTGGCCACTTAGATATTTATTGTGGCATCGATCGTGTGACTTGCCAAATTTGTAAAGTGTAAACAAAACTTGGACTGTTATCTATTATATCTATAAAAGTAAGCCGCGTTTTCCTCCCTGACGCTATAACTCCAGAACGGCTGGACTGAATTAAATGAAATTTTGCACGTAGTTTTCGATTGAGCCCGACATGGTTTATGGCCAAAAAAGTATAAGAATCCGGAAAGGTTTTGGAGATATTCCACAAAATGTGGACCAGGGTAGCCCTATAACGGGTTCGTACGATATGGGTATCAGATGAAAGGTGTTGACGAGTGCTTGGACATGGTGTAGTTATTGGTCCCATATAAGACCCCATATTCGAGGTATTTCCTGAAATATGAACCAGGTGTGACCCCAAACGGGTTTTCTACAAAATGGGTATCAAATAAAAGGTGTTGGTGAGTATTTAAAAAAGAGGTGATTTTCAAGACCCTATGCGACCCGTTCTCCGAGATATCGACTAAAATGTGGATCAGGGTTTTATATGATATGGGATAGGGGTAGTGATGGGCGAGTCCGAGATGTTTAGACAATCGAGAGAATCGCCATCGTTGCAAAATCACAATCGAGTCAAAAGTTGACTCGCTCCTCGACTATAAAATCGAGATGTTTTTGCGATTGTTCCGAGTCGGCGAGTCGGAGGATGTTTCGATGGCATCTCGACTACACAACCGAGATATTTTTGCGATTGTTCCGAGTCGCGAGTCGGAGGTTATTTCGATGATATGCGTTAGTTGATAAAATAAATTGAATGAGTGTTGTTGATGAAGAAAGTAAGATTTTTAATGGAAGAGAAGCAAATACATAAATAAAAGAACCAAATTGAAAAATATGCTATACACAGACGCTGCAGTTTTGCAATCACACCTAAAGAGTGTCATGCATAATAATAATAATTAATTATTTTAACATTAATAAATTTTCTGAAGTGAGTCCGAGATGTTGTAGGGCTGCTTTGAAAACGAGAGGAATCGTTGGCGAGTCCGATGTGTTTTAGCGATTGTTTCGACTGACGGCCATTTACGACTTGACTCGAATACGAATGAAAACCATGGAGAGCATTCGAGATATTTCAACAATGTAGAGAATCGAATAAAACATCTCGGACTCGCCCATCACTAGATAGGGATAGGGATAGGGGTATGGATAGTGATAGCGATAGGGATAGTGATATGGATAGGGATATGGATAGTATGTACATATATAAATTTTATTAAGAAAAGTGACAATTATTTAGTATTCGCAGTCATTACTATGGTTTCTAAGATAATGGTGAGCAACACGGCAAGCAAAGACTTTTTAGGCTTTATAGGAATAAATTTTAGGCAGAACAACGTTTGGCGGGTCAGCTAGTCTATGTATACATATTTAGGGAGCCTGATTGAAATAAACAATTGCTAGTGCAAAAGGCGCTATGTGTGGTGAGCAGACCCGGCGTCTCTATGTGTTGTCCTGTAACTGTATAGATATATGTACATATATGTAACTCTTACTTCAATTAATACATATCGCCACTGCATCGCATCATGTAAAGCTTATTATGGGGTCACAATATGTTCAGCCAGAATAACCATGGCCATTCGATTAGCATATACTCAATATTTATAATAATAATATAAAACAATGGCGCTATTATAACTCTGGCGAGTTTTATGGCCGAGCATCTCTCCCAATTCGAGGTGTGCTCCTTTTTGTTTTTCCTACTAATTGGGTGGACCTACAGTTTTATGCCGGCTCCGAACGGCGAATGCATTTTTTGTGAGAAGCTTTTTCATGGCAGAAATACACTCGGAGGGTATGCCGCCCACTGCCGAGAGGTGACCGCTGCTCTTAAAAAACCCAATAATTGGATTTTTACTAATTAGAAAAATTGTTTTGGTGTTTTGCTCGGACCGTGGTTTGAACCCGAGACCTCTGGCATAGCAGGCGAGCACTCTACCCACTGCACCACAGCGGTCAATATTTACCAGTTTCATATTTGGCCTGGGTCAACTTTTTGTATTTTGACCAATATTTTTTGTTTTTTAATAAAATTGCGTTTTTTCCTGAAACGATACATTTTTTTTATTGTGTTAAAGCCGAAGTTGTGGCCGCTGTGGTGCAGTGGGTAGAGTGCTCGCCTGCTATGCCAGAGGTCTCGGGTTCAAACCACGGTCCGAGCAAAACACCAAAAAAATTTTTCTAATTAGTAAAAATCCAATTATTGGGATTTTTAAGAGCAGCGGTCACCTCTCGGCAGCGGACAGCATACCCTCCGAGAGTATTTCTGCCATGAAAAAGCTTCTCACAAAAAATGCATTCGCCGTTCGGAGCCGGCATAAAACTGTAGGTCCACCCAATTAGTAGGAAAAACAAAAAGGAGCACACCTCGAATTGGGAGAGAAGCTCGGCCATAAAACTCGTCAGAGTTATAATAGCGCCATTGTATTATTATTAAAGCCGAAGTTAACGCGTGATTTTAATTCTTTGAAATAACAACTTGGATACATTCAAAAAAAAACTTGCCGTAGACGTTTATTAACACGCTTTTATTAGTTTCACCTGTATGTATGTGGGTATGTAACTTCTAGCTGCTGCCTAAATATATGCAACATATTTACTAATGAGATTAGGTTACAACCACCGCTATTTTCCAACAGATGGCGCGCGTGTATTTATATTTTTAAAATATTCACTTATTTATTTTCAGTCTCAGCTCAGTTAAACGAAACTAATGTGTACCTAGTATGCACTTTTCATACACAAATAGATAGGTACATAATTTTCACCCTTTTCTCTCACGCTAATTTAGTTAACTGCCAGCAAAAACTCCTCTGACTCTGAACGACTTTTCCCACATTCGAATCTCTCTTGTTTGTTATCTGATTGTTTCATGACTAATTTCTGACGGCAACGCCTTTCTAATTCTGAAATATATGTACGTACCTGTATGTATGTATGTATGTAAGTATGTATGTATATATTTTAAGGTTTCTAAACCACTTGGGCAGGAGGATCATTCTAATGCACATTTTTCACGTAAATATGTACGTACACACATATTTTACTGGCCTTAAGAAAATCACCGAAAAGAAAATTGACGCTTACTCATACTCGTAAGGAATCAATCATGCCTCGTACTCGCCCTTTAAATGTACGCAATGTACAGGTATGTATATATGTATGTATATGGTCCAAAAACTAAAAGTCCACCGTACGCCACCATATGATTTCTTTTTCGAAATCATTTCTGGAAAATTTTTTTATTTTTTTTTTGGATGCCACTAGATGTCGCTAAAATTCATTTTATTTTTCATATCTTCGGTATTTATGGTGCTATCCCTAGGTTTGATATACCAGTCTCTTTGGCTTGAATGGAGGGTTAATACTTTATAATTGTATTAACCCTATGTGCGCCATTGCGGTCACTTCCACCAAGTTTTTAGTTTATACCACCTTAATGTAACTTTTTTCCGGCATGTTAAACGTCATCAAAAAGCATTAATCTTTTGCAAAAGAAATATTTCAATCGCTTCAGTAAAACTGGAAATAAAACACAGTTAAAATTCAGAGGAATATAAGTTTCTCTCTTCCTGTGGTCTTTTAGGTTCATTTTACAAAGATTTTTGCTGAGGAGACTCCTTGCCGAAATTTTATGGTGAACAATTTTCTAGAACATTTTAGCCCTCTTACACTCAAAAAAAAAATTACTCAGATTATGGAAAAATGGGAATGATTCGGCGCTAAAGACATATTTCCATATTTTGATGTACAATTTTCTTTAAAACGTGGTTTTTATTACTTGATTTGAAGAAAATCGTACATCAAAATATGGAAATATGTCTTTAGCGCCGAATCATTCCCACTTTTCCATAATCTGAGTAAGTTGTTTTTTTAGTGTATCCTTATGTTTATATTCGTTTCAGTTTCATTACTATGGATTTGTAGTGCTACTACAGTGGTACGCATATTTTTCGTTCTATGATATTCTTGACATCTATTTTTATTTGAAAAAAGTATTAAGGTGAATACAAATTATTTTTTGTTTCTTTTTCCAACAGGGTAGGAATGCGATATACATATTGTGGAACGAAAAAAGTTACTGAAGATGACACATCGCCGAAACCGGTTTATAATCAAATCAAACTTGACAAGGTATGACTGAATTTTGTTCCACAATGCAATTAGGGGATTCACTAAGTGTCATAAAGTCATATGTCATATTAAAATATTTGACGAAAATAGTTATAAATCACGTTTCCGAAGCCCTATGAAGAAGTAAACAAAAACAACTGATCAAATACCACGACCCAAAAATATATCGTGTAGAGTTGTATTTATTTAGTACACATACAGCACAGAATGCAACAACAAAATATTATGACTTATGACGATATGACGTAATATGACAAGTTGTGAATTCCCTAAATCAATGATGCCCAAAAATTTCTTACCGGCGAGCAATGTCATAATTTAAAGAAAAAAATTTTTTTTTCTATATGTTTGTTTTTGTAGTTTTCTACAACTTCATTCACATCTCGATAACCCAGTAAAAAAATTAGGACACAAACCAGACTGATAATCGAAATTAACTAAAAATCCAACTTTGTATTTATTTTTATGTTATGCAAACAAAGCTATCGAATATGCATTGGAATATATGTATACATTTTTAATTAATGAAATTAATATTAATTTTTATAAATAAATAATTAATTAATATTGAAAAGTGGATAGTTTTTAGAAAGCTTAAAAAACATCTTTACGAGATTTATGAAATTTGGCTACTATTACTAAATTTATTAATTAATTTTCAATGCCCCCCTCTAAATTTTTCGAAATATATAAATAAATAATTAATTAATTACACTGGATCACAAAATGAAATTTTTTGTCTGTACTTTGGACGTGACTATCCTATCTATATGTAAATTCGGTCTCTGATTCCGAAAATCGGGTTCATTTTTAATTCTATGGGAAGGTTTTTGAGATATCGGCAATTTACCGTTATTTGGCCAATGGGTCCACTTAATCCAGTATATCTCTTTAACACAGTGAGTTATCTTCCTTAGGGTGACACCAAACGAAAGAAAATTAAATTTCCTTTTTACGGTTCCTATAACATTTTTCTCTAACTCGTATAGTTTCTGAAATATTGACGATTAAATTTACGATTTTTTGAAGAAAAAATTGACTTTGTCAGACAATATCTTTAAAACCAATGTCTTCACCTTCGGTTTTACTCTTTTACGTGAAGCTCCATTCTATTGGGAAAAAGATAAGCTATCAACGAAGAAAATCCATGGTAAAATGGAAAAGTTATAGGCGATCAAGTAAATACAGCCAAGTCGCGCAGTGCCTCTGCACGGGTATATTCTATGCATGTTATACCCGTAAACGCGCTTGTATCTACTGCGCTGCCAATGTGCTGCTACTGCAGATGTGTAGGTATTGGTACAATATTAGTTATTAGTGTGACAAAATTAAATATCTTTGCCTCCGAGCGTTTATTTTAAAACTTTCGTCAATGTTTTTAGTACGTAAAAATGTGAAAGTGTATTATCAAAATTAAAAATTGTAAAATCAAAACACAGAAACCGGATCTCAGACAAACACCTCGAAATAGACATAGATAACATTATCGAAAATATGAACGAATCAAATTAGTACACATATGTATATACATACATACATATATGTGCCATATTTCATTTTTTTCATTGCTGGGTTGGACCTGTTCGAATCAAAATAAAAAATTGTTTTTGTATTTCCATAGAAACGTTTCGGGCATATATATAGTACTTCTATATTGATAGTATTCTATCTGTGCAATGTGTATGAATTCATCCAAAAATTTTGTGCAACTGGCAGTTCTGCGCATGCGCCTCAATTACATTTAATGTCATCTGGGAATATGTGTGACAAATACATTCAATTGAGTTCAGAGGCGTTTGAAAAAAAAATTGAAAGGCATCATTGTGTTCTAGGGGACTTATACCCCTTTGATTTTAGTTTTTGAATTTGTTTATAATTAATATAAGAAATTTGCCATATTTATTTTAAGACGCAAACTTTTGTGAATTTGGTTATGAAAATTAGTGGAAATTTTCTAGAAAAATCTATTTTCTATGCACTCATATTGTTATGAATCGGGGCGGAAAGCGTTTAATGTTAAAATCCTGTGGTCCGATCCATGGGCATTATATCAAAAAGTCGAATTATGCCGTTTGAGGGTTATGTTTGTAAAGTATGTACATACGTTCGAATTCCGCCAACACGGTGAGTACTGCGAATTTCTAAACTGAATAACAGGACAATTTAGACAACGAACTTTTGGACACAGCAACATATGAGTTCCAAAGTTCAGACTACGTTACTCTCCAAACCGACCTCAACAGGGGACCACAGGTAATAATATAACAAGACGGATGGAAGAAAGGACTACGAACCAATCGCTATATGTTCCACATATTTACAGGCGGATAAAAGGTGGACGGGTGGGAGCTGCAGTGTTTTGTCCGGAGCTTGGGATTAAAAAATCCTTTTTAGTCCAGGACTACTGCAGTATCTTTCAGGCATTGATACGTACAGGCGATTCCCAGTGTAATCGCTTTTTTGGAAATGGTTGCTGCAGATTCGAATGTTTTTAACAACGTCGTCAGGCATCAGACCGCACGCATGCATCCATTGTTTGCAAATGCTTTCGTCTTTTGGAAATCTATTTACATATGTATATATATATTTATATAACCAATAATGCACTCAAAACGAAATACGTATGTAAAGCTATTTTATTTATTTTATCACTTTTATTATCACAAATATAGCACCGCTTCGACATTTTTTAATTTTTTAATACGAGAATCAAATAATAAATATGTAAATTCCCTATAATTTTTTTTTATGTGCCGT
Organism: Urophora cardui; assembly: GCA_960531455.1. Taxonomy (NCBI): domain Eukaryota; kingdom Metazoa; phylum Arthropoda; class Insecta; order Diptera; family Tephritidae; genus Urophora; species Urophora cardui. The sequence continues at coordinate 47,200,939 of OY482673.1, forward strand.
CACTGCGGTTTATTTTGAATTCATATGTCATTTTTCAAATTTGATTGCTCGGTTTTCTCTTTCTTTTTTTATATGTCTGTACTGTAATGTTGGCTGATGGAACTCGTAGGTATTACGAATATAGGAGTACTATATATATGGTTTCGGGAGTATACAAATTTTATTTTCCTATGCTCGCCTATGCTCGCCTACTCTGAAAAAAATACCCGTAGTTAAACCAACAACTTTCGGCTGTTGAATCTCCGTCTTTGATTCAACAGCAAAAGTATTTGTTTTTACAGAAAAGTTTTTGATCCAACAATTTATACAAAAACGGGCGTTGTTGATTCAAAAACTTGCTTGCCTTTAAAAAATTTTTTGTGAGAAAATATTTTTTTGTGAGAAAACCAACAAAAAAAAATAATGATGGAGAGAAGATGAAGAGAAAAATCCAAAAAAAAGTTTATTTTTAGCAACAATTTTCTCCCCGTTGTTGATTTAACGGCAAAAGTATTTGACCCAACAGTTTCCGTTGTAAACAAAACTAATGAGAACAAATTTTTTTAAATTTTGTTTTTACAATGGTTCAAATAATTCATGGATTCCTTTTTAGGAAATGGAAGTATAAATAGGTTAGTACAATTCAATATAATGTTGAATGTTCCACTATGTGATGATTGGATAGAATTTCAGGTTGATGTCATGGTTCGAATTCGGAGGAGAATATAAAATAAAGAAGAAAAATCAGAATAAGAAATAAAGATAGCAACCAGTGAATGATAAGAAGTAGAGAAGAATAGGAGAACAACAACGGAGCGTTGTTGGGCACATTTCAACTGCCGAAAGTAGTTGATTTAACAGCAAAAGTCTTTAGATTTACAACGTTTTTTTTCAGAGTATATACAAAAATTTCTTATGAAAGTGTATAGGCGAGTAAAATCCTATACTTACGAGCATTACAAAAACAAAATGTGTATGCGAGCATAGGGCTTGGGCAACTATGCCCTAAATGAATACAAATGTTTAATTTTCAGAAAACCAGAATCGGACAAGTTTTCGTCAAACGACAAATAAATAGGCTCTTGAGTTTTTTAGTACTCGTATAGTAGCAACCAACTGTTGAAATGTGTTCTTAGTATCAAATATGTATGCTAGATAAATTTCACCTTTATAGTGCACCCTAATAAACATGCATTGATATTTCGTATTTAATGTATACCATAAAATATTTGTTGTTTGTGCGTGTTTGTAAGTGCTTACCTGTCATAATTACGTTAACGTCAATGCACCTATTTTTAGGCACTACGTTTAGTACAAACATACATATGTACATACTTTTATACGCACTCATCCATACAAAAACAATACAAAGCACGATTTTATGACGCAGTTTGGCATTTGGAAATTACGGAAGTTAATGCCAAGGAAATGTCCACTTTTACTACGTTGAAGGCATAACAAAAGTTTAAGCGAAAACCAAATTTATATTTGAACAGCGTGGATCGTAAAATGCACACATACACACATATGCACATGTATGCAGTAATGGCCCTGCAGGGAACTCAATAACTAGTGAGAAAAATTTCTAGTTCCGAACTAGCGAAAAGGTGTCAAAGGGGAACTAGATCAATTGTAGTTAGACCCGCACCAGTTCAGAAGGTGTGAATTGAGTGACCATTATAAGTAGGCTGACCATAAATAGGAATCGAAAATGAGGGACAAAATTTCAAATGATATAAGTACGAACATATATTTATGAAACCTGAAATCGTAAAACATATTTATTCATCAAATAATAGGCATATGTAATTCAGATTCTCTTCAGACTCTTTTTAACAAAAATAAACAAATTTGTAAGTTTAATTATAGGTATCTACAATAAAGCAAGCATAATGCTACGATAAAAAAGAATTTGGTAACTTAGTTTAATGTCCACAAATCAATTTTAATACGATTTACCAATTTCTTTCAAATTAATTTGCCACACAGCAGCCACAAAAATTACATTCCAACAAACATATAGTCAATGAGGATGGTAGTTATTATCGATAACTACTTAAATTCTGATGAGAAAAAGGGCTGCCACCTCAACCTTTTTAATATAAACCAGATTTTAAACAAAAAGGGGAATATTCATAGTCAAAATAAAATATTGATTTTAACTAACTTAAAATCAGCTTTTATCAAGACTATGAATATGCCCCAAAATAAATAAATGAGGGACAAATGAGGGACACTAGGAAAAAAACAGAACATTTTGAGGTTTTCCGAAAAACCAAAAATACGAGGGACAGATGTCTGAAAAACAGAACGGTCCCTCAAAAAACAGAACGGATGGTCAGCCTAATTATAAGATACACTTTGATTTGTATGCAATTTCGAAGTAACAAAAATTCAATGAAATTTTTCGTTCGTTCAATTGCCGTCGGCTTTATATGTTTCTGCAATTCTCAGATGTGTAGTGAAGCATTTTATATAAAGAGTTTTCTACAAGATGATGAAATGATATGTTCCCCTAATTATGCTTTTCCGATCCCTCAAGCTTATTTTTATTTTTTTTTATTTTATTACTTTTTAAATATTATTGTAAATTTTTACTAAATAAATAAATAAAAAATATTAGTTAAAAAAAAAAAAAAATTTTTTTAAATTCTCATCCACCTTGACACCGACAGGACTCGAACCCGCGCACCTCAGATTGAAAGGCACATGCGTTAGCCAGTCGGCCATCGCGCGACTTGCATGAAGTGTGTCAAATGCTTCACTTAAACGGCAGATGTAAAACTGTAGAATTTGTAGGTACTTGTAGATAGTTCAGAACTATCGAAATTGTGCCAATAAACGAACTAGTGTAAACTGTAGAATTTAGTACTAGTTCGAAACTATCGAAAATGTATTGCAGAGGGTGACAATTGACACCGCCTAGGACATCGCCGTGTTAAATTCGCCAGTTGATAACATGCAAAAGAGATTTAGCTCGCACTAGTAGTGTAGAAAAATGCACTAGAAGCGACCTAGTTCGGAACTAGAGACTTTCCCTACAGGGGGCTTGACATGCATGTTGACCGGAATTCTCGTCCCTCTGACTAACTTCTTTCCTAAAAACACTGTCACGTCACAACACAGATTTTGCACAGATTGTTGATTTTTCCGAAATTTACCAGACGTTTGTATTTGCTCAAGGTTGTCACTTTAGTTATGCAGTTATCGGCATGTGAAGCTTGTGTCATTGTTTATATGGGAAATAATTTGGGTTATTTGTTTTGTGGCAATTTTTATCTTTTTGATGACATTTTCATTGCATTTTTGTGTTTTTGTTTTTGATAGACAGTTCTTAGCATTGCAAAATAGTCATGCTGGTCTAGTCCAATAAATAATAATAATAATAATAACCCTAGTTATGCTTAGTGTGCTTACTTTCTAAAAGGCTATATTAAATATTAAGTAAATACTTCTTCCTAATTAAGAACCGGCGTCATTTTCTACGTTCCAATAAGTGAAATCTAAATATCGTCCCTAAACATTAACAAAACCGCTGAAATGATTATTCCACATAAACATTTTTCTTAATTCTCAACTTGAGACATATTTGAGAACAAACCCTATCCTCAACCCTCAAATATTACCCTCAAATATTAATCTTCAAATGCAAAGTTAGCAACTCTATGGTTCGGAAAACATGACCCTTTTCGTATGAACCAAAATTTTCATTGCGGGCAAAAAAAAAAATCAAGGAAAATTTCAACTTCATTTTATGCCATATACTTATCACCTTTGAATTATTAATTCGAGTTTTTTACTACACGGAAATACATAAATATTCACGTATAAGTAATAAAACTAAAGAAGATTAATAAATAATAAAAAAATAACAATTACTAATCGCATAAATGCAATATAACTATGCACAAATATACCACTACATACCTGCTGATTAAGATAAAAAATACATTAAAAAAGATAAACAAACTTTGTTGTGTTATAACATCCGTGCGCTGTACACCATAGACAGAAATAATCTCTGACTGTAGCATCATTTACATTTAGCTTTAATAACAATTTAGTAAAAACAAGTAAGGAAGCCTAAGTTCGAGTGGAATCGAACATTAGATACTCAGCTGTATGCTTTCATTGTTTGTTTGCGTTTGTTCGATATAGGGTGTATTTTATATGAAACGAGTGCTGCATATACAGGGCGCAGCCACGCCCATTTTCAAAATTTGTATCAATCATCCAAATAAGCATATAAATATTATTGTTAGTGCAAAATTGCATCCCTCTATGACTTTTAGTTACAAAGACTTCACGTTACAAATTCCAAAAGGGTGTTCCAGAAATATCTTTGTTAAAAAGTAGGCGTGGTCATAAACCGATTTCAATACATTTTTGCGTGTCTATTAACACAAGTTATAAAAGTGAATAAACCAAGTTTCGTCATAATATCTCAGTTATTTGTCGAGTAATAGGCTCGTAGATTTCTTTGCATAAAAAGAGGCGGTGCCACGCCCATTTTATAAACTTTTTTTATTTTTTGTTTCCGGTCTATTGTAGAACTCATATCACAAAATTTCAATGAATTATCTTTATATTTCACAGAGATATCGCTAAAAATGATTTCATTAGGTCACTTTATAATACCCATATATAAAAGTGGGCGTGGTCGTCAACAGATTTTGGTAATTTTTCGTCCACACATTTGGCTAAGTAAATATATTACGCGTACCAAATTTCATCGATATATCTTTAACGGTTTCTGAGTTATGACATATAAAACTTTCAATGTTTGACCCTTAATAAGTGGGCGTGGCACCGCCCATTTTCAAAAATTTTTGTATTTTTTGTTTTATGTCCGTAGTTGGACTCCTGCCACAAAATTTCAGTGATAGATCTTTATATTTGACAGAGATATCGCTTAAAATGTTTTTATTAGGCCCCTTTATAGTTCCCATATATAAAAGTGGGCGTGGCCGTCAACCGATTTTGATAATTTTTCGTCAAAACATTTGCCTAAGTAAGCATATTACGCATACCAAATTTCATCGATATATCTTCAACGGTTTCTGAGTTATGACATATAAAACTTTCAATGTTTGACCCTTAATAAGTGGGCGTGGCACCGCCCATTTTCCAGAACTTCATCAAATTTCTTCATAAGGGCCTGAGCTCAATACGTGGGTAAAATTTTATCACTCTAGCTATATTAGTGGCTGAGATACCAAATATCCGATTTTTTCTATATAGGAAAAGTGGGCGTGGTCATGGTCCGATTTCGCCCATTTTCAATACCAACCGTCCCAGTCTCGATACCAACTTGCATTTCAAATTTCATCAAAATATCTCAATTTTTACGCGAGTTATCGTGCGTACGGACGGACGGACGGACGGACGGACGGACGGACGGACGGACGGACGGACGGACGGACGGACGGACATGGCTCAATCGATTTCTCTTTTCACCCTGATCATTTTGATATATATAAGTCCATATCTATCTCGATTATTTCATTATGTTACAATCCACCGTTATGAAATCAAAATTATAATACTCTGTGTACTAGTACAGCTGAGTATAAAAACATTAAAACCCGATATGAGATTTAATTAATATTATGATGTATATATGAATATACACAAGCGAAACAAATTGAGATTTTATTCATTAACCCATAACCACATTTTTTTTCTTTTTTTTTTTTGCAAAATACGATAGTTTTTTTTTTTTTTGCACATGCACATCTCAATTAAACCAAGTACACACATATGTACATTAGGGTGGTAATCTGAATTTTGAGCCCTCTGCGACACCCCTTAAATTTTTTCAATCGAGCCAAAAATGTATATGTGGTATCTTCGGCTATATAAGCTGAAGCCCTAATGTATGTACATACTATAAGCTGATGGAAAAAGATTATCTTTGATTCTAATCTTATTATTATTTCTCAATTCCAAGTCACATCTTCCAGTGGCGGACGCTTCATACAAGCTGAGAAGCCCGGCTTGCCTAAATATTTTCGTTCATTTTTTTTAATATGGGTATTTTACGCTTGAAATGTATTTACTATTTAAGTTCTAATGGCGCGTTAGCCCACCCATAACAATCACGTACATTTTATTTGTACAGACAAGCACAGCGAATAAAACAAAATATTAGCTGATCTCTTAGCACAACCTGGGTTAGTGAGCATGCCATAGTTCCACACATGGGCTTTTATGAGGCTTTCAAAACAGAATAATATAGCTTGTTTTCTCGCTTTCTCTAAGGAGAAGTCAAGTGCTTACTTCCAGAGTTAAATTCAAAAAAGGGAGCAAGCCACTTTTTTATTTTCCACATCACTTTGTATGCGCATAATGAATTCACCGTTCGGTGCCGGCGTAAAAATGTAGTTCCACCCAATTAGTAGGAAAAAAATTAAGGAGCACACCTCAAATTGGGCGAGAAGTTCGCCCTTAAAGCTTGTTAGAGCTATAAACGCGCCATTGTATAGCATTATACTAAAGGCTATGCTTCATACATAGGCTTGTCCAGCCCATTTATGATAAGCTCGCCACTGACATTTTCATGTTTTGGATATTATCCACTAGGGCTCCACATGTATTACGGTATGTGTAGGTACTGTAAGTGAAGGAAACATGGTCTTTGCCAAACAATAGTAAAACAATCATTAGTTCTAGTGACTAGCTGCAAGTGAAACGATTGCCACAACGGAAATCCAACATACTCTCACATTTCTCACCATAGTACGTTTTATCTTTGTGGCACATATGCATAAAATTGCAAATATGTACTTAAATTCAACAGGTTTTTTTCAAGACTTAAAAGGCTCAGTTGTACCCACTTGATATAACACGGAAGAAATTCATCGAATTCATCACACTGCTCTCCTGAGCTGCGTTTATAAATATATTTACGCATTAAGCATTCAAGCAACAAGTGACACTATTCAAGTCATGCTAAATATAATTAACTACTTACAAATTTATTTGGTTAAGACTTTGATTTACAAGTTATTACTATTACCGTATTACGTAACATACCTCGTAATTTTATGAATTTTATTTCATCTTAAAACGTAATGCGGCGCTGTCACTCAAAAATTTTTAATACCAATTTTTTTGGCCTTTGGTCACCAAGTTGCGACATCAAATGTGTGTATGTATGTAATCATTCGTATTTATATATTTCCGAAGTATCTGTTTAGTTTGTGCGTTGTATTTAGTTTAATATGTTTTTATTCCCAACAAACCAAACGTATCAATTACCAGATGATGCGTGTTATACTCGTACAATAATAACCATAATCACTCTCAGTTGCATCATTATTATTTTGAAATGGGTCAAAAATTGATTGTTTATTAAACCCAAAAGTCTGCGCGTTTTATGATCATTTAATAGTGATACTGAATAGAGTATATCCGTACGCTTGAATGCTTTCAAGAGAGAGAACTATTTGCACAAACTATTTGCTAAAAGCGATGGCTTTCAAAGTGTAACATTACGAAACTGTATTCGCATTTAAAGCGTGTGAAGTTAATTTGTTTCGTCAAAAAAATGGCTTATTTTAACTATATACATACTATATTCTCAGCTTAGACCCTTGAAAAATCATGTCTTACGCTTAACAAGCTAGCAAACTCCATATACAATACACTGAGAGAAAAATCAACCAAAAGTTGGTTAATAGTACTAAGTTCACACTTGAAATGGAATCAATGTGAATTTTGTTTAATATTACCATTACCATTGTTGATATCAGGGCTGCACATTAACGTTATTTTTTATCAATAACCGAAAAAATATTTTGTTTTCAATTCAACTTTGAAAAATTTTAACGTTAAATGCTGAACAAAGAAATACCGTTTTGATAATTATCAAAAAAAATTATGAAAAAAAAATTCGTTTTGTTGATTATCAAAAAACAAATATTGAAAAAATTTCGTTTCGGTAGCCAACAAAAAAAATTATCAAAAAAAAAATAACGTTAATAAAAATTCAAAGTAAAATGAAGCCGTAAGCCCGAAACAAATTTTTATTATTATTTTGTTTTTGATAATCAACGAAACAAAATAATTTTGATAATTTTTTTTTGATAATCAACGAAACGAAATAATTTCAATAATTTTTATTTGATATTCAAAATAAAAAAAATTTTTTGTTAATTTTTATTTGATATTCAACAAACAAAATATTTTTATACTCAGCTGTACTAGTACACAGAGTATTATAGTTTTGATTTCATAACGGTGGATTGTAACAGAATGAAATAATCGAGATAGATATAGACTTATATATATCAAAATGATCAGGGTGAAAAGAGAAATCGATTGAGCCATGTCCGTCCGTCCGTCCGTCCGTCCGTCCGTCCGTCCGTCCGTCCGTCCGTCCGTCCGTACGCACGATAACTCGCGCAAAAATTGAGATATTTTGATGAAATTTGGAATGCAAGTTGGTATCGAGACTGGGACGGTTGGTATTGAAAATGGGCGAAATCGGACCATGACCACGCCCACTTTTCCTATATAGAAAAAATTGGAAATTTGGTATCTCAGTCACTAATAGAGCTGGAGCGATGAAATTTTACCCACGTGTTGAGCTCAGGCCCCTATGAAGAAATCTGATGAAATTTTGGAAAATGGGCGGTGCCACGCCCACTTATTAAGGGTCAAACATTGAAAGTTTTATATGTCATAACTCAGAAACCATTGAAGATATATCGATGAAATTTGGTATGCGTGATTTACTTACTTAGGCAAACATTTTGATGAAAAATTGTTAAAATCGGTTCACGGCCACGCCCACTTTTATATATGTGTATTATAAAGTGACCTAATAAAAACATTTTAAGCGATATCTCTGTCAAATATAAAGATATATCATTGAAATTTTATGGCAGCAGTCCAACTATGGACACAAAACAAAAAACATAAAAATTTTGGAAAATGGGCGGTGCCACGCCCACTTATTAAGGGGCAAACATTGAAAGTTTTACGAGTCATAACTCAGAAACCATTGAAGATATATCGATGAAATTTGGTACGCGTGATATACTTACTTAGGCAAATATTTGGACTAAAAATTGCCAAAATCGGTTGACGACCACGCCCACTTTTTTATATGGGTATAATAAAGTGGCCCAATAAAAACATTTTAAGCTATATCTCTGTCAAATATAGAGATATATCATTGAAATTTTATGGCAGGAGTCCAACTGCGGACATAAAACTAAAAACACAAAAATTTTGGAAAATGGGCGTGGCACCGCCTCTTTTTAGAAGCAGGAATATACGAGATTTCTGAGCCCATAACTCGACAAATAAGTGAGATATTATGACGAAACTTGGTGTGTACACTTCTATTACTTGTGGTAATACATGTTCAAAATTTTAGCGAAATCGGTTGACGACCACGCCCACTTTTATATATGGGTATTATAAAGTGGCCTAATAAAAACTTTTTAAGCGATATCTTTGTCAAATATAAAGATAATTCATTGAAATTTTGTGGCATGAGTTCCACAATAGACCGGAAACAAAAAATAGAAAAATTTTGGAAAATGGGCGTCGCACCGCCTCTTTTTAGACAAAGGAATATACGAGATTTCTGAGCCCATAACTCGACAAATAATTGAGATATTATGACGAAACTTGGTTTATACACTTTTATAACCTGTTTTAATAGACACGCAAAAATGTATTGAAATCGGTTTATGACCACGCCTACTTTTTAACAAAGATATTTCTGGATTACCCTTTGGGAATTTGTAATGTGACATCTTTGTAACTAGAAGTCATAAAGGAATGAAATTTTGCACAAAGAATAATATTCATATGCTTAGTTGAATAACTGATAAAAATGTTGAAAATGGGCGTGGCTACGCCCACTTTATACAGCACTCTCTTTATATACCGTGTTTCCTTCAAACGAAAACAAACAATGAAAGCATACAGCTGAGTATCTAATGTTCGATTCCACTCGAACTTAGGCTTCCTTACTTGTTGTTGATATCGTTGTGCAGCCTTGGTTGATATATTAGACAGTGTTTTTGGTCATATTAACCATGATATTTGTTGATATAAAAAAATGTTCGTTGAAATCTTCAACCAATTTTTTGTTACTATTAAACAATTTGTTGGTTATATTTTTATGCCAGTGGCAGCACTGCACTGTATGATCTATAAGAGAGTGTTAATATGTTAACTGAATACCAAAGAAAATTCCAAATACTATCTCGCTCTCTGCAATTCGGGTCCAGCCATTCAACTTCGTCAAGCACAAACGGTGTTGAAAGCGATGGTATCAACAGAGCCGAAGCCATAGAGCTTCGTAAATATTTTTACTTTTTTTTTAGATATGAATTAACCAATATTTTCGTTAATATAACAAATATACACGTTGGGGAAACCAACTTTTTGTTTGATATTGATTGTTAGCAAGATATTGGTTAATGGTACAATGAAAATATACATATTAAATTTTTTCCTTTTGGCATGAATAAATCAACCAATAAAACATTAACCATGGAGTTGGTTGAAAAAATCATTGTACTTTTTTCTCTGTGTACGGATAATATTCTCCTTAATGGAGTGTTTATATAATGAGAGCTGAGGGAATATCGTTCTAAATATTTTGGTGACTCACGTGAATTGGATGATGGGAAATAAAATACAGTATTATGTATTTAATTTGAGTAGTAACTAATCTGCGAAAAAAAAAATCCACAACTTCTTAGCACTAATGAGAGCTACACTGTCTCTGCGGCAGACCAATAAATACAAGACCTCTATATCAGTGGAACAAGATCAAAGTATGTTAAGAACAAGCTAAAAATTCTAGCATCAAATAACGACGCACTTTATTAGAAATTCACTTAACATGGAATGCATTCGATCTTCAAGAATGTCTGCCACGTTCGCATCACAACCAACCGGTCCCTCGTCAAAGTCATTGCTTCATCATTTTCGCTGTTTGTATTGCTTGCAACCATTGCAAACAACTTTTACCCCATTATCCTTACTCACATTCGCTGGCAATAAGCAATTTAGTCAGTTAGTTAGTTATAAAAACAACAACAACAACAAAGTCAATAACAATAACAAAATCAACAACAAAAACAAAAAAAAACATTCACTTATCTCAATGCAGGAGAAAAGCATCAAAGTCATCTAGTGTTTGTTTACCTTACTCCAATTTCATTGCCAACTTTGTAACGCACGATTGTACCGCTTTGGTAAAAGAGAACATTTTTCTTAAATAGCTTAAAGAATGGTTATGTTGTACAAATAAAGTAAATAGCATAGCATGGCATAGTCTATTTCGCTATTGGAAACATGAAATTGTTGCGCATGCGCTGCACGCTTCTTCGCTTTAAGCCGTGACAATGCGCGTAGCCAATCTTGCTTATTCTACAAATGAGTATGTACATTAATATATACATATGTGATATTCTATTCAAAACTCGTATCATCAATTTAATTTCTGCTTTCATTTGTGGTTTCGATTTTATGTACATATGTACAAATTGGCCATGCTCGACGTGCTGCTGGCTGACGGCTGTCATTATAAGATTCTATTTCATTAGACACATTTCCTTTACATTTTTTTAAGGATTTATTTTTATATGTTGTTCATTTACTTAATTCTTTTAAGATTCTATAGCGAATTCGTTGCGTGATTAACCTTTTTTAGGATTATACAAATAGTAGATATGTATGCTAAAGGAAAGGAAAAAGCAAAATTAAAACCCTCATGCAAAGATCATGACGATCTGACGCTCGAAGCTCAAATTGCGGTGTAGGTTTGGTTGATTTTTTGCTTACAAATACCTTTGACGATCTTACGGCTCTATATGCGCCGTGGTTATTTTTTTAACATACTTTTTGTTAGATGGCACTTTTTTGTTATAATTCTTTTGTTGATGTTAAAGTTTGTTTTGATCTCAATTACTGATGTGATTGCGTTACTTTTTCATATTTTTTGTATTGCATTTTTTCTTGTCTTGTGAATTCCAAGTGTGTTTGCGCAATTTTCGTGTGAGTAACCATTATGTTATGACTTCATTTTCTCACATAAATTTTATCCCTACAACAAAAAAAAAAAAAAACAAAAAAATAGCAAAACAAATGAAAAAATCATATAGAGATGAAAACTCATTTGGTGATAAAAACAAATAAAATCAGTTGTTAATTCCCACACAGCATTTGGAAGATTGTTTTATGAAAACTGACTGCGCCGAGTCTTTTTCGATCCCCTTTGATGATCAAAAACTGATTAATCACCTCTGCGATTAGAATAAGACTCGAAAATGAGTCACTCCAGCCATTGAAAAGTAATTTTATTTTTTGTCATATAAAAATCACCTAACTTAGCCTTTTTCGATCCCCTTTGCTGATTAAAAAAAAGAATTTATCAATTTGACGATTAAAAGAAGACTGGAAAACGAGTCAGACCAGCGATTGAAAAGTGATTTTATTTTTTATCATATAAAAATCACCTAGATGAGTCTTTTTCGATCCCCTTTGCTGATTAAAAAAATAATTTATCACAAACTGCTAAAGATAGAAATGTGATCGATTACTTTGCTTTTTTGGATAGAAATGAAATATTCCTTAGCAAGCCTTGTACATATAGCTATAATTTTTCAAAAAAAAGATCAGAGAATTTTATATTAGATTTCGGTATTGATGGTTCCGAATGTTGTAGAGCAGGAACATATGGATGCATGTCTTCCGTGTTGCCGTATATGAGAGTGCCAAAATGCACATATGCATTTTCATAGGAATTCATTTATGGATTAAAATTTTTAGATCTTAAACTTCTTATTTGCTGCATATTATTGTAGGCTAAAAATCTGTTTCAGAAGTTCCAACTAAAATGTGGACTGAGGGTGACTGTGGAAGTTCTTTTTGCGATATTGTTAAAGGTAAGGCTAAGGGTAGAATATGTATAAGGATAGAAGATGGGAAAGAAATGCGGTCGTAAACTGACCCAAAAATTATAGGAAAAAGAGTAGAAAAGTATTAGAAAATGATTGGAAATTGATCAGAAAGTTACTGAAAAACGACCCAAAAAAGATTAGAAAATTACCAGAAAACCGATTGAAAAAATACACAAAAAAGATTGGAAAGCCAATCGAAAATGATCAGAAAAACGAAGAAAAATGACCCTAAAAAGATTCAAAAACGATCAGAAAACTATTCAAAAATGACCAAAATAAGATTCAAAATCGAAGAAAATAAAATCGAAAGGGACTCGAAAATGATTAAAATACGATTAAAAAAAGACTCGAAAACGACTCCCCAAGAAGAGTTGGACGTAGGGTATCATTTTCTACAGACGAGAGGCTCTTTTATGATCAGAAAATGAGCACATTTTCCATCATTTTAAACGTGCATAGGGATCGAAAAAGACTGGAATATGATCAAAAAATACATAAAATGCTATGTGGGTTATTCAAACTATTATGAATACTGATGTATTGTGGAACGATCCTCCGTCATCCCTTGTCAAGTTTGGTTTTAGCCGAAACCGGTTTGTCTCCAAACCAAACTTGACAAGGGATGACGGAGGATCGTTCCACAATACATCATATTCCTACCCTGTCGGAAAAACAAGCAACCAAAAAGTATTATGAATACTCATGTTGTGGTTTATTAATAGCCAGTGATGGTGCTTTTTTTTTTTCTTTTTTAATTCAAATAATTTTGCAACTCGTTCCAATGTCGTCGAAGTCCCGAAGTTAACTTTTTAATTATGTACGTACATACATCTTTGCATTCGTTGATATTATAAATACTTATTTATATTTTAATGAAAAAAAAAATTAAAAAAAAAACATTAAAAAATTAAGATAACTTTGATAAGTTTATCTTATAATTACTTTTCAGCGTCATTAATGTTATTATTATTAATTAGTTGTCAATTTTCGCTGTTTAACTAGCACCGCTTTTTTTCAAACAAAGTTTTCATTGCTGTCATAGACTCGGCAACTTTATTAGGATGAATTCACTGCCAGATGAAGACTTAAAACCTTCTAAATAATCAGATAGGGATAATGGAATATGGCCCGAATAGAAATCGAATTAGGATAGTTAGAAGAACCAACGAATTCCCTTACAAATTTCCAATGATGAAATAGATAAAATTGGTTTTCATAGCTAACATTGAATTAAGTAGTCCACTTTCAAAAGTGCTTATGTGAGGTTTTTTTCAATATTGAGCTTTTGATGGATTCTGTAGCAGTATTTGTAGGTGTACAATGTCCATTAAAAATTTATTGCAAACTCCTTTCGTATTCTGAAAAAAAAAACATTAAATAAATAATACTCTTTCAAAAGTATCTATGTTTCATTTATACAGTTTCAAAAATATCTATATAAAATAGTAGGTCTTGGCACACTTTGGGGTCGACTCATATAAGAAGTGCTCAAAATTCTAAAACCATTTAATTTCCAACGGAATCGCTTGATCTGTGCTATCTGTATTTATTGTTTGAGTATAAAAGTAAATTTTAAGCATCTTAATCCATTAATGACCATGCTTTAACCCACTTTAACCAGTAACTTTCTGATCCTGATCTTCCCAATGTAGTGGAGGCCTCTCTTTTCCGCGTTCCGGTTTCGAGCGTTTTTCTGCGCTAAGAGAGAGAAGGAGGGAGGTTTTGCAAGAAGAGTCATTATGCGTTGCAATTTCAAAACCAGCTATGTGAAAAAATGCTGTCACAAAACTAGCTATGTGAAATATTTAACATTGAATTTGCAAAAATCTGGCATATTGCGACTTTATTTTTTTATATGTATCTCTTAATTCCTTATGGACTAAGCTTTCAGTTACTAACAAAAAATATTCTAATAAAATAGAGCTTGAGGGCCTGGTGGTTTTTTCTGATATGTAGCTTAATATGAAAAATTCACATAACCTCTTTTGAGAGTGGACTGCTCAATTGAAAGAGCAATCACTTCACTATTTTTACATTATATCATTTATGTGATACTCTCTCAAAGCATTCTTGGTAAAAGTTTCATTGAACTTCTTAAAAAGAAATCTTAGGAATGAATACTATATAAGTAAGTATTGCATGTGTTGCACATATTGCATACATATGTATACATATGTATATGTACGTACCAGTACACATATTTTTTTTTGCATGTAACTTACACCCGCCACAGATGCTTATTCTACGGAATCACCGGATGAAGTATTATTGCCTCGTAATAGGAAACAGACATACACACATACATCCTTATATGAATATATACTGCAGGCTTTTTACCAATTAGATTGTTTTTCGCTCTCGGAAAGAGATCTAATGGTAGAGCCTCATTAATCAGTATATCTCAGAAACTTATGTAAATAGCATTCACTAATGGAAATTTAATGTTCTTAATAATTTTTTGAAAATTTTTTCAGCGATTCAAATTCTCAATGAATCTCGAATTCCTACAGTTTAGGATTATCGGAACCATGTTTTTACGATTACTCATCGCTTCTAAACTGTGGTCTGATTAAAAAGTTACGTATAATTTTACATATATGTACATACATATGATACAGATACGTATGAATGTATTTACAAACAGATGTATACATATATTCTTGTATACATATATTCTTCAATGACTGTCTGATTACAGTTCTTTGCCCTACTCGTTCTCTATGGTTTGCATCAAAAAGGTGTTAACTTCTCTTACATTAACGTGATATGGAAACATTTTATTAACCTGCATTTACATACATTTACAAACATGCTACTAAGTGGTAGATAACAGATGTAGGTACACTTTGCTAGACCATATTAACTTAGTTGTTAAATACTATAAACCTTACATATGCACATATAAGCGTCAGTATTTAAATACAAGTATGTACATACAGTTTGTCAATTAATTCTTTGCAAAATGAAAACAGTTCGGAAATTTGTTTTCATACTGGGTATTTGGTCAACTAAGCTTAACTTTTTAATTTTTTTTAAATGCTAATATTAAGCTAAATATGTTTACAACATTTAGGACCAAAAAGATCCAAAACTTAAAGCATAGAAAGAACAGAAAAAACAAAAGTTCATAAAATTATAAAAAACATTTTGTCAATTAATTCTTTGCAATTTTTTCATATGTGACAGAAACTGAAAAAAAAGCAGACCGGATCGTTGAAATTTTGGTGTGACGGCCACTAGCCTCAACCACACATTGTAGACGAAGGGTTATGGAATAAATCAAGTCCTTCAGCCCATAAATTTAGCGTATTTTATGCCATTCTTCCTGAATGGCATTAATTACAACATTTTTCGCTAGTAGACCTTGGTTTTCTGCCTTGTTATTTCAAGAAAGGCCAAAATTTTTTGATTGGATTTAAGCTAGGACTTTGGGCAGGTGCATCCATTGCTTTGGTGCAATTATGCAGTACCAAAGTCCTGCACAGCAACGATTTATATTTAGGATCGTTGTTCAGGTACAGCTTTTACTTGAATTTATTGGCGCTTTTTGGTTAAAAAATGCAATTTTGCATTGCGATTCTCGACTACTCGTGTCAAGCTAAAACTCCTTCGTCATCAGGTCATTAAAAATCCGCAGTCCGCCTTCACCCTTTTTAGAATAACGAACTCGACATTATTGCAGACAATTTTCGAAACATCACATCTGGTCTAATATTCTTCTGTAGCAGAGCTGTGCAAAAAAAATTGAAGTTCTTTTTCGGGATGAAACAAAAATACGCACGATGCATCGCGATGGACACAGAAAAAATTCGAGAACGACCAACACAGCTCTGCTACAGAAGAATATTAGACCAGATGTGATGTTTCGAAAATTGTGTGCTATAATGTCGAGTTCGTTATTCTAAAAAGGGTGAAGGCGGACTGCGGATTTTTAATGACCTGATGACGAAGGAGTTTTAGCTTGACACGAGTAGTCGAGAATCGCAATGCAAAATTGCATTTTTTAACCAAAAAGCGCCAATAAATTCAAGTAAAAGCTGTACCTGAACAACGATCCTAAATATAAATCGTTGCTGTGCAGGACTTTGGTACTGCATAATTGCACCAAAGCAATGGATGCACCTGCCCAAAGTCCTAGCTTAAATCCAATCAAAAAATTTTGGCCTTTCTTGAAATAACAAGGCAGAAAACCAAGGTCTACTAGCGAAAAATGTTGTAATTAATGCCATTCAGGAAGAATGGCATAAAATACGCTAAATTTATGGGCTGAAGGACTTGATTTATTCCATAACCCTTCGTCTACAATGTGTGGTTGAGGCTAGTGGCCGTCACACCAAAATTTCAACGATCCGGTCTGCTTTTTTTCAGTTTCTGTCACATATGAAAAAATTGCAAAGAATTAATTGACAAAATGTGTTTTATAATTTTTTGAACTTTTGTTTTTTCTGTTCTTTCTATGCTTTAAGTTTTGGATCTTTTTGGTCCTAAATGTTGTGAACATATTTAACTTAATATTAGCATTAAAAAAAAAATTAAAAAGTTAAGCTTAGTTGACCAAATACCAGTATGAAAACAAATTTCTGAACTGTTTTCATTTTGCAAAGAATTAATTGACAAACTGTATGTATATTTAAAGCAAAGGCCGTAAAAATTAATATTTTTAATAGTTATCAGAAATAACTCTGATATACATATGTGGTTATTTTCTAACGAAATATACTTTCATAAATTCAAGCGAACATAATAGAAACACCTTTCAAAAATTAAATACATACACATTGTCTATTGTAGACCAAATACCTATTAAAAGTTATCTAATAACATTGTGCTTCAAAATGAGGGTTCATCTCTACGTAATTGATGAAAGCAAAAGACAATAAAAGCTTACTGCTCTAGTAATAAAGCTCCGTAATGAATTTTTTGGCCTATAGGTCTGGTTTCATTTTTATTTGCCCGTGCTTATGCCTTTGAGATGGCAGCAATAACAGTAACAGTAGCAGTAGCAGTAACAGTAACAGTAACAGTTACACTAACAATAACAGCAGCAGTAACAGTAACAGTAACAGTAACAGAACAGTAACAGTAACAGCAGCTAATAAACAATACTTTTTATATATTATTTTTCGTTATTTCTTTGCTCAATCAAAGCCAAAAATCCACTAAAAATGCGCCTCGACAATTGAGCACTAAAATCACCTCGCAACATGTTGCCAGCAACATTATGATGTCTTACCTATATTTTACTTCTGCTGCTTAAAATGTACATGCCATTGTACCACAGCGCCATTTTATGCAAAAATGAACATCAAAAATGGATTCTTTGACCCAAAAACAGCAATTTAACATACACTTCGTAAGCAATTCTTTCATTCCATCAAGCTTTGCTCACATTTCCCATACATAGGGTTGCCAACTTTAAAAACAAATAAAAATGAAACCAGACCTGTAGGCCAAAAATCCAGTATGAGGTTTTGATATGAGAGGGATAAAGTTTCCTCTTCTTTTGGTTTCATCAATTGCGTAGAATCTTGTTGCACTGTATAACAATTATTGATTACTTTTTATCAATGGTTATTTAAGAAATTAATTGTTGAAAAAACGCTAAAATGATTTATTTAAAAAAGATATCTATTAAAAAACCGATTTTTCGGTACCTTCCATAAGCAAATTCATTGCCATACAAAACTGAATGCTATTTTATACGTTTACTTGTATTAGGGTACCTACGGTTAGTAAAGCCACTATGCTTAAATAACAAAAGCTACATAGGTATAGTCCCAGATTTAAAACAACAAGAAAAACAACAACACATTGAATGCATTTAAAAAACCGTCAGTTAAGCACCCAAAACAGCCAACGGCGATATTGCAGACCTTAGACCTTTTTGCACTCGTCATTCATGGTGGGCTTTTGCCAATTCCTTGATACCTATGTACATATGTACATTTCCCCTGAGCTAACATACATACCTACATGCATAGATGCATATATGTAAATTATATGTTGGTTCTTTGGCCCTCACTATTCCAGTTTTCAAATAGCAAAATACAAGTACAAGTACAAGTTTTTGTTGTACTCGTATTGTTGTTGGTGAAGCCAAGTTGAAGTTGAAGTTGAAGTTTAAGCAACTTTCCTCGTATAAATAACCACGAGCTTACAACACAATAAAAACAACAACAGAAACAACACAGGGAAGACTTACTTATGTACGCTGGTTAAAAATAAGGAAAGCCATTGGCTGTTGGATAAATGAGTCAGCTGCGCGCAGACAACAACAACAAGTAAATATACGCAAAAGCCAGACAGACAAACAGTTAAGAACCTTCTTTTTTGCGTTTTTTCTTCTTTAATTCATTTCACAATCGTTTTTTATAAACGCAATAAACCAGGAGGTGAGTAAGGTATGTCTTCGTATGTATATATGTACATTAAGCCGTATCACGTTATATGGACAAAATAAAAGTTTAGTGTGTGTCAGTTTTATTAGAACAGTTATGTCGAAAAAATATTTTAGGTGTAAAAATTTTTTTTTTAGGCCCGCGTTAAAAACAGCTAAATCGCGTTTTTTGTAATAACTTCCTTATTTGATGTCGGATCTCTATGATCTTAATGTCGCAGAAAAGGTCTCGCTCAGCACTATATTTGGCCCATATAAAGTTTCGACCTCAAAGGTTGTCCTGAGTTTTACCTTTAAAAATTTTGGAGTTACTATTCCTAGATTTTTTTATTTTTATCACTAATACAAAGCTCTCAAAAAACCATGAGGAATCCCCCAAAAAAATTCTAGCCTTTATTCACAAACAAAAAAGTTATAACGTTGTAAAATGAAACACTTGTTTTTTCTTATAAAAAGTTACCACAGAGAAACGGCGAAACACGCCAGCTTAATTTTTGGCTCCAGATTACGATGGCGTTTTTATAAAATTCGGATTAGCTCCCATTTTCGAGATATTTAAGAAAACATTTTCAGTTTTCACATACAAAGCGATCCGATGGGGGGCGTATGAGTAACTATTGTTGAGGTAATAAAAATAAAGAAGAGGGGAAAAAACTATACGTACATATATGTATATAAAATGCATATGAGAGGGAAGAGAATACCCTGCACATAAATTCCAATTTGTTTTAAACTTTCGAAACCTGCACTGAAAAAACGACTTACTCAGATTATGGAAAAATGGGAATTTTTCGGCGCTAAAGACATATATTCATTGTTTTGATGTACAATTTTCTTTCAATCAAGGAATAAAAACCACGTTTTAAAGAAAATTGTATTCAAAACTATGAAAATATGTGATGTATTGTGGAACGATTTTCCGTCATCCCTTGTCAAGTTTGGTTTGCACGGTAGGCAGGAAGCGACGATAGGTTGCATGAAAATGTCGAGAAAAAAGGAAAGTGGGGTTGTGTTATGTGATGTTTATAGATGGAACATCCGTTGAAATTAAAATCCGAGCTGCTCCTTTTTCAAGGATATCCACATTTTTTGTTTTTTTTGAAAGGATCAAATATTGAGAAAATCGAAAATTCGCCACCGTCCAAATTTTTCCGATTTCAATACATTATTTGGTCGCTAAGGGATACAAAAAAAGGTATTAAAAAGAAAAATGGACACCTGTAGTGGAAAAATCCAATGTGAACAGGACCTAAAGGATAACCACTGAAATATAAAATAACACAAAAAGTACCCACTTTAATTTGCGTATAACTCCTAACATGTTAACTCTACGTGAAAATTCCTTATAATATGTTTCATTCAGAATAAATAAAGGAATATTTCTTTGATATACAATTTTGATGTACCTGCAGTGGTTAATGCACTTTGGTCCATCTAAAGTGAAAATTTCAAAAAAGGTACGTTTTTTTTATGGTGCTATTTTAAGTTCAAATATTTTTCTAGTTTATGTAAATATTTTAATCTAATGATCCAATTCTCATTCTTACATATCTATACGTTAATATTAAAAAGAATTAGAGCTGAAATACGCGCTAGCTGTGCACGGTGGGCGGTAAGCAACAATAGGTTGCATGAAAATATCGAAAAAACGATCGCCGGCTAAACACTTACGTAAAATGATATTCTAATATACTTCATAAACACACAGCAAGAGAGAATAAAATCTCCAACATTTTTTTTAAACGAAAATTAGTACCAGCACACAGCTAGGCACATATTCGTTGGGCCATCGTTTTTACGATATTCCCATGCAACCTATTGTTGCTTCCCGCCCACCGTGCACAGCTAGCGCGTATCTCAGCTCTAACTCTCTTTTAGTATTAACGTAGAGATATGTAGGAATGAGAGTTGGATCATTAGATTAAAATATTTACATAAACTAGAAAAATATTTGAACTTAAAATAGCACCATAAAAAAAACGTACTTTTTTTGAAATTTTCACTTTAGATGCACAAAAGTACATTAAGCACTGCAGGCACATCAAAATTGTATATTAAAGAAATATTTCTTTATTTATTCTGAATGAAACATATAATAAGAAATTTTCACGTAGAGTTAACATTTTAGGAGTTATACGCAAATTAAAGTGGGTACTTTTTGTGTTATTTTATATTTCAGTGGTTATCCTTTAGGTCCTGTTCACATTGGATTTTTCCACTACAGGTGTCCTGTTTTCTTTTTAATACCTTTTTTTGTATCCCTTAGCGACCAAATAATGTATTGAAATCGGAAAAATTTGGACGGTGGCGAATATTCGATTTCCTCAATATTTGATCCTTTCAAAAAAAACAAAAAATGTGGATATCCTTGAAAAAGGAGCAGCTCGGATTTTAATTTCAACGGATGTTTCATCTATAAACATCACATAACACAACTCCACTTTCCTTTTTTCTCGACATTTTCATGCAACCTATCGTCGCTTCCTGCCTACCGTGTTTGGAGACAAACCGGTTTCGGCTAATATGCGCCATCTTCAGTGTCTTCTTTCGTTCACGAACGAATATTAGCCGAAACCGGTTTGTCTCCAAACCAAACTTGACAAGGGATGACGGAAAATCGTTCCACAATACATCATATTCCTACCCTGTCGGAAAAACAAGCAACCAAAAAGTTATGAAAATATGTCTTTAGCGGCGAATCATTCCCATTTTTTCCATAATCTGAGTAATTTTTTTTGAGTGTGAGCAAAGTAATATAAGCGACGAAGAATTCACTTTCAGAGCTCTGAAACTTCTTTCATAAATATCTCAAAATTTGGAGGACATCGTCATTTTCGGTCTCGGTTATCATAGATAAGAAGATGTTTTCGGGATTTAAGTAAAGTGCGTTGTTTTCAATTGTAGGCTGAATAATTAACTGCATTTCTAGGGACAGACGACGCATCCAGCGCAAGTATTGATAATATATTTAGACTTCCGTTGTCTCTTTAGGCGCGTATAATTTTACAACAAACTCTAGCAGTTTCTCTAAATAACTTGGATAATTTTAGGATACGCACGGATGCAGAAATCGTGAAGTCATTGTAAGCCAGCGCGCTGTGCTTAGAGATCCCACTTGAATACTTACCAAATCTTCACAACAGCCATTATATAATATAAATAACGTTGATCAGCACGAATAGTCCAATCATCAATAATTTTTTGCATATCATGTATCCAGTATTGGTAGCTGTTCCATCGCGGTACAACATTCTCAAGTCAAGCGAGGACTTAGAATACTTTTTAATCAAAAACTCATACTATATGGCGTTACTGCCTCATGTAAATAAGAACTTGGGATAATTTTTCAAAAAACAGGTTCTCTGATTTTAAAACGGTATAACTCTTTTGTTTGTGAATAAAGGCTACAACTTTTTTAGCGGAGTCCTCATGGTTTTTTGAGAGCTTTGTATTAGTGATAAAAATAAAAAAAATCTAGGGATAGTAACTCCAAAATTTTTAAAGGTAAGGCTCAGAACAACCTTTGAGGTCGAAACTTTATATGGGCCAAATATAGTGCTGAGCGAGACCTTTTCTGCGACATTAAGATCATAGAGATCTGACATCAAATAAGGAAGTTATTACAAAAAACGCGATTTAGCTGTTTTTAACGCGGGCCTAAAAAAAAAAATTTTACACCAAAAATATTTTTTCGACGTAAGTGTTCAAATAAAACTGACACACGCAAACTTTATTTTCGTGATACGGCTTAATGTACATATGTACACAAGTCAGAGAAATAATAAAGGTGCAAAAATAAATGAGCCAGAAACGCTTGATCATTCGAATTGGGCGAAAGAATGGCGAATTTAAAACGGTGAGTGGTGAAAATTTGCTAATTTGAGTTTTATTAAAGCAGCTGCTTTTCGAAAGAAGCAAAAATGTGCAATTTAAATAAATATAAAGCAATAACCGCTTAAGTCGACTTAGGAAGATTTCGAGATATATATATATATATATATTAATAGGCTAACATTTTTCCCATACAAACAATTGCCAGGCTGTTTAGCACATTTAACATACTCCTATCCACATAAAATTGATATGGATGTGTTCGTATGAGTCAGGAGCAGTGCATAGGCATATAATTTTTTCTATAAATTATTTAATTTCTTTATAATTAATAAATAAAGTTTTTAGTTAAGAGAAATAGATATCGTAAACGTGTTTACAAATATCGTAAACACAGTTGAAGAGTCGCTTTAATTTAAAAGCGCTCTCTCTATTTTATATGCATTGGCCCAGTTTACGCTCAGATCAAAATCAACGCGGCCAAATATCTCCTATTGCTTGGAGAGAGAGGGCGGGAGAGCACACTGAGTAATATTAATTTTGACCAAGGCATATCTAACAGGTAGGCTCGGCGGCAAATTGAAAAACTTCTCCACCCGGCCTACCTTCCTAGATCTGCCTTGATTTTGACCATGATTTCGCATCAGACCGTGATCAAAAGGGCAAATCAGTGTTGCGGTACAACTGGAATTTAGAAAGTGTTGCTTATCTCCGCGAAAAGGAATAATTTTTGTACCAATACAAAGTTGAAAAAATAAATTGCATGGTCGAATTTCGAGCACCGGCGATACTACTCTCAGAAAAAAAATCATCAACACGATTCATGTAAAATTAACACGATCGATCTTTACACATAAAACAGCAACAATTTTTTCAAATTACACGATGTTTGAAACATGATTTTGGCTTTGTAACTGTTATCTGAAAATTTGGTAAATTCAACCAAATTTTATTGTTGATACAACATGAAGAAATTTTTAAATATACAAGATGATTCAAATATAATATTTTTTTCCTAAATGTCATTTGGAATTTGGTTTATTTAACATGTCAATATAAACTAAAAAAAAATGTTAAAAAAATGACGTCCCAATTTTAGTGTTTATACAACATGAAAACAAATGTTAAAACAACAAGAACCATAATTAACAATAAAAGTTGGTTGATATAACACGAAACAATATTCAAACATAAACGTCATTTGGAATTTTGGTTTATTCAACACGATGATAGTGTCAATATAATCTAAAAAAGTGTTAAAAAGAACGTCAAAATTATTTTGAAACATACACAATTTTTTCAACGTTTGAAGTTCTGCGGTTCGCGCAAAACACAAACTAATATTATTTTTGTTTTAACAAAAAGAAAATTGTGTGCCGTGGCAATGATGGGGTTTTCCATTTATATTTTTAGTTCGCAGGTAAGTTAAAAGTGGATTGCATTTTGTTTCTAAAAGTTTGTAATGTTCAATATTTTCTTTTTCCTCTTCATAGTTTGCAACTTTTACCACGAGCAGATGTTTAGCGAATGGAGTTTTGCACGCAGGATGCGGTGGATATACCGTTGCGTTAGCGGCCAAACATTACTCGGTGCCAGTGATAGTAGGTACTATCGCCCATGTATAAACTATTTGTATGAGAAGGACGCTTTCAATTTGGTCGGTTGTACGGGTGATATACTCGAATATGCTTTATTGATCTGATAATTATATATTTTATGTTTTATATGTTTTTTTATTTAAAAAAAATAAATTGTAAAATCAACAAGACTTTCTAGTTAATTTAACAATAAATTTAAGGTAAAATCAAAAGATGTTATTGTTAATTCAACAGGACCATTTCGTGTTAATTTAACCAGCTTAAATAGTAACATTAACTAGTTAAAATTGTAAAATCAACAGGAAGACTCAATACTTTTTAGTGTTAATTCTACAGTTGTCATCCTGTTAAACTAACACTTGACAGTAGTGTTAAATTTACACGATTACATGATGGCATACATTAAGCATCGTGTTGAAAAAAATTAACCACAAAATTTGTTGATTTTTGGTTGATTTCACACTATTTTTTTTCTGGGTGTAGTACCAAGTTATTCTCCTTGTAAAACTCTACATTTCTGTAAAACCCCCATGCTTATAACTTAATTCAATCAAAAGATATAAATAACAAGTAAGGAAGCCTAAGTTCGAGTGGAATCGAACATTAGATACTCAGCTGTATGCTTTCATTGTTTGTTTGCGTTTGATGAAAACACGGTGTATTTTATATAAAGCGAGTGCTGCATAAAATGGGCGTAGCCACGCCCATTTTCAACATTTTTATCAGTCATCCAACTAAGCATATGAATATTATTCTTTGTGCAAAATTTCATTCCTTTATGACTTCTAATTACAAAGATGTCACGTTACAAATTTCCAAAGGGTGTTCCAGAAATATCTTTGTTAAAAAGTATGCGTGGTCATAAACCGATTTGAATAAATTTTTGCGTGTCTATTAGCACAAGTTATAAAAGTGTATAAACCAAGTTTCGTCTTAATGTCTCAATTATTTGTCGAGTTATGGGCTCCGAAATTTCGTATATTCCTTTGTCTAAGAAGAGGCGGTGCCACGCCCATTTTCCAAATTTTTCTATTTTTTGTTTCCGGTCTATTGTGGAACTCATGCCACAAAATTTGAATGAATTATCTTTATATTTGACAAAGATATCGCTTAAAATATTTTTATTAGGCCCCTTTATAGTTCCCATATATAAAAGTGGGCGTGGTCGCCAACCGATTTCGCTAAAATTTTGAACATATATTACCACAACTAATAAAAGTGTACACACCAAGTTTCGTCATTATATTTAAATTATTTGTCGAGTTATGGGCTCAGAAATCTCGTATATTCCTGCTTCTAAAAAGAGGCGGTGCCACGCCCATTATCAAAATTTTTTGTGCTTTTCGTTTTATATCCGCAGTTGGACTCCTGCCATAAAATTTCAATGATATACCTTTATATTTGACAGAGATATCGCTTAAAATGTTTTTATTAGGTCACTTTATAATACCCATATATAAAAGTGGGCGTGGTCGTTAACCGATTTTGGCAATTTTTCGTCCAAACATTTGCCTAAGTAAGTATATCACGCCTACCGAATTTCATCGATATATCTTCAACGGTTTCTGAGTTATGACATATAAAACTTTCAATGTTTGGCCCTTAATAAGTGGGCGTGGCACCGCCCATTTTTCAAAATCTCACCAAATTTCTTCATAAGGGCCTGAGCTCCACACGTGGGTGAAATTTTACCACTCTAGCTCTATTAGTGACTGAGATACAAAATTTCCGATTTTTACTATATAGGGGAAGTGGGCGTGGTCATGGTCCGATTTCGCCCATTTTCAATACCATCCGTTCCAGTCTTGATACCAACTTGCATTCCAAATTTCATCAAAATATCTCAATTTTTGCGCGAGTTAGAGTGTTTACAGACGGACGAACAGACGGACGGACATGGTTCAATCGATTTCTTTTTTCACCCTGATCAATTTGATATATATAAGTCAATATCTATCTCGATTATTTTATGGTGTTACAATCCACCGTTATGTGATTAAAACTATAATACTCTGTGTACTAGTACAGCTGAGTATAAAAACATTTAGGCTTAACTTACAATAGAGGTATATTAAACTTGCTATAACAGCCAAAGTAGACGTATATATCTACTTAATCAAATTTCTTCATGTTTTATTTACAAAAGTTGATCGTAACATTGTGGATGGCTAACTGATTTTGCGTCCATAGTTTTTAATCGACTTTTAAGATTTGTTAAGAAACGCTTTCGAATATAAAAATCAATTTATCTCGAAATCATTTTTTAAGACTTAAGCGATTATTGCAAAATGCCACAGATATATGTCCGTATATAAATATCGTACCTACATGCACGTTTTTTGGAGAAAATTAATTAGGGATACATTTAAACATAAATTTACATACATAAAAACATATATATTATATGCATATACATATATACGTATGCAGTACATATGTACATACATATGAGGTCAACGAACGAACAAAGAACTCCCTCAAAACAAGGTCTTTGCGAAAAATTGCATGCATGTGTCCGGAAAATAATATAAACCGGCTTCGGCGATGTGCCATCTCCAGTACTTATTTCTTTCGTTTTGGGCACATATGTATGTATGTATGTAACCAAAACCGATTTATATCCAAAGAAAATTTGACAAGAGATGACAGACTACTAATAACTTTATAATCGATTTTATCTTGACAATGAATATGGCCCAACAGTCACTAGAATCCTACACTGAAAAAACAACTTACTCAGATTATGGAAAAGTGGGAATGATTCGGCTCTAAAGACATATTTGCATTGTTTTGATGTACAATTTTCTTCAAATCAAGGAATAAAAACCATGTTTTAAAGAAAATTGAATTCAAAACAATGAAAATATGTCTTTAGCGCATAATCTGAGTAATTTTTTTTTTTTTTTTTTTTGAGTGTAAGCTGAGTCGATTAAGACATGTCTGTATGCCAGTCTGTAGGGACGTAAAAATACTTAATGATAATCAGGACATATGAAATGTGCGTTCGTACTTGTTTTTTTTTTTTTTTTGCGTAACAAATGTCCTTCCTTATTGAATCATAGCGGACCTGGGATTCGCCAGATTGCTCGATACTGCAAAAACAGAAACGAAAACAAAAACAGCAACAATAATTCAAGCTTTACAAATATCCATTCATTTAGGATGTCTTTTGTTTCAACATTCTTCAATAGGTATTACATAAATACATACATATTTATGTATGCATACACCCATATATGTATGTATATGTACATACATTTATTTTGTGAACAACTGCCGTCATGCATATTTATTGCGAAAAAATGCTTTAATAATTTTTAGCCCAAAAGCAATAAGAAACTAAAAAAAATAAGCCCCAGCCAACATTAAATAAAGAACAAAAGACGACCAATTCCAAGAATGCAATTTCATTTGCAATGCTGAGACAGACGGATGGTCATCGGGAAGAACTACTATAATGGGCACTAAACAAGAATAATGGTAGAACAACAGCAACAACAGCAACAACAGCAACAATAATAATAACAATAAGACTATCAACAACAGCAACAACAACAACAACCACAATAAGAACAAGCACAGCACTAACAACATGGTATCATATTATTCAATTTGCATTTCTGGCGAATGCAGAAATGATCGTCAATTATGGATTCCTTGCACAAAGTTAATAAGGGTAAGATAAGACTCAATGATAGAGTATGTAAATATATACATATGTACATATGTATGTATCAGTGGCGGATCCACGGGGGGGGGGGGGGGGGGGGGGGGTTTGGGGGTTCAAACCCCCCTCCCCCTTGTGGTTTATCATAGATCCCAAATTAATGCCCTTATAGATTCTGCGCCCAAATTTCCCAAACTGATCAAGGAAAACTCTATCATTCCAAAAGCAATGGTTGGACCACATAACATCCAAAATATGTACCTACATGCGAAAAAAGTTCATGTAGGTACCTTTGGACGCACGTGCATAAAATCAAATTTGTCAAATGCTATTCGCAAATAGCCAAATCGCAAATTTATTTTCTTTTTTTTTTCTTATCCCTATTTTGATCGGGATTGTACAGAATTAATTTGGTCAGAAATGTCTGAATCGTTGGAGAAATTGCCTTTTTCAGACAGAGGCATTTCGCAATTCTTGTTTAAATTAATCTTTTAAAAATTTGAGTATATAAAAACAAGAACAAGAAAAATTCTATTAAAAATATAAATATAACCAAAAAGTACTACATACATATATTCTTATTTATTTTGGCTTTAAACGCAAGGGTAAGTGAAATTGATGATCAATTTGCCACCAATACCATATGATACTCATTCGCACGTACCAATGCAAAAATATACATACATACGTTATACATGTTATTTAGAACTTCAATTGAAATCTCCTGCACTTTATGTGATGACATACATATTGTTAATTTGGAGGGTTTTGATTTTGTTGTGTTTAAGGTGCGGGAAATGGCGCAACTAGTATATAGAATAATAATAGTAGGTGGTATTAGTCCATATTTTCACCAGCGCACATAGGTAGATTTCCAAATTGCTTGTTTAATGCAAAATTTTAATAATTTGAGTTAAAAGTCGATTTTATTGAAAAATATATACAGTGACTCAAAAAAAAATCATACGCCAAAGTTTTTAAATTTATTTCAAAGAGTTCTGTCGAAAATTTTACTTTCTTATTTTAGTTTAAAAATATAGAAAATTTTTCAATAAAAATCGTTTTAAGCAGGATTTTTGAGCTTATGGAAAAAATCTGAAAAATCGTAGAAATTTCTGAAAGTGGATTAAAAATTTCAAAGCAAGGCCATAATTTATAGAAGATTTTGAGGAGATTTCTAAGTGTACTGTTATGTAGCCAACTAA
Organism: Urophora cardui; assembly: GCA_960531455.1. Classification (NCBI taxonomy): domain Eukaryota; kingdom Metazoa; phylum Arthropoda; class Insecta; order Diptera; family Tephritidae; genus Urophora; species Urophora cardui. The sequence goes on from OY482673.1 coordinate 47,230,548, forward strand.
TTTTAGTGTAAAAAGTTAAATTCTCAATGCTGTGAAAAATTCCGTCAATTTTAGAAGTTTTTTTCTGTAGGGTGTAGGGTGAGACCGTTCCAATTAAAATTTCCGAAAAGCCAATGAAAATTTTCAAAAAGTTGAATGTTGCATATTGTTATATTAAAATTGAATGAGCTGCAAAATTGCATACTCAAAAATCTTCTAAAAAATGTAGCTTTATAATTCTTAGCCCCTTTTTATGATAAGTATTTCCTTGACTTTGAAAAATTGGAAACACTAAAAATACGAAAGCAGGTAATTTTTCAAATAGGCCAATTTTTAATCCATTGTTGATAATTTCTGGCTTTGCATTTTTCCGTAGAGAAATTGACAGGTAATCGATCGGAGGCGATAATATAACTAAAATGCTTTTGAATTAAAAAATTAACAATATTTTTTCAGGAAAGGCCGATATGCTTAAAAGCTTCAAAATGGTGGGTCTTTTATTATGCTAGGTTGACGATTTCTTCAATAAATAATGATATTTAGCTGAAGCACCCGAATCCATGATGTTTACTTTGATAACTGTCTTAAAACTGAAAATATTGACGTTTAAAAATGGGTTACTTAAAATACGTAAAAAAAAAAATCGAAAAAGTGAGAGAATAATAAGTTTCGACTAGCGGCAGGGACACCCCCGTTGTCTATAAAAGCCGAGAAGACCGGTTTATTATCGCCCGGTCTATTATAAACGTAGAGCGATTTTGGATTTTGTATTTGCACCAATTTTAAAATTTTCAATTTTGGCCGCATAAATTCGTAAAATCTACCTATGTGCAGCGTCTGCCCTTAAAAAACATCTTCCAAAAAAGAAATTTTCAAAACCCCCCCTTGCCGAAATCCTGGATCCGCGCCTGGTATGTATGTATGTATGTATGTACGTACATAAGTACATACTTTTCATGCAGGACTGCTAATAACACCAATATCACGAGACATCCATCAAAATGGGCGCAAGGCACATCTAATGGAGATTTGCAACAAACTAACTTAGAGAGGAATACGTATACTTAATTTCTTATTTCTTCTTGGTTTTGAAAATAATTATAACTAACTGCATACATATGTATGTATATACCTACATATCGCACGTTTTATTCAATAGGGATTTAACTCAAAAAAAATTTTTTTGGGAAAACGTAAACAAACTTTTATAATTTTATAGAGTTTCCTTCTACGGTTAACTACAAAATCACTTTTATTTCCGCCATTTTTATCGCTTTGAGTATTTTATAAGACTAGACTCAAAGGCATGAGCCAGTTATTGAAATATATGGCAAAATCCCAGAAATCGAAAATTTCGAGTTAAATCCCTTTTGCATAAAACGAGCGATATGTACATTAGGCCGTCTCGCATTATATGGACCAAAAAATAGTCCGCCGTACGTCCCCCATATGATGTATTTTTCAAAAACATTTCTGGAGAAATTTTTTTATATTTTTAGGACGCCGCTAGATGTCGCTAAAATTCATTTTTTCACATCTTCGGTATTTATGGACCGATCCCTAAGTTTGGTACACCAATCTCTTTGGCTTGAGAGGAGGGTTTCTACTTTATAATTGTATTAACCCAATGTGCGCCATTGGGGTCACTTCCACCCAGTACTTAATTTATACCATGTTAAACGTTGTTAAAAAACATTAATCTCTTGCACAAGAAGTATTTCGATCGCTTCAGTATAACCGGAAATAAAACACTCAACATTCCGAGGAATATAAGTTTTTCGCTTTCTGTGGGGTTTTAGGTTCATTTTACAAAGATTTTTTTCTGAGGAGACGCCTACTGAAATTTTATGGCTAATAATTTTCTACACTTTTTCAGTTTAAATTCAGAAAGTTCCAATTAATATTCAGAATTTCCATTTGAAATTCAGAAAATTCCATTTGAAATTCAGAAAATTACAATTGAAATTCAGAAAACTGTTTTCTATTGTGAGGAAGGTTTCTGAATTTCAAATGTAATTTTCTGAATTTCAAATGGAAATTCTGAATATCAATTGGAACTTTCTGAATTTAAACTGAAAATGGTGTAGAACATTTTAACCATCTAGCACCCCTAACAAATGGTTATTTTGACCCCTTTCTATACAGAAATATAGCGTAGTCAGGAAATAGTATTTTTAAGATCCATATAAGGCGAGACGGCCTAATGTACATACATACAAATGTATGTATTTTTGTACATAACCAATCAAGCCTCCATTGAAGGATCCACAATGAGCTGGCAAAACAAGTCGAACACGTTTTAGGGAGTTTTCTCGTTTCTTCTTTTTGTTAAGGTGCCTCAGCTATTAAGCGTAGGTATGTATGTACATACCAGTGTTTAAAAAACTGGCATAAGTTTCATTTCTGTTGATTTTGATTTTGATTTCGTTTTTAAAAAATCAGAAGTCGCAGTTAATCAATATGAAAAAATATGAAAATGAACGATTTTGCCTGATTTTCATTTTGCGCTGATTTCATATTGCTCAAAATCAAAAGCAGCCAAATATCAAAATCAATGCTTTCACAGTTTTGCATTTACGCTTACATGCGCATACATACATATGCCCAGCAGGGGTTTTCCATATTTTGGCAATGGCTTGAACTTGTATTCAAAGAAATAACGCATTACGAATAGCTAAGAAACACTCCTTCGCTTACTTTGCTCATTACTTGTAATGCGACAGTTTTTAAATTATTGTTTTTTTCGCTTACTGATAATGCAGAAAATAATCGAAAAGGTTTGGGGTACTGCCGTTATTTTTTTGCAAACAATTTGCTTTGATTTTAATTTTTCTAAATAGCAGTTTTGTAAAGCAAATTACCCTGATTCTCGTTTATTTTGCCAGTTTTTATTATAAAACTGTCGTGGTTAGTCGATCGTTGAAAATTTGTTAAATAAGCCAATAGCTGTGCAAATAAATAGTGTAATAATTATTATTCAAATAGTGTTTTTTTAATATATTTTGCAAAGAATGTTTTGATTCTTTATTCATTCCGTATGCTATTTGTTTTCGGCATAAATTGCTCACTCATAGTTTTAAAATTATTTTTTCACTTACTGGTATTGCATAAAATAAGCGAAAAGATTTGGAACACTGCCGATATATTTTGCAAAGCCTACATTGATTTAAATTTTTGTAACTAGCAATTTTGTAAAGAAATTTACCCCCATTCTCGTTTATTTTGCCAGTTTTCATTATAATGCATTATAGATTACTATACTGGATTGTGTGATATATGCAATTACTTATACCAGTGAAAGAACTTATTACTTGTAACAGCTTACTTTTCTCAATATTAGTAGCGACTTTATAATGCATTATTGTCTACCACATTGTAAGACAATACCGCCAATGACATGCCTATGTTAAAGTAATGCAATCCGTATTCGAAAGTGTAAGCGATGAATCAAGGTTTCTCGATGATTTTACCCATTACATGTAAGTGAAAGCCCTGCTGGGTGTATGTATACAAACGTAATACAGAGGGTAAGAAATTATGTACATACACACATGTGTTCATGGAAGCGTAAATAGCAAAACTGTGAAAGCATTGATTTTGATATTTGGCTGATTTTGATTTTAGCAATATGAAATCAGCACAAAATCAAAATTAGCACAAAATCAAAATCAGGCAAAATTGTTCATTTTGAAATCAGGCCGCTTTTGATTTTGAGCAATATGAAATCAGCGCAAAATCAAAATCAGGCAAAATCGTCATTTTAAAAAGCGACGAATATCAAAATCAAATAAAATCAAACATTTCACGACTTTTGCTAATTCCGACTGCAGTTTTTTAAACACTGGTACATACATATGTGTTTGCTTGACCTCGCTAAAAAGTATTTTACTCTTCCTCATATCTAAATGCGTATATTTGAATGTATGAGATGTACCTTTTCTGTTTAGCTGCTCTTTCCGCGTCCTCCTCCAGTCAGCAGAGCTTCTCCGTGTGCCTTAAGCAGGATCCACAAACAAGAAAGAACTTTTTTTTATAGACAAGTAATCACAAGACAACAACAACAACACTTATTCCACAACAACAACAACACTTATTCCACAACAACAACAACACTTATTCTCGCTTGAGTTACGAGTTTAGCACGCAAATGTACTTTACTCGTATTAAGTGTTTTAGGGGGTTTTATTATAATTACAATTATTATGCTTTTTTTACATATTTGTTATTATTAACTTTGCTGTTCCATTAAATTTTTTATTTGTTTTCATTTGCGATTTGTTTTTAAATTTGTGAAATGTAATTTAAATTTTAATTTATGCATTTATGTTTTGTTTTCATTACATTCATTAACTTTTTTACAATTGCCTAAATAATTTTATTCATTAAAAAAAACATACAAAAAAACACTAAGCCTACAATCTAAAAAAAAAGTTAAACACATCTTAAGTTTTCGTTTGTTTTTCACAAAACTACTTACTACTTACAGGCTAATAAAACAAAAACGACAACACAAAAAAAGCCTGCTGCCAACAAAGCCAATGGAACCGCGTCAATTCCCAGCAGCTGCAATGTCTGGCTTCAACAAAATAAAACAAAAAACGTTAAAACTTTGAATGAATTTTTTTTTTTCTTTTTTTATAAATAACTTCCAAAAAATCACTCATACAATGCGCGCGCGATAAAAAACACCCCAAATGTCCACAACTTAACGTTCGCACACTCAAAATCGCACTGAAGCAGAACTTGCCGGTGCACCACTACTCATTTCCAGCGTCGCTCAACTCGGCGGTTGTCGAAGAGCGCGGCTCGTTGCGAAAGTTAAAGAGCTTTGCTTCGGCGGTTAGCTTGTTGGCCCGTTGGATGTTTGCCGGTTGCTCACCGCACGATCCAAGTAAAAGTTGTTTGCTAGTGAGATGATTAATTTATTATAGCCGCCGCGCCGTTGCTCCAACCGCTGTTTGGATACTCATATTTACATATGTACGTACTTACATATTTATCTGAATTAATTATTATAGCGGGAGAGAGATGAATTAGTTTAATGATCGTTTTCAGGTGTTCCAAAACGTTTTTCAACCACTTTTATTTAGGAATTATTTTTATTTTTAGCGGAAAGTCTGTTGAAGTTTCCATTAGCGGTTAGTCGACAGGAGCAAGTAGTATCACCCGTGGTCGAAAATTCGACCAATTAGACGGTGCGACAATTTGAGAGTCACCCCAGCGCGTTAGAGTGCTTAGAATATACCCGTGATAAGGAATGCTTGTCGTAAGAGGCGACTAAAATCTATCGGCCTAGAAGGTTGATAATGGCCAAAAAAAAAAATCGTTCGCACGACAGTTGGCCTAGTGTCAGAAGGGACTAGTTACCGAGCGTACCGGATTTATCCGGTAAAGGACTGTTACTTCCCCTACACTCCCCAAAACTTTCGGCGAGTGTCTTGTTGGCTACAACAACAACGACAATTTGAGAGTAAAAAAAAAACTCATATGTAATGTTAAACCATACCTGGGTAATACTGAGAAGTAATTGGACTATTACGTACTTAAATACTTTATATTTTGATCATGAAGTAATTAATATTCAAGTACAAGTACAAGTACAAGTACAAGTACAAGTACAAGTACAAGTACAAAGAATTGAAAAAGAATTGAAGTTTTAGCAAATACTTCAAAGTACTTGAAAAGAATTGAAAAATGTACTTGAATCGATTTTTCAATTCTTTTCAAGTACTTTCAATTACTTACAATCGACGACGGAACGTCAAGTTGAAACCAATATTTAAAAACGCCTTCTGTCGAATTTCGACAGTTCTTCTAAATATTTAGGATTAAGATACGTTATATTTTTATACCTTTCATGAGAATGAAATGGTATTATAACTAAGTGCCAAAAATTTTTTGTCGAAAGTACCAGAAGGAAGCGTGGGGGACCCACCAAAATATATACCGATATGATCAGAATCACGAGCTGAGTCGATTAAGCCATGTCCGTCTGTCCGTCCGTCCGTCTGTGTGAACGCAAACTAGTCCCTCAGTTTTTGAGATATCTGAATGAAATTCGGAATACAGGTATGTTGTTATATGCAGCTGATCGTATGTCGGAACCGGCCGAATCGGACCACTATAACATATAGAAAACAACCGATTATTCAGATATACATGAAATTTTTGGATGTAATTTGTGCATAACTTCCCCATTTAAACAGCTAAGGACATGAAACTTTGAAGTAGACGTGCCCATTTTGGCCCAATTGTCAAGATCGGACCACTATAACATATAGTTCCACAACATCCGATTATTCAGATATACACATTTTGGTGTATAACTCCTCCATTTTAACAGCTAACAGCCTGATATTTTGAAGTATTTGTACCCATATGGACCCAAACGGGATTACCGAAAATTGTTAAGATCGGACCACTATAACCTATAGCTCCCCCACAACCGATTGTTCAGATATGGACATTTTGGTGTATAACTTCTCCATTTTAACAGCTAACGCCGTGAAACTTTTAAGTATTTGTACCTATATGGGCCCAAACGGGGTTACCGAAAATTGTCAAGATCGGACCACTATAACATATAGTTCCACCACATCCGATTATTCAGATATAAACATTTTGGTGTATAACTCCTCCATTTTAACAACTAACGGCCTGAAATTTTGAAGTATTTGTACCCATATGGGCCCAAACGGGATTACCGAAAATTGTTAAGATCGGACCACTATAACCTATAGCTCCCCCACAACCGATTGTTCAGATATGGACATTTTGGTGTATAACTTCTCCATTTTAACAGCTAACGGCGTGAAACTTTTAAGTATTTGTACCCATATGGGCCCAAACGGGGTTACCGAAAATTGTCAAGATCGGACCACTATAACATATAGCTCCCCTACAACCGATTGTTCAGATATGGACATTTTGGTGTATAACTCCTCCATTTAAATAGCCAAGACACCATTTTTTCTAATAAATCTTTCCATAAATAACCCACAGAATTAAAATTATAAATTAAACTTAATCCGGCTATGTACATACATAGGTAACTTTTCATTTCCCCACTCATGAAAGGTATGAAGTCTTCGGTACGGCCGAAGACAGCCGCGCTTTTACTTGTTTCTTATTATTTTATTTATGTTGAATTATTTTTTTTTGTTTAAAATTAAATTTAATTATTTATTTATGTTAAATTTTAAATGCATTTTCTTAAATAAACATAATATGGACTACAAGCGACATGTAAAAAATATAAAATATAGTTCATTTTGGTATTTTTTTTTTTAAATATTGGTTTCAAGATTGTAAGTAATTTAAAGTACTTGAAAAGAATTGAAAAATTGGTTCAAGTACATTTTTCGATTCTTTTCAAGTAATTTAAATTCTTTTCAATTACCTCGAAGTATTTGCTAAAACTTCAATTATTTTTCAATTCCTTGTACTTGTACTTGTACTAGTACTTGAAAATTTGGGAATGCAAGTACCAGTACTAGTACAATTCTTTTAAAATGTACTTGTCACAAGTCGTACTGGTACTTGATATTAACCAGGTCTTAGTTAAACCTCAAACCCGTTTTGCCACATTTGAAATTTGTTTACCTTTTAAATTTAACAGGTTCCCTGTCCAATGAATCATATATGATTCACGCCAGCGATTTTGTACCGTGTCTGATACGTCCATGTATCATATATGAGCAAACTTGGATATGTTTTTTATGATTGAAATAATTTAAACGTGGTGAGCTATTTCGGTTTATTTTATAGGATATGGTTGGATATACCTTATAGACTATAAAATTGAAAAGAAGGCTGTTGATTTTCCTAAATATTTACCTAAATATTCGCAAATGAAACTGAGCAATAAAAAGTAAAAATCCGAGCTTTTTTTTCAAATTCGAACGACTTTATTATCGTATTTTTTAATTATTCTCATTGAAACAGTTTAGACAATAGGCTTTATTACATTTCTTGCATTCCATATCCACTAAAAACAAAAAAAAATTGCTCATATATGATTCACGAACGTACAAGAACAAATTTTTTGCGAGTGCGTTTCGTGAATCATATATGATACATGATTCATGGACACACAGCATGAAAATTCGCTCGAGTACGTTCGTGAATCATATATGAGCAAATTTTTTTTTTCTAATAACCTCTAAATGCTTATACTATCTACAACTTTTGTTCTAACGTAATAGAGGATCTTGCAAAAAATGATTGGAGGTGGAGCGCTCCGGCTAAACTTTTGTATGGGGACAGGGAACCTGTTAAAAAATTTCGAGAAAGTTTACTCCAGCTTCCGCGTAAGAAGTTCGACTCGTTTTCATCTGCCATCTATGTATGTAAGTCAGCTTTAAGCCCATAGTTTCTTATTAATAAAATATAAAATAAAGCATACATATAATTACTGGTAATTTTGTCCGAGAAGATCCATGGTGAAATTTTATGTCGAATAATTTTCTAGAATATTTTAACACTCTAGCGACCTCCGAAATACCATTTTTCATACACCTCTTTCTCTTTCCAGTTTCCTTACTCTTTCTCTTTCCCTTTTATTTGCGTTTCCTTACATCCCTTTATCCTTAATATTTTCCGTACACTTTCCTCTTACATTTTCCCCTTTCGTGTCCTTTTCCTTTTTACCTCGCTTCTACTAGTTTCACATGTAGGTATGTAAACGAGCCTAAAAATATGCAATAGATGCATTTCAAAGTTAAGCCTAAGAATATGCAATGCGTTTAAATTTTTTTATCATTGAAGTGTGTTTTTTTTGTTTTTTTAAACTATGTAAAAAAGTAATGACTTCGGCAAGCAATATTTTAATTTTTAAAAAAGCATTAAACGATGCTTTTAGCAATCGCAAGTGAACACTAGTTTCACATTTTAAATTTTTTATAACATAATTTGCACTAGAAAGTATTAGTATTTGTGCGTAACTTGTAGTAAATAACACTGGTCGACAAGTTTTTGTTACAGAAATAAGATTCAACTTTTCTAAAGGATTTCGGTGCGCTGAATCTGAATCTGAAGTCAGTTTTTCTCTAATACGTACAGTTTTTGAGATATTCATGTCTAAAGACGCGAAAAACGCGATTTTTTGCTATATTCACTTCTCAATATCTTTTAAATTACTTACTTATTTTAAAAATTTATTAAAGCTATTCAAAGCGCGGACATTTCTCTTGAAGAAACCGTTTTAATATATCAGATACCTTTCTTGTAACTTGCAATATTGCATATTAAGCCTCATTAGTTTTGCAATATTTTCTCCATACAAAAATAATTAAAAATTTTGAAGCACGCTTTTAGGCAGTTTATTTTATTATGGACGTATGTAAGTGGCTTCGTAAAAAAATTGTTCTGCTGAGCAACTACAAAATTTGATTGCGCCTATAACATGCTACAAATGCTGCCGTTGTTTTCGACGACAAATACCTTATGTTACAAAAACATATATTTCTACATACCCAAATTAGATATCCGAAAAATTAAAACGTTGTCTCCAAGAGAAATGGCCGAGCTTTCAATAGCTTTAATCAATTTTTAAAATAAGTAAGTAATTTAAAAGATATTAAGGAGTGAATATAGCCAAAAATCGCGTTTTTCGCCTCTTTAGACATGAATATCTCAAAAACTGTATTACAGAAAATCTGACTTCAGATTCAGATTCAGCGCACCGAAATCCTTTAGAAAAGTTGAATTTTATTTCTGTAACAAAAATTTGTTGAAGTTTTGTCGACCAGTGTAATTGCATTTGACAAGCTGAGTTAATAGGTTAAAGCTATTTATTTGTATATTTTATTTACTTTTATAGAATTTTAAATTTTACATTTCCAAATACATACATATGCCCTATTGCACTTAAACATAATTAATATTCTGCAAATTTTATTACAACACTGTACATGCGCTTACGCTACATACCACATAGCTTTCCTCCAAAATCGAGCATTTGCTGACAAGTATTAGAAATAACATTATGTAGTAACACTATTTAGAAGCACTATGATTTATAATATGTATGTATGTATGTATGTAATACAATACTCACGTAAAATATTTGTTATTTTCTTTTACAACAAACACTAAACAGACGCACGTAATTAAAGCGTCTGAGCATAAGCTTTCCATTTCCAGTTTTACACAGCAAATTCAATGCGAACGCGCTATATCTGAGAAGAAATTCAAAATATCTTGTATATTGAAATCCAATGTGATCATAGCACCCGCATAACATTTTTGTATACGCTCCTCCAAGAAATTGTACTGCGCTATGAATTCTTCTTGCATGGCATGCCAAACCACTTGCAGTAGATTCTCCTCCTCGCATAGATGCTTTTCCACTTTTTTGTAGAGATTCTCCAATCCCTTTTTAACTTCACGCGCTGGATATTGACTGATTAATTTGCGCAGTTCTTGCTTGGAGAAAGCCATTTGATAGCTGATTTCGGTTTCCTTAACACCTTGTGCGACTTTTTGTTGTACGCCTTCGAAGAAGAGCTGTAACAATGAGTTGAGTTTTTTGTTCATTATTTATTTGCTTGTTATTTCGTGTTTATTCATACTCACATTCAATTTTTCCAATGGTCGCCCAAAATACTGTATAACATACACCTTCAACGCATCATTATAGCGCATTTTTGCTTCCTTCTTCAGCGCCTCCAAACCGGGCACTTTCAGCTGCGCCAGCAACGAGTACATATGATGATAATTTTCCATGCGCACCACTTGTGCTGGCGTTTTGGGATGTTCCTGTGCATGCACTGTTATACTCTCGAAAATCGCATTCACCAATTGCAAATACCATTTTTCCATGTCGGTGCGGCGATCCGATTTTCGAAATATGCCCTCAGCAGTTTGAGCGAAATATTCGAAATTCTCAACATACGGCAATATGCCACATTTGGAACGTTTAGGCACTTTTGCTTCCTTGATCGATTGCAGTTGTTGTTGCATGAAACGATCGAAATTTCGTTTCACTTGCACCAACGCCGAAGCGAAGGTCATGCTAAGGAAGGAATGTGTGTCCTGAGCGGACATGACGTGTTGCGTTAGACGAACGAGAACGTAGAGCGAATAGCTGGAAATAAGATGAGCGACTTACAATATTAAAGAAAAAAAGTACTTTGTATTATTTCAGCGCACACTTACAAACTATCGATGCGTTCGAAGCTTTGTATAAAGCTAACCAGCTCTGGCTCCAAGCAGCCAAATAAGGCAATCATTAATTTGCGCACTTCTTCGTTGATTTGGCGATCGATTTTCTTTTGCGGGAAAGCTGAAAAAAAAGTTGTTAATAAAAATTTTATTAAATAAATTCAATTAAAAATAAAGCAACATAAAAGCAGACTCACCACTCGCATCGCCGCCACCACCACTCGCCGATGTAGGCGATGCTAATATGCTTGCCGAGTCGCTGCTCTTTTCCAATACTTCCAATGTGGTCTGTGTGTTCTTCGAGGTGGGACTAATAACATCCATTTGAAAGAAATTTATACAAAACATTTGCTCTTGCAACGCTACCGGCTCCAATTCGGCCAGCACCTTTTCCAGCACAGAATCGAAACGCTCACGATCGGCATTCTCAACACCCGCTCCCCATTGATCACGATTAACGCCCAGGGTGCCGTAGGGTGCAGCTGATACTACAGATTTCCTCGTTGAAACTGATGTATCTAAATCTTCGCGTGATGCACGCGTTCTTTCCGAAACTTGCATTTTGGCCTATAGCAGAATGTCAAACATAATAGATAATAGATTAGTTTAATTAATAAGAATATATTCAAAATTAATAGCCAACACATACCAAAGCGAAAAAATTCTTAATATCGCGCTCATAAATCTTGCTAAGCGAAGTTGTGTATACGCGCGTTAGCCCATCATAGGTTTTTCGATCCATGGCCTTGGTCCAATGCATTAGCTCTGTGTAAGGTGTTAGCTCGCGATGTACGGACACGTGATTGGGCAACACCAGCTCTGTGCTCTGTGTTGTATTGTCGCCCAATTCATTGCCCAAATGTATGAATAAATTATTCATAAAACGGCTAACAATTCCAGAGAATTTTGCTTTCCATTTTTCGAAACGTTTGCGTTGATCTTGCACCGCCTCGAGGCGCAACAGATTTGGATCAATGTCGCTATTCATAGCTTGTTGCAGACTTTGTGCAGCTGCTATAGCAGCCTTGCGTCCGGCAACGGTTTTCAAGTCAGGTTCATCTAGCGCTTTCTGGTGTTCGAGCGGTAAATCGAGTTGCGTCTGTGTAAATTTATATTTTTGTTTAATATAAAATCGTATATGTAGCAAATTTATTTAAGTAAGTACTTACAATTATTTTATTAAGTTCTTTCATCAGCTTTATGTTATTGTTGTTTACAATTTCTATCATTGCATTCTTTCCACCAATCTTTTCCATTGTCTCCTTTACATGTCCCAAAATCTCCTCATACGAATCCAGACGCTTCTCAAAGCTGTCCGCCTCTGCGATGGCTTTGTCAATGTGCTCCATCAGCAGCAGTACTTGCTTTTCTGAAGCCAAAACACTTTGCATGTTGGCCTGTAAATCATACGAAAAAAAATGTGTATTAAAGAATTTAGCAAAGTGAGCTTAAAAAACGCCATACCCCGTCCAAATCGTGCAACTCTTTGGACAACTTCTCAATCAGCTGCTCCGCATCCTTAACAGCAAAATCGCATTCAGAAAATAATTTCTCCAGCTCGGTAGCTTCTTTGTCGGTAAGTGCTGTATACTCCTGCGCCTCTTCCTCCTCATCCTCTGTATCAGCATTATTCTTTTGTGCGGCATTGCGTTCCGTCGCCAGTTTTTCTGGTGATTTCTCATTCAACCACGCGCTGGGTACGTTGCGAAACTCTGCCCTCTGACTGCGCGCATATTTATGTATTTGCTTGTAGAGCACAGCTAGGAAATTTTGTCGCTCATGCAAATTTAGTGCATACCATTTGTATGTCTTTTCTATTTGTATATCAAATTCGTGCGTCTCGAATTGTTCATTCCGCCCATCCACCCATTTGATTTCGTCCAACTGCCAGGTACGTTTCTTTTTGTAATCACCTTCACGTTGCTCTGATTGCTTCACCAAACAAACCGTCACCACCGATACAGGCGGTGGAGTGGTAACGATGCATAAATAACAAGCTTTTTTCTTTTTGTATGTCTTCGTCACTGTGACAACGGACAGCAATCGTTCGCTGGTGCTATTGAAGAGTTCCTTCTGAAGGATGTGTTTTATATTTGCCAATGTCGTAAGCATAGTTGTTTTCAGTTATTTTTTGTAGGATGTAGGAAGCTTAATATTTATTTATTTGCATTGCAATCCAAGAGAGTATTCCAATTAAACAAATTTACGCCCTTTTTGTTAAATTCCTATGAATGACGGCGAGAAATGCCAAAAACAACTGTTAACTAGAGGGGCAGTGTTGTTAAACAGCCATTTACGAAAATTCGAATGTCGACGTCCAAACACGGAGACACGAAGTTGAGCAACCCGCTGCTTTTGTTCGTTTGTGGGTGAGAAGGCGACGAGGAAAGGAGGGGGGCACCAAGTCGTCGGTGCTCGGACAACACGCTTTGTGCAGCAATTCTTATCGCCAGTGACCAATCAGAGCGTTCGAAGAATGCCAGAACAAAACATAATGAACAAAAGTTGGCCAGCGACGAGTTGATGTGTTTGGACAAATGGAAGACAGAACAGCGGCACAAAAGAGAATCGTTGGATAATTTCGCGGCAGAGTTGCTGTGTTTGGACACGGACATTTGGAAGTCGGTTTATAGTCCAACCATTGACCGACGGCGTCATATCTCTCAGTTACCTCACGCAATAGTTGAAAATCGACACCATTCACGCACGTAAACGCACGCATACCCAACGCAAGAATCAGTTGTTTTCCTTTGTTTACATTCTGCATTGTTTTTGGTTTGTTTGGAATGAGTTGAATAACAGCGTTACCATTGTACAGCAAAGTATACATGCAGTTTTTGATTTCATAGTAACTTGTGTTTGGTTTCGTAGTAATTTTTCTTGAAAATCGTATTATTCATAGAATTTATTAATAAATAAATTTTTAAATTGAAAATGTTGTATCATGATAATTTAAAACCAAATATTAATTCCAGTTTTGTTTACTTCTGACTCCGTGCTTCTACATTTTCTACTACTATTTCTTAAAGGCTTTTAAGAATATGTACATTAGGCATATAACAAATTTTGACGAAAAATTTGGCATACCACCACGTGGTGGCAGTCAGCAGTTCTGATAAAAAAGTAATTTCGTTTTGCGCGGAAACTTTATTGCAATTTCGCAAAAAAAAAATAATGGGGTTCATACTTTTTTATGCTCTATTCGACTATAGTATGCCGTTTTTCGTTTTTGCAAAAATTGTAAAAAGTTATATGCCTAATAGTCAAATGTATTAAATGCAACAGTCAAAAATATCCACAATAGTCAAATTTAGTAAAGAAAACACAGCAGGAAAAACTTAATTTTCTTCTATTTAAATTTTTATCTCCATATAAAAACAAATAAAAACGATTGATACAATATGTAGTAAAATTTAGTAAAAAAACGCCAAAAAACCTTCATTTTCTCTATTTACATTTTTATTTCCTTGTAAAAAAACGATTGCGGTAATAGTCAAATTTAGTAAAAAAAAACGCAAGAAAAAACTTAAATTTTTTATTACATTTTTATCTCCATATTTAAAAAAAAAAATACACTTATGTTAACATAATTTTATAATCGGCAACATTCGGAATAGTTATTGAGGTACTTTGGGAGCATATTGAAAGATTCGTACTAATTTACTACAAAATGATCGCTCCGGCAACCCTGTTGCAAAGAGAGCAATCAGCTGACACGTTATTACGTGAAAAATCAAACTGAGCTAGGTTTCTACGATACGTGCGTTAAAGGGGCCTTCGTCATGCGTTGGTGAGTGGGCATTTACACTACAACTCCATAAGACAGGTTGTGTCAGCTGACACGGGCTACGTGCGTGCGTCGTTGACTGGTTGGGCTATTAGAGCCTACCCTGCAAGCGCCGTGATAATCATTTGACCAATCAATTGATGATCACATGTGATCCATCACTCTCCATCAAGAATTCCTATCACATTATTAAGGGCAATATGAAAAATGTGATGGAGTGAAGTGTATACGTGTGAGTTTGCATCTCGCTCCCACTTATGCGTAATCATATGATTTTCTATATATAGCTGAACTCTTTCCTCTCTCACTTTATACCCATCAATGTTGATGTAAATACCAGTCACATATGATCCATCACACTTGATATACGAATCTATCACAGCTGAGCCATCAAATTTGATGCCTGAACCTTTCACAAATGAGCCACAAACAAATCTATCATAGTCTATATTTATTATATTCATTACACAGATATTATTAACATACATATGTATATGAAATAAAATTAGATTTTTAACACCAAAAATATACTTTTTACTGCTCGCGGTGATGGCTAAGCTCGACAGTCTTGCATACGCCTCTCTCGAATTCTATGGAGTCGACTTCTTGGAAGACATCTGAAATTGAAGTGAAAAAAAAAAAATATATGTAAATGTACTACATAATAAAGCTGGTTTGACTTAAATATGTATGTACTTATTGTAGCATGTCAGAAATATTTGAGCACATTCAACTCGTAATTTAAAACACAAAAATATGGAATGCACTAAAAGTGCATTCAACCTATTTCATTTATTAAAATTTATAACGTAAACAAACAACAGCCAAATTTTATGCTGACGCCGTATTTCTGATTTGTCGCATTTGCCTTTAAGCTAAGTCGTATGTACGTATGTATGTGCACGGGCACTTGACTACACTTTAAATGCATAAGCCGTACATATGTACATACATATCTACATAGCTAGTAAGAATTAGTGTAAATATGTATTATAGTAAATAAGTAGTACATAAGAAATTTTGTGTATAAAAGGGATTGATTTTGTTCAATAAACAATCAATTATTGACTCGCTGTCTTAATAGCGAGACCACAAAATACTTGTTTTATTCGCCGAAGAAAGGGCGACAGAATATGGCGATCCTGCCAGTTAAACAGGATCCTGCCAGTTAAACAGGATCCTTGCCAGTTAAACAAGACATCCTTGCCAGCATCCTTGCCAGACAAACAGGATCCTTGCCAGTTAAACAAGACATCCTTGCCAGCATCCTTGCCAGACAAACAGGATCCTTGCCAGTTAAACAAGACATCCTTGCCAGCATCCTTGCCAGACAAACAGGATCCTTGCCTGTTAAACACACCAGGATCCTTGCCATTGATCCTGCCAGATCCTGTCATTAACCAGTCGTTTACACTACATGGTGATGGACGAAGTAAACGCAATATTTGAGAAATGGGAAAAGTATTTTAGTGAGCGGCAGACAGAGCAACAAGCCCAAGAAGAAGAACAACAAAATAAACCCGAACAACAACAAGAGCAACAAGCCCAAGAAGAAGAACAACAAAATAAACCCGAACAACAACAAGAGCAACAAGCCCAAGAAAAAGAACAACAAATTAAACCCGAACATCAACAAGAACAGCAACAGCAGCCAGAACGACAAGGTCCTAGAGCAATTACAATCGAGGAGTACAGGCGACGGCAACAACGCCCAGCTCGCAGAGAACCTGCACAACCACAGAAACCTTTATACCACAGGAGACGTGGTGGTAAAAAATACCAAGCGCGGCGACGAGTTGCCGAACTCTACCAACAACTAGTATTCGCAGATTCTATTGCAAAACGGAAGCATATAAAAAAAAACTAATAGCGATTGAAAGGCTTACTAATGGCCTTACTAACTGATCACTAACTAATCTTATGGCAACCTTGCGGCTGCCTATTGAAGGGCAAGAGACCAAAAATCCTTGCCGTGTCAATTCTCGATACTAAAAATTTTGCATTTTTACATATACACATTTTTCTGGCCTAAGCCACAACAATACTAATTTTAATGATTTAATTAAATAAATAAATATATATACATACAAAAATAATTATTGTGATTATAATGCCTAAATCAAGGAATTCAGTAGGCTCACTTCCTAATGAAATAGAGAACAGGGACTTAATAAGGGAATTAGAATCCTTAAGGACTCTTTGGCGTATCATAGGCATGACTAGGGAACCAACATTATAAGACGTCATTAACCCCACGACAAAAATAGAAGAAACACAACGCATGTTTGAAAAATTCGGTATTTTCAGATTTTAGGAATTTTTTTTATATTCAATCAATATGGGTGGAACAACATCAAAAATTGATAAACCCAACGCAAATGTAGTTAACTCCATAGAAATTGATCACAGCGAAGCTTTAGATTCAATCAAGCTTATTCTTCTTGTTATTGCAATTGTATCTTGTATAAATTTATTTCTAAAGATTTATTCGGTACACAACAAAATTTTAAAAAAGCGATATATTAGTCGTGCAAATGGATTAGACAAGGTATAAAAATCAATACCGAATAGATCCTTTTCAATGGATAATTGGGATAATATATATGCATCACTACTAAATGAAAAATCAATTGCAGAAAAATCATACAAGTGCATTAACAAGAATGTTTTTATTAGAAGAGAAACAATTATTAAACATTTAGGTTTTATAATAGATGCATTAAATAGAATAGGAAACGCCCTGAGGAATATAAATAGTAAGCTTACAGCCGATCATCAAAAGCAGGCATACCAAATATACCTATACGTCAGGGATAAACTTGTTTCATCGCTAGCACGATACGAGATTGAAGAACAAGTACCCACGTCATTCAACAAAGACATAAAAATTGACACAAATTTATTACTACCGGACTATCCAACGGAAGCCGAAAACAAAAATTCTTCAAACGATAGAGAAGAAACTAAAACTCATTCAGAAAGTACCAATAATTCAAACACATCCACAATGCCTCAGACAGCGGTAGATTTTATTAAAACAGCTTCATCTGTCCTACCAGAGTTTGATGGCAACTCAGAAAATCTAAATAGCTTCATAGATGCACTCGACATTCTTGACCAAATCAAGGATACTCATGAAGCACTTGCAGTGTCTATGATAAAAACAAAACTAAAAGGCACAGCAAGAAATTGTATTCAGAATGAGAATACAATACAAGATATAAAATTAAAATTGAAAAGATCAATCAAAGGCGAATCAGTAGAAGTATTAACAGCAAAACTGCTAAACATCCAACAACGCAGTAAAACAGCCAACCAATATACTACTGAAATCGAAAAATTAACAAAATCATTAGAAGGAGCATATATATCTGACGGGTTAACCTCAGATTTAGCAGGAAAATATGCTACACAAGCAGCTGTAAAGGCTATGTGTAAAAATTGTTCTAATGATAAAGTAAAACTAATCATGCAAGCCGGAACGTTCACCTCAATGAACGAGGCAATTTCAAAATTTACAAACAGTTGCACTGAAGTAACAGGCAACCCAAACGCAATATTGAATATAAGACAACAAAATCATTTCCGCGGCAACTTTCGTAGAAATTTTCCAAATAACAATTATAGAAATTATCGATCTAATCAAAGATATAACAATTTTAACAGATCAAACAACAATTACTCACAAAGACAAAATAGGAATTTTGGTAACCAACAGCGTCAAAATAATCGCAACAATACCAACAACACTCGCAATGTACGTAATTATACCCAGCAGGAAAACCAACAAACTCCACTCCAAACATAGAAAAAAAAATTTGTGTACTAAATTTACACCTAAACAGCTACATATCCACCAAAACAACTTTAAATAATTCAACTTCAACTCTCCTAATAGATACAGGAGCTGACATATCACTAATAAAAAAGGGTCAAATTCAAAATGATGTTAAAATTAATGAATTACAAAAAACAGATTTAAAAGGCATTGGTCAGGGTATAACAAACACTCTTGGAACAGTTAAAACAGATTTAAAGGGTGACGATCTTTTGATTCGACACAAATTTCACATAGTAGAAGATGACTTCCCAATCCCATGCGACGGAATTTTGGGACTCGATTTCATTAAAAAGTATAATTGCATTTTAGATTACCGAAATAATGAAGATAGACTTATATTACGACCATATGATTATCCAGAAAATATAGCAATTCAAATGACAAATGAACCAACCATTAATTGCATATCAGTACCAGCTAGATCAGAAGTAGTTCGACAAATTCACATAAAAAATAACAATACTGAATTATTCATACCACATCAACAATTAGCAGAAGGAATTTTTATTGCCAATTCAATAGTAAATCCAAATCAAGCATTTGTTAGAATTATTAATACAACAGATAAAAATGCAACTATTCAAAATTACAATATTAACACAGAAAACTTAGACGACTACATAATTATAAATAATAAACAGAAAAATGAAGCAAATAATAAAGAAAAATTAGAAAGATTAAATAAAAATTTCCCATCATTTGCTAAATCTCAACTTAATACTTTATGTTCAGAATTTATTGATATATTTGCATTAGAATCAGAACCTATAACCACTAATAATTTTTACAAACAAAAACTTTATATGAAAGACGACAACCCAGTTTATGTAAAAAACTATAGAATACCAGAAGCTCACAAACAGGAAATTAATAAACAAGTAAATAAGCTAATACAAGACGACTTAATAGAACCATCAATGTCAGAATACAATAGTCCTATTCTACTAGTACCGAAAAAATCACTCCCAGGTAATAACGATAAAAGATGGAGACTAGTTATTGACTATAGACAGGTAAATAAAAAATTAACTGCAGATAAATTTCCATTACCAAGAATCGACGATATTCTAGACCAATTAGGTAGAGCAAAATATTTTTCTTGCTTAGATTTAATGTCCGGTTTTCATCAAATAGAATTAAGCCCAGAATCCCGAGATATAACATCGTTTACAGCAGACAATGGTACCTACCGTTTCAAAAGATTACCTTATGGTCTTAAAGTAGCCCCAAATTCATTTCAAAGAATGATGACTTTAGCATTCGCCGGTCTAAAACCATCACAAGCATTTTTATATATGGACGACTTAGTGGTATTAGGATGCTCCGAAAAGCATATGATTAAAAACTTAATAGATGTATTCACAACTTGCAGAAAATACAATTTAAAATTGCATCCAGATAAATGTCTATTTTTCAACCAAGAAGTTACTTATCTTGGACATAAATGCACAAGTAAAGGAATTTTACCTGATCCCACTAAATACAAAATAGTTCAAAATTATCCAACTCCCAAGAATGCCGACGAAGCTAAAAGATTCGTTGCATTCTGCAATTACTATAGAAGATTTATACCAAATTTCGCGGAATACTCTAGAATATTAACAAGACTTTGTAGAAAGAAAGTAGTATTTAATTGGACAGAAGAATGTGAGAAATCATTCAACTATCTAAAAAATGCATTAATTAGCCCAAACATTTTACAATATCCCGATTTCAATAAAGAATTTTACATAACAACAGATGCAAGCGGATACGCCTGCGGAGCAGTACTAAGTCAAGAATACGAAGGAAAACAATTACCAGTTGCTTATGCCTCTAGATCTTTCACAAAAGGCGAAATAAATAAAGCAACGATTGAAAAAGAATTAGCAGCCATTCATTGGGCCATCACTTATTTCAGACCGTACATCTACGGCAGAAAATTCACAATTAAAACAGACCATCGACCCTTAACTTACCTTTTTTCGATGAAAAACCCATCATCAAAATTAACTAGAATTCGACTAGATTTGGAAGAATATGACTTTGGGGTGGAGTACATAGCAGGAAAAGAGAATTATGTAGCAGACGCACTATCGCGTATAGATATACAAGATTTAAAAGAAATGTCAATTGAAGCATGTAAAATATTGAAAGTTACCACAAGATCGGAAACTAAGGAAAAATCCAATAATAATATAAAAAATGAAGAAAAATGTCACAATGAGAACCCTATAATATACGAAGCGCTTAATAAATGTGAAGTAAAAAAGCTAGCTCAGCTCGTTTTCGACCCCCCGAAACTGCAGTTCAAAAAGGGAAAGAAAATTTGTAGCGAAATAAATATTGATAATTTAATTGTTGAGGCGAAGATTGATTTAGATCAATTCTTTGCCAGGCTTATGAAAAAAGCCGGCAATTTGAAAATAAACAAAATACAATTGTCCTTAGGAGACAAATTGTTTAAGAATAATTATACTCGAGTAGATAAATTTAAAGATAAAGGTACCAAAGTTCTCAAAAATTTAATCATTGCATTAACTCCGGAGGTTATGCATGTGACAGATAATGAAAAAATTAAAACTATTCTTCATAAATATCACGATGATCCTGTTAATGGTGGCCACCCAGGAATCAATCGTACAACAAATAAAATAAAACAAAAATTCCATTGGAAAAATATGAAAAATGACATAAAACAATATATTAAAAAATGCGATCATTGTAATAAAAATAAAACAAGAATACATTTAAAAGATCCAATGACTATAACCGAAACACCAACTAAGGCATTCGATGTAGTTCAAATTGACACAATTGGACCATTTCCAAAATCATTGAATGGAAATGAGTATGCAGTCACCATAATATGTGACTTAACCAAATATCTAGTAGCAATTCCAATTGAAAGTAAACACGCAAAAACAGTAGCCAAAGCTATATTCGAACATTTTATTCTCATTTATGGATGTATGAAAACAATACTGACAGACATGGGAACCGAATATAAAAATAACGTTTTTCAAGAACTAAGTAAATTGTTAAAAATTGAACACAAAACCTCAACACCTTACCATCATCAAACGTTAGGCACTGTTGAACGTAGCCATAGAACATTCAATGAATATGTACGTTCATACATATCCATTGACAAAGACGATTGGGATGAGTACCTCAAGTACTTTACTTATTGTTATAATACAACACCTTCAACAGTTCATGGTTACTGTCCTTTTGAACTAATATTCGGAAAACCAGCACCGACATACGAATTTTTACAAGAAGATACAATCAGCCCACTGTACAACTATGAGGCTTATGACAAAGAAGTTAAATATAGACTTCAAATAGCACAAGAAAGAGCTAATAGATTAGTAAGACAAGCAAAAGAAAAACAAAAAATTTACTACGATAGGAAAATTCAGCATAAGGAAATAAATATAGGAGATTTAGTCTTAGTAAAAGATGAAACAGGTCATAAATTAGACAGTAGATATAAGGGACCCTATAGAGTAATAGGTATTGATAAACATAATAACTATAGTTTAATTCCCTATAGAGTAACAAATATTAATAATCACAATAATTATTCACTAAGCTACATGAATAAGAAAATCATAGTACATAAAAATAGACTTAAACCTATAGAATAAGAAATTTTCACTTTTTCCAATAAATGTAAGTATGTAAGCACAAAACAAAAACTGAAATGTTAATTTTACCGAAATAAATAAATAAACACAAGCAAGTAAAATAAGCAATCCATTAAATGTAATAGAATGCTCATACATTGACCCTACAAATGTATAAGCATTCTTTTTAGGAAAGGAGGTGTAGCATGTCAGAAATATTTGAGCACATTCAACTCGTAATTTAAAACACAAAAATATGGAATGCACTAAAAGTGCATTCAACCTATTTCATTTATTAAAATTTATAACGTAAACAAACAACAGCCAAATTTTATGCTGACGCCGTATTTCTGATTTGTCGCATTTGCCTTTAAGCTAAGTCGTATGTACGTATGTATGTGCACGGGCACTTGACTACACTTTAAATGCATAAGCCGTACATATGTACATACATATCTACATAGCTAGTAAGAATTAGTGTAAATATGTATTATAGTAAATAAGTAGTACATAAGAAATTTTGTGTATAAAAGGGATTGATTTTGTTCAATAAACAATCAATTATTGACTCGTTGTCTTAATAGCGAGACCACAAAATACTTGTTTTATTCGCCGAAGAAAGGGCGACAGAATATTATCTTTATACTTTAAAAAACGATTATTAATTATTATTTTTTCTTATCTTTATTCACTATTAAACTATATTTTTAGCACACGAAAGAACGCGATCAACTAGCTTCCACGAATTTAATTTTTTTTTTAAACGAATCAACCCTGTCCTCTCACATATGATAAAAAAGTGTGTCAATGTATTAGTGTGAAACTTTTGCATGTGTTAGTTTCCATCACACGGGTTTTGCTGGGTATACACACTTGCGACTCAATCGATTTGGTCGAATTGGACTGTTGTATTCACACTACTCCAACTATTTAGTTGAATCGTTGGCAGCTATTCACACTTGAGACTAAATAGTCGTGCGATTGACAATGACATAGTGTTGCCAATGTTCACATTTTACTCAGCAAATTTTACATTAGTGGTCTTCATATAAAGTGATGAAGTATTAAATTGTTAAAGTTTATCTGCATTCTTACATGAAAGCACCTTCTTGTCAGCTGTCAACTTGATTAATAAATAAAAAACAATAAAATAAACAAAAAGTGCATACATTGTTTGGCTTTGTTTCTTATTAAACTAGCAACTAGCTGTCAAGTAAATGAAAAGAGAAAAACGGAAGGAATTACGCTCATAAAGGCGAAACGAACAGAAGTACAAGAAACGGAAAAATAGTAAAAATCAGCCATTAATAACTTTCATGAAATTTCATTTTCATTATTTCTATTTTAAAATGCGATTAATGACATTTGAAGAGAACAACAATATCAAGAAACATATGAAAACGGAAGTAAATATCCTTAGTTAGATAATTCTTGTCTATAACTACACCATTTCCAGATGGATTTTAGAAAGCGTCAACTGGATTTTAGAAAGGGGAAATTGGATCTTAGAAATGTCAATTGGATTTTAGAAAGGGGAAATTGGATTTTAGAAATGTCAATTGGATTTTAGAAAGGGGAAATTAGATTTTAGAAATGTCAATTGGATTTTAGAAAGGGGAAATTAGATTTTAGAATAGCCAAATGGATTTTAGAAAGGGAAAATTGGATTTTAGAAATGTCGATTTGATTTTAGGCACTCTGCACACGGAGCGTCCTGCTTTAGACGCGTATTAGATACTACAGACGAAAGCTGTACGCTTTGATGTCGCGCACGTATATTTCAATTGAGGGCTGCACACGAGTCGTCAGCTTCATGCATTCGTCAAAGTATGCTGGCTACATGTCGCTTGGCGTAAAGCAGTGCTGGTAGCTAGGCGTACTACGCTTAGAAAAGAGGAAGAAGAAGATGTTTGTTTACATTTTTCCACTTGGTGGAATTTATGAAAGCAGTAAAATTTGTGTAAAAAATCGGAAAAAATGAGTGTATAATTAAAGAAAATGGAAGATTCCGTAAAATTTTTTATCTTTTCTATTTAAAGCTTCGAAATTTAAAGCAAATACCGTATTATTAATTTGTTTGTTTGCTTTGTGCAGCGAAGTTTCATGTCGCTTCGTGTGCAGATCTTGAGGCGTAGAGAAATCGACGCTACATGAAATGTCTCGTACGCGTCTATGACGATACGCCTCGTGTGCAGAGTGCCTTAGAAAAGGGAAATTGGACTTTAGAAACTGTAAATTGGATTTTCGAAAATTTATATAATTATTAATTTATACTTTCATACGCAATAAGGAATTTCTATTCGAAAAATTCTGTGTAAAATTTATTTTAAACGCACATTCTGAAATCCAATTCAAGCTTTCAAAAATCCAATTTTGTTTTCTAAAATCCTTTTAACGCTTTCTAAAATCCAATTGACATTTCTAAAATCCAATTTCCCCTTTCTAAAATCCAGTTAACGCTTTCTAAAATCCATCTGGAAATGGTGTAGTTAATAAGAAACGAACCTTTTGTTTTTAAACATTTTGAAAATATTAATTGAAATATTCAATCTCTACAATTTACCAAAAGTGAAATAAAAGTAGTGCTGTCAGCATGGCAACTCTTTCCACTACGAATATCACTGTTGTTGTTGTAGTCGTTCGACTAAATTGTCTCAAGTGTGAATACGTAGAAGGGCGCCTTGCTGATCAAGCAGTTGTACAACTGTTTCAGTTGGAATGAAATTGGGCTGCAAATCCAACTGTTTCAGTTGTACAACTAATTGAATGTAGTGTGAATGCTTCCATACATTCCCATGCAAATCAACATTCGACTAAATCGATTGAGTCGCAAGTGTGTATAGGCTCTTAACCCTCATTGCCCATTCATAACCAATTTAAGAAATTGTACTGGCACTGTGATTTTAGCTTGGCAAATTTTGCCGATATGACGAAAGTGTTATAAATTTTCCGAGCACAACAACAAAATACACGTCTTGTCAGATTTGAAGCTTCGGAAAATTTCTCATACCCCAACCCGTGATATTTGCTTTTACTCAATATTTCGAAAATTTGACATTAATTTGTATGAACCAAATTTCAAAATTTGAGTAATAGCCCCGACACATAGCATACGTCAATCCGTCTACGTCGACGTATGTGACTGACAGCTCAGTAAAATGTCGGCATTTAAACGTACGTCGTCACACGTACGACGGATCCGTCGCCGCAACGTACCGAAGTTGCCCAAAAGTCAACTTTTGGTATACGTCAATCCGTCGCTATGTCAGCTGATTGCTTTTGATTGTTAACCTTTAGCTACTCTTGAATTTCACTTTTTTTGCAATTTGCTTTTCGAGTTTTTTCTCATTTGTATAACATTCCTCCATAAAACAAAATGGTCAAGAATTATCAGGAGATGTGAAGTTACTGAAAACTGAATTTCAATAGGGCAACTTAAAAGAGAAATTACAAAATATTCTAAAGAGTTAAATTTTTGCCACCACCTCTGTAGTTAAAGGTTAATCAAACAGCTGATTTTTGTATATCCGCCAACGTTTCCTATGTGGCGACCTCTCCGTCAAGTACGTGAGCTGTCAGTCACATACGTCGACGTAGACGGATTGACGTATGCTATGTGACGGGCCTATAAAAGGTCTGAAATCTTAAGCAAAGGCAAATGCTTGGCTTTTATTAATATGACCCAATTCTATTACATTCACAATATTCTTCTGTGAGAAATTAGTTTGAATATTTGTTTCTAGTTCTTGTTTTTAAAGAATTTAAATTTATTCGGATAAAATATTAATTAATTCGAAACTGAAGCAAGCAAAGCATAGCGACAACAGTCGTATAAAAAGTGAAAAGAATATGATACACATGCTAGTTCACAATGAAGTCAAATCGAAATTTATTTTCTTTGAGGTGCGCTCTCTCAGTGTGGCAAATTTCTCAAGATATTATGATATCTTCACAAAAATATTAGACTGCCAGAACAATCTTATGGATTCACTACTTTTCGGTGCTCCTCGGTAGAACTTCTTCTGATTTTATCTTATCTTGCTTCTCAACTTCTGAAAGCATTTTGGCCTTTACAATACAATAACCGAGTCAGAAATACCGATAAATCTGCGACATAAACAAATTTTTATATTTCTCTAAAGATATAGCAAAAAATTATTTGCAAACCTCTATTGGGAAAGATTCTTGGCAGTAAAGTAAAATCTCAGTGAGAGATCTTTGCAGAGAACTACGAACGCACGAAATCAGCACACTGTAGTGATGGGCGAGTCCGAGATGTTTTATTGGATTCTCTCGATTGTTGAAACATCTCGAATGCTCTCTATGGTTTTCATTCGTATTCGAGTCAAGTCGTAAATGGCCGTTAGTCGAAACAATCGTTAAAACATCTCGAACTCGCCAACGATTCCTCTCGTTTTCAAAACAACCCTACAACATCTCGGACTCGCTGCAAAAAATACATAATGGGTCATATTAATAAAAGCCAAGCATTTGCTTTTGCTTAAGATTTCTGATTTTTTACTCAAATTTCGAAATTTGGTTCATACAAATTAATGTCAAATTTCTGAAATTTTGAGTAAAAGCATTTCCTTGGATTTTATTAATATGGCCCAATATTTGTTGTTGCCGCTTGAATATTAAAATTGCTTTAAAAAACGTACAGAGTGGTACAAATCTATTGCCGTTGTCGCTACGCGTAAAATTCATTTGTTTCATAAGCGTCTCACTTCAGAAAATTTATTGTTATGTTTAAATAATTAATTATTATTATTATGCACGACACTCTTTATAGCATGTTCATGGTGAGCCTGCGTTTTGCGTTTCGGAGGCATTTTTGCGTTTAGTCCAAAACGCAACATTAAATGTTACATTTCTCCATACAAATGCCACCACCAAAATGCAATTTAATTAGTTGTGATTGCAATAATGCAGCGTCTATGTATAGCATATTTTTCAATTTGTTTAATTTATTTATGTGGCCGCTGTGGTGCAGTGGGTAGAGTGCTCGCCTGCTATGCCAGAGGTCTCGGGTTCAAACCACGGTCCGAGCCAAACAAATTTTTCTAATTAGTAAAAATCCAATTATTGGGTTTTTTAAGAGCAGCGGTCACCTCTCGGCAGTGGGCGGCATACCCTCCGAGAGTATTTCTGCCATGAAAAAGCTTCTCACAAAAAATGCATTCGCCGTTCGGAGCCGGCATAAAACTGTAGGTCCACCCAATTAGTAGGAAAAACAAAAAGGAGCACACCTCGAATTGGGAGAGAAGCTCGGCCATAAAACTCGTCAGAGTTATAATAGCGCCATTGTATTATATTATATATTATTATATTAATTTATTTATGTATTTGCCTCACTTCCATTATAGGGCCCTTACACGATCAAATCATTTGATCAAATCGCGTGTCTGTGTAATTTGATCAAATCGTTGTCAAATAGCTCATCAAATAGCCCATCAAATTTCATTCTAGCTTTCTATTATTTACAATAGATATTTTATCACGTATTAATGCTGATATTTATTTCAATTTGTTTATAGAATTAAATTTTGGAGCACAAAATGAGTGACACTGACGATTGCATTGCATATATTGCGTTAGCATATAATGCAACACACGTTTATTTACATTTGAAATTTGATCAAATGGTTGCAACACACGTCAAATGCTAATTTGGCACTGAAATTTGATCAAACAGCACCTTACACGCATCCACAACGCACGTCAAATAGCCATCCAATGGAAAACAAAAATTTTTGATTTCGGTCAAATCGGCATCAAACACGTACGTGTGAAAAACACATAGACAATTTTACTACCACAGATACACGATTTGATCAAATATTTGATCGTGTAAGGGCCCTATTAAAAATCCTACTTTCTTTATCAACAAACCTCATTCAGTTTATTTTATCAACTAAAACATATCATCAAAACAACAGCCGGCCCGCCGACTCGGAACAATCGCAAAAACATCTCGCTTGTATAGTCGAGGAGCGAGTCAACGTTTGACTCGATTGTGATTTTGCAATAATGGCGATTCTCTCGATTGTCTAAACATATCGGACTCGCCCATCACTAGCACACTGTGAAAAGTTTTTTCATGTTTTACTTCTGGGTATAAAAATCCCCATACCGATTTTATTTTTCGAATTCGAAAAGCAATGTCGGAAAGTCAACTGTCAAAAATTCAATAAATTTTTCTTGTAGTTTTCTATTTGTCAAAACTTGGTCAAAACTAACAACTAAAGTGAGTCCAAATTGAAGAAAACACAAAATTTTGCGAAATAAATTTAATTAATTTTTATTTTCAGCGATAGCAAAGCAATCTACGAAAATGTTAGTGCAGCAAATCTTGAAACAAGGCTTTTTGGCTAAGAATGGTTAGTGACATCATCATACTAATATACGATATCCAAAATCCTCAGTTGGCGTTACATAACCTTGTGCTTGCAAAAGTTAATTCAGGCAATTGCGTATTTATAAAACATTTGTTTCTTTCGCTTTACCTTTTAGCCGGCATTATCTCACGTGCTGCATCCTACCATGGTGGTCATCATGTGGTCAAAACCATGAATGATATGCCTGTGCCAGAGGGTGATTTTTATGAAGACTACACTCGTAAAAATACTAAATACAACGCAATACTAATTGGGGGCATCTTATTCTTTGCCGGCACCGTTGGCTTCGTAAGCTTAACTTTTTATTTAATGCTCTAGCTTTTATAGTAAGTAATGTATAATTCCATTTTTTTCTACTTATCAAACAGGTTAAATCTTCTGGAGTTATTGACTTCAACAGCGAAATTCCGAAGCTGGACTAAAATGTTTTCAACCATTATACTATGCAAATAAAATCTAGTAAGAGTTAGCATTAAAAATAAGTATAAGGTAATTAAGCACAGAGTGGTTAACTCCTTCGCTGAGGCTGAATGGAACCCAGGCAGTTTACAAGCAAAAATAAATAAAACAACCTGTTTGAATTCCAAATTAGTGTGTTTATATGTAAATGATTTTCTCTTAATAAATAGGACCATCATCTAGATTGTCATCTTCCTCATTATATGCTTCACCATTATCAAAATAACTATTGCCATAATCGTTCTCATCATCCATTTCCTCATCGGCTGGCGCTTCCTGTAAGCAAAAGGAATCAAAAAAATATGTAAGTTGAAATTCAACGCAATTTGTGGTTATACACTGGCACCTCTTCTTCCTCTTCATCTTCATGTTCGGAATCTGTTGATGTTTTTGCAGCAACGTCCTTTTCATCTTCATTGCGCTCCTTTTCCTCTAGCAGCTTCAGACGATCATCAATATTTTTGGATTTTTTAACCACAACCCTTTCGCCGGTCGCGATGCGGCGTTTCTTTTGTGTTATGTGTAGTTCAGCAGGCATCATTTGCCATGGAAATTCTGCTTTCGTTTTGTTCTTGGCATCCTCAATAGCGCTCTAAAGGAGTAGTAGAATGGAGAGAAATAAAAAGATAATTGTTTGACGATATTAACCATTGCCACTATTCTGATCCAAAGAGGACTGCTTAGTAAGTTTTTTAATTTAGGTATAAGAATGACGTTTGGATAAGGGATGTACTCATGTCTTGGCTCAAAAAACATGAGAAAATATTCCGGCCTTGTTATTTCTGTTGTAAAATGTAATCTTAATCGCCAGAAGTACTGGAAAGAACAGATGGTGTGCCTGTTCCTGGTCGGTGCTTATGCTCAGAGAATTCAGTTGCATATCCCTATAATTCATCGCGCAACTTTTAAAGCATGAGGCTTATGAATGGCAAAATATGTAGCCGTTTGATGTTGAGAAGAATAATAATGTACAAGAAGAAGTTTTCAAAAATCTTACCGCCCATTGATCAGAATAACTTTGTAAACTACTATTTATATTCGAAACTGTGGGTGTAATGAAATATGGTGAATCACGCATATGATGAAGATACGCCTCTTTCCATAAAATTTGATAGTTTTGTGCAGTTGTTGTCTAAAATAATATAGTGCATTGTAAGTAAATGGAAATATTAAAAATGCAGTCTGTATACATATACCTCGAGCTTGACGGGTTTAGTCATTAGTGGTGGAAAAGTAGGAGGCGGTGCGGTTTGTACTTGTGGCATTTCCTTTCCTATACAACCTAATGTTTGCAGTTGTTCTTGTGTGAACGAACCAGCTTTGCCACGCCCTCTACCAGCCATAATTATTTTTATTTCTTTTTAAGTTTACTTTAATACACTTTAATACTTCTCGTGTTAAAGATAAAAACAATTTACAAAAGTAGGTAACCAAAAATTTGTTTTTGAAAATAAATACAACATACCTAACCTCACTTTAACATATGTTTTGTTCAACATTAGGGTTGTTACAAAAGCTATGTAGAGAATAAAGATATCATGCGAGTTCCCGTGGCAGTGATCCAGATCCGGATAAGAAGTTTGCATGCAAATGCAACAAGAATTCTGTGATCCTGGCGTTTATCTGTATCAATTTCGGATCCGTATAGATCGTAATAGGTTGTTTTGATCCAGATAAATACCAGGATCACAAAATTGTTGTCGCATTTGCTTGCAAAATTTGTATACGGATCTGGATCACTGCCACGGGAACTCAGCTATCGTCGGGTATTATTACTTTGTTGACATAACTACCATTGGTTCTTAAAAGGAAAATAAATTCTTGATTACAAAAAGATTATGCTCGCATTATGCCATTTGGAGTATTTTTTCCAAAATACCTAGAACATCTCGTTTTTTAAATTCAATAGACTATATTTATTTGTGGGACTTTAGTATAAATTTATTTTTAAATGTTTCTATATAAAAAATTTGTTCGTAATACATATATATTTATTATACATTCGAACCTCTGTATCATATTATTTTAAATAGCCTTGGTTTAGCCATCGATTGTCGCATAGATATATCTACATGTGTTAACTTTAGTTATAAATATTAATGAGCGGTAACAATAAATGTATATATATGTAAATTAAAAGAATGTATTGCATATACTTTACAATTTGAATAATCCATCCATAACCTTAATCGCCATTAATCCGATTCTTAACACCTGTTTCCACTTCGCCCGTTTCAGTTAGGCCGACTTTCTGCATTAACTCCGATAGTTTTTGAGCTTTACGATCTTCATTATGCGCAATTACCGTACATAAATGTTCGGTGAGTAATTCCTTTTTCTCTGCCGCATTATGCAAATCCATTTTTGCTTTCAGAAATTGAGCCTCAATTTTTATATATTGCTTTCTGTGAAACCAATAAAACAAAATATATTTTAATAGTAGATAAAGCAAAATTACAAATCACCTACTCGACTTGCGCAAAATAAATACAAGCGTTATCAATTTGTTTGCGTAAAATTGAGACATCGAGCGCCAGATCATTATCCAGCTTGGCTAGTTCTTGCTTGATTTCGGCAATTTTTTTAACTTCGGCAGCGGTTTTTTGTGAACTGTAAAAAATAAAAAAGGTTATAAATTCGCATTTAAAACAATAGACGTTTTTTCTTACTGTAGCTCTATAGTTTTATATAATAAATCTTTTTTCTGTTTATTTTGCTCCTCAATTAATTTTCGATGCGCTTCAAATTCACGCAACGAAACGCCTTTAAACGGGGAATCCGTATTTGGCGTTTCAGTTTCGGTTGATCTTTGTGTAGCAACTTGCTTTGTTGTTGCTTTTGTTTTCGTTGCTGTTGTTGTGACGAGAGTTGGCATTATTGAGGATTCCTCCGTTTCATTTGTTGTGGAAGATACATTATTTTGATTATCTAAATTGTTGTTATTGTGAGCATTCGCAATGTCATTTGATGACTTTCGCAAAGGCTGATAGAAGAGCGCATCCTCAATGGATTTTGACATGCTGCCATCCAATTTGATGTCTTTCAGCGGATCGCTTTCATCCAGCATCGTTTTACTTGCTTCCGGTTTGTCACTCAGCAGCCCCGTGGGTGTTGTGGGTTTTTTGGACTGTGAGTTGGTAGCTTGTTTTCTTTGAGCTTCACACGACCTTGTCCATTTTTCTGGCACGCGTCTGATACCACCATGTTGACCGCGAAATGCTGGTTTTACTGTTTGTTTTGAGTGATTAAATAAAATATTATTTTATACACTAGTATACCATTACTTATAAATATATGAATCGGATTTATGTATGTATATAGTACACATATGCTTACTCGCATCCGCTGTGCGCTGATCTGGATCTTTTTTGTTTGCAACGCCACCTCTGGAAACTTTATTTATCTCATCCAGACTAAAGCCATCGAATTTGCTGGCCATTTTTGCTTTTACAAAAGTTTATAAATAAATAAATTGTAACTTAAATACTATTTTTAATTAAACATTAATAAGAACAACTTAAAATCATAAAAAAGCAAATGAAATGAAGTTGGCCAACAATAAAAAAAAAACTGCACTTGTACATATGTACGTTTGTGTTTATTTATCAACCAACGCAGCAGCAAAGAAACGTCAAACACATCATCAACAACAACAAAACTGGTGAACGATTCGCAACAGTATTACCGTGGTCGCATAAATTCACATAGCGCCAATTACACGGATTTCTAATTGGAATACAGTGAGTGCGAAAAGTGTACGTTTTCAAATATTAAACTTACATCGATTTTTAATAAAAAAAAAATCTTTATTAATATGAATATTGTTGAATTTTTTTGATATGATGTTACCAATTGCAAAAAAGATAAACATATTTTTAGTTGGCATGATGACTTTTTTAACACATAATAAATATTTATTTTAATAAATTATAACAATAACAAATTTATCTTTTTCTCCTTCTTATTTTAAGATCGTTATATGCAACTCCTTGTGTAATTCCTCCAAATCCTGCTCCCATCGTTCCTCCCAATATATTGGCATTAAAGGTTTCATTTGTTTGCCATTCTGTATAGCCCAAGGCAAATAACGGGCCATGTATTCCTTTCGTTGCCTATCAAAAAAGAACAAAAAAAAAAACTAATGTCAAATACAATATATGTATAATTGCATTGCTTTATCTAGCCACATCATTCATGGTTCCCGATTTGCGAGGTACATATCTCCCAATTGCCCTTTTCCCCTTCTCCCTACCACCTACCGGACAAACTACTATTTACCTAATTTGTATTACTAGTTTAAGC
This sequence comes from Urophora cardui, assembly GCA_960531455.1. Classification (NCBI taxonomy): domain Eukaryota; kingdom Metazoa; phylum Arthropoda; class Insecta; order Diptera; family Tephritidae; genus Urophora; species Urophora cardui. The sequence continues at coordinate 47,264,088 of OY482673.1, forward strand.
ACCTTCATCATGATCTACAAATCGTCGGTGATACTGCATAACGTGCTATGTCGCCGTGACTAAATTTTTGAGGAAGGAGTAAAGACTATGGCCTGGTTTCACCAACGTGACTAAAGCTAAAACTAAGTTTTGACTTAAGTTAGCCAATATTTGGGGCTAACTTACTTTTGGGTTTCACCAAATAGTCTAAGAAAATAGTTTTGCAACCAACCTTTTATGGCAAATACTGGGTTTTTTGGTTGTTTTGGTTGCTGTGTTTGATCATTTTTTTGTCATATTCGCTCTTTTGGTTGTTGAATTCGCTAAAGCGACTCAAATTCTTAGCTTCGTTTTAGTCAAGACAAAAGCTGACTAACTTGAGACTTAGCTTAGTTGCATGGTGAAACTGAAAACGTAAAAAAATCGGCTTAACTAAGTTGAGACCGGTTGGTGAAACCGGGCCTATATATATTTTCACTTTTCGCGGTGTTTTTTACATTTTTATAGTATATTTAAAAGCGAAGTTATATATAAAAGCAAAATCTATGATATTGACAAAAGTGTAAAAAGGTTATTTACTTGTATTCAGGAAGAAGTGAAAAGTGACATGGAACGTATTGCAGTATCACCGACGAAATATACTTGTTTGTACTTACTTTGGACGCAAGCGCATGGCACCAAATATCGCACCACCATAACACATGGGCAGCCCATTATTCAAAGCCTCCACCCATTTTACGGCAACTTCGCCCAACATATTCGTTGGCATACCCAGCACTGTATGTACCAAATCGTGACATTCGCGATAACGGGTCATAACGTACGCCAATAGAGGATCCTGAAGGAAACGTACTTCCATGCGTGTATCGGGTGTTACATTCTGAAAGAGTCAAAATTTGTTAACTACGACATTTCTAATTATCTCTGATACAGCTTAGATATTACATTATCCTCCAAAAATTTAGCATAAGCATAACCGAAGGTATTATCTTTTAAGGCGCGTAAGCGATTAAAATCAATTGTGCGCGTATTTATACGTGGCTTTTTCTCCAGTATACGTTTCCCCTCATCAGTTAATTGCATTGTTTGTAGGATTTGCTGAAGTGCCATTTCGCCGGTGGTTTCTCCCAAAGCGGCGATCATGTCGTGTCTGCGATGGTAATTTTAAATATGTATGTATAAGAGAAACAATCCAAGAAAATGTGCCAAGGTTTAAAAATGTTTTATTAAAAGTTCTTATAATAAGATAATAGTTTGAAAAAAAAAACTAAAAAAAAAACACCCTAAATACTTTCAAGCGCGTCTACACTGCATATACGTGATCTATACCAACACTTTCGTCTGGGAAGCTCTATATTTCGTTCTAATGTCCTTTTGCGCTCTGAAGTTGTGAAAGTTTCACTTGGGTGGTTATGAAGTTTACATAACCGACGATATTTATATACTACCTACTTTTTTAATATTTCAAGCTCTATACGAAATATGACCCTAACCTACAGTTTTAGTACTTGATATGTAAAAGTTATTCACCAACGATGTATCGCAGAACGATTTTCCGTTAACCCTTGTCAAATTTGGCTTGCAGACAAACCGAACGTTCAGAACGAAAAAAGACACTGAAGATGGCGCATATTAGGCGAAACCGATTTTTCTCCAAACCAAATTCTACAAGGGATGACGGAAAATCGTTCCACAATACATACATCATATATGTACCTACCCTGTCGGAAAAGCAAGCAACCAAAAAGTAATTATTCACTAACCTTCGTGGATCTACCAGCGCTGCAATAGATGAACCAGCAGTGAGCAATAGTTTCTGGAATGGTGACATTTCTATACGATTTTTCAGAAATTCCTTCGTAAATTCATCCATTGGTGGTGGTGTTGGTTCATCATTTGGAGGAGTCTCCACTTTCTCTGTGCCAGTGTCATTATTTTCCGTCGCTGTAATTGTGAGATAGCGGCTAATGAAGGGTCTTGGTTTTCTAAACAAATGTGCTACAATCTGTGTACTAACGCGCTGAAACATTTTTTTTTTATAAGTTGCAGCCTATGTTTGTATGTATAAACTGCAAAACAGAAAAATTTAAAACCATTCTAAATGTTATTAAGCTTCAGAATTGCTTGAGCTAGAAACACTTTAACATACAGTACATTTAATCAGGTGGTGGGCGGAAGAATATGCTTAAAGATAAAAACAGCGAAGTTTAATTTGTACTTAAAATGAAAAAATGTTGTAAATAAACACTTCAAAGTACCATGTAAATAATATAATAATACAATGGCGCTATTATAACTCTGACGAGTTTTATGGCCGAGCTTCTCTCCCAATTCGAGGTGTGCCCCTTTCTGTTTTTCCTACTAATTGGGTGGACCTACAGTTTTATGCCGGCTCCGAACGGCGAATGCATTTTTTGTGAGAAGATTTTTCATGGCATTAAAATTATAAAAAACATGTAAAATTAAAAAAACAAAAAACTCAGTCGGTGTCAAATGAGGAAAAGAATTTTGATACAGCATTTATCTTGGAAATTTTAAAATTTAAGTTATAGAAAAATATTCAGCTCATTTACGAAGAAAAAAATCTTAATTATGTATTAATGTTTCATATTATAATGTTAATTTTTCTTTATTGATTTGTTTAAGCATCCATCTATTAAGAGGTGTGATATTCACAAGATGCTTATTTATGTATGTACCTACATAAATTATCTCTCTTCCGTTTGTTTTTTTTTTGTTTTGATAAAGCTACATATTTTTTAATTGTTATTGTGTTTTTCTTTTGATAGATGTGCATAGATATGTATGTATGTACCCTGCAAAAAATGCGATTAATCCGGGACGTGTCCGGGATCAATCGCAAGGGAGCATGCGACTAATACAATTTTACATCCCTTTGTATGGAGTGAATTGATCGCATTTGTTCGAGCATGTCCTATGAAGAGACTAATTGTTCACCTTGTATACCCGAACGGGTACCAATGTAGATTAATCACTAACATACCGAACGGGTACAAATGTAGATCAATCGCTTTCATCCCCAACGGGTACAAATGTAGATCAATCGCTTTCATCCGAAACGGGTACGAATGTAGATTAATCGCTTTCATCCCCAACGGGTACAAATGTAGATCTTTCCTTAAAAAATTGTAAATGTTCATGCATATTTAAATAAAGATTATATAATGTTTTACTTTTGTAAAAAAATCTCAATAAATAAATTTAAAAAATTGTAAGTTTTGAGTATGCATTATATGAGCGTAATGTAAAGGATTTTTTCATATGGTGTTCAATTCGTTTTACCGGTTGTTCTACAATTTTTTAAATACATTGCATATTTTTGTAAAATGTCTACATTTAAGGAATCTAGATTTGTACCCGTTCGGAATGAAAGCGAGTAATCTACATTTATACCTGTTAGGGAACAATTGGTCTACAATTAGTCTACATTTTTTCCCGTACGGGAACAATTGGGGACTAATTGTGGACCGATTGTTCTCGAAAGAGATCAATCGAGGACAAATCTCTTTCGGGATTGATCGCACATTTTTTTACAGGGTAAAGATAGATTTTTTCGCTTATACATGATTATGAACACGTTTAAGAAGAAGCTTCAAATTAAAGCTACGTCACGGCTATTTTAATTGTTGATTAGTCAGCACCTTTGTTGAGCATTAAGATAAAAATTACAAAAAATTCAGGTAGACATTGAACTTAGGAAATCTTAGTACATACCCTGCAAAAAATGCGATTAATCCGAGACGTGTCCGGGATCAATCGCAAGGGAGCATGCGACTAATAGAATTTTACAGCCCTTTATATGGAGTGAATTGATCGCATTTGTTCGAGCATGTCCTATGAAGAGACTAATTGTTCAACTTGTATACCCGAACGGGTACCAATGTAAATTAATCACTAACATACCGAACGGGTACAAATGTAGATCAATCGCTTTCATCCCGAACGAGTACGAATGTAGATTAATCGCTTTCATCCCCAACGGGTACAAATGTAGATATTTCCAAGTTGTTAGCCAAGGCAATTTTTAATAACAATCTTTAAAAAATTGTAAATGTTCATGCATATTTAAATAAAGATTAAATAATGTTTTACTTTTGTAAAAAAATCTCAATAAATAAATTTAAAAAAATTAAAGCGTGAATAACGAGTATTCATGAACGTTGATGTGTAAACAATTTCGAAATAGGATTTCTATTCCCTTTCTGGTTGTCTTTGGATTAGAATGCGACTATTTTTTTAATTTTTTGTTGTAATTGTCACTGCTATATACTATTTTGTTGTTTTTTTATTTTATTTTATTTTTGCTCTTGTTTTTGTTTTTGCTTTTATTTTTGTTTTGTTTTGGCTTTCATTTGATACCAATATTTCTCAGAAACATTCAAGGATCATACGGGCCCTCGTTTTGACCCATATCTCAGGACCCGACTTAGAAATCATAAAGAATAGAGCTCCATGTAGAAGCCCTGCTCAAAACCTTTCATTTGATACCAATATTGCTCAGAAAATTAGATAGGTATATGTAGGTATGCATATCCATACATTTGCATACATGTTCAAACAGGTTGGTCCTTTTTATTTTGCCTATTTGTCGCTTCGCTTCGTTGCTGTTGTTGCTCATATTTGCATTTGCACGACTATGCATGCAAGCATTTGTAAGTAAATGCCTAGCTACCTACCTACTGCTGACAATGCCAAGGTCATTTACGGTTTACGCATTTACGCATTTACATGTTTACCCGTTTACGCATTTACATGTTTACGCGTAAACTTTACCTGTTTTTCGAAATTACTCGTAGCTACAGCAAAGATGTTTACACATCAAAAATTGTAAGTTTTGAGTATGCATTATATGAGCGTAATGTAAAGGATTTTTTCATAGGATATTTTAGGCAACATTTTGTTAAAATTTTTATTAAAAAGGGTGTTCAATTCGTTTTACCGGTTGTTCTACAATTTTTTAAATACATTGCATATTTTTGTAAAATTTCTACATTTAAGGAAGCTAGATTTGTACCCGTTCGGAATGAAAGCGATTAATCTACATTTATACCCGTTCGGGATGAAAGCGATTAATCTACATTTATACCCGTTAGGGAACAATTGGTCTACAATTAGCCTACATTTATACCCGTTCGGGAACAATTGGTCTACAATTAGTCTACATTTATACTCGTACGGGAACAATCGGAGACTAATTGTAGACCGATTGTTTTCGAAAGAGATGAATCCGGGACAAATATCTTTCGGTATTAATCGCACATTTTTTTGCAGGGTACACTGAGAGAAAAAAAATATATGGAGGGGTCAAAGAAATTGTTTACCTATTTTGAACAGTACTTTCTTTGTTTTGAGTAAATTTTCCTTAAAACATGTTAAAAGGTTTATAAGATATTGTTGTTACATGCGTTACCATGGTTTCATATACTTGTTTTGAAAAAATTCATACATTAAAATAATGAAAAATTCTTTAAGCGCCATTCCATTCCCAACTTTCCTTGTTTTGAAGACTTGATTTCTTTAATTTTGAGAAATTAAATTCCCATACAAATCCCCATGGCAACGAATTTGTTTGAAAGTTTTTTTATGTTTTTTCCACATTTTTGAGAAAATTTACACAAAACAAAGAAAATTTTGTATTGGGACGCGTGTTCAAAATGAGGAAAATTATGTCTTTGATCGAGAGAAATTTTTTTTTTGAGTGTATGTACATATATACGTACATACATATGTACGTGTTTACTTGCAACTGAGTTAATTTACTATTACCACGTTTTAACAATAAGTGGTTTTATGAACTTCCGTTCTGTCTTAAAGTTTTTTTCGTGAAATTTTGTAATTGAATTTTTTTACAAAGTTTGCAATAGCCTGGAAACCGTAAATATACATATGTATGTAAATATGTATACATATGTATGTACATACGAGTAGGTAATTCCTTTTTAAGTCGAACAGATTTTGGCAAAAAAAGGCTTTGTCATTTCCGAATTAGCTAATTTTTTTACTGGGTGTTAAAACAAAATAAAATAAAATACGGACGAATCCGTAGAAAGGTACACCATGACGAAAAAATTAAATGTTAAAAATCAAGGGGTATTTATCAACATTTATTAGAGCAATTCGGTATGTGGGACCACTGTAACATATAGCTGCCATACAACTGATTTTTCAGATATAGCCTTTTGGGTATAGCTTCCTCGTGTAATCTACTAGAACGTTTCTAAATATGTTATATTTATCCACATGTAGCTCTCCGAATTGACAATGCAAATTAATACCTACATAACTATTTGCCAATATTTATGGTACTTTCCGGAGTTACTCGATATTCCACTTCCGAAATAAGTAACATTTCTATTTGGTCCATCATAAAAATTTGATCTTATGAAATATTTGCTTTCTCGCTCGTACATCGTTTTATTTTCTAGACTTTAGTGATGGCCCCATCCACCTTGTGCGGTAGTAAAATACATATATAGGAGTTTGAACAAGTTAAGGTATGGTATGAAATATAGAATTTTGTGCTTCGCTGTGCAAATGTATACATAGTATATACATATATATATATGTATATGTACATTCATATGTACTATCTTTACGATATTAACTTAATTATTATTAGAAGTATTATTTATCTGCAATACTATCTGCGAGTAGGTAAATATATGTATGTATGTATACTGCAGTTATACACACATAAATACATATTGATGTTTACACAAGTGAAAAAATACTAAAATTTCGCGATTACTGGATAATTTGCTGATTTTGTTTTGCCAAATTTTGCAAATATTTAACTAGTTTTGCTATAAAAAATTTCTTAGACAAACTTTATGTATGTGCGTAGTCACCAACACATGCGTAAGGAAAAAAACAAACAAAGCAAAAATTAGCGCATGAAAAGGCAAAAATACAGCAAACTTTTATCAAAGTTCCGTAATACACAATATATTATATATGTACATATCGCACCCTAAATCATAAAGTGACACAACTCAAAATATTTGGAAATCGGGTTTCTTTCATAAATCGGTACACAGCATATATGTATCTCTAGCGACTGCCAAAAAATCATTTCCATCAGAGTCTTTTTTAACTGAAAAATAACTATTATACGTGGCCTTCTTCTTGGTTGGGGAATTTATAGTAGCAAAAAAATAAAAACACACAAAATACTTTCATTCTGTTATCAAACCCACTTAGCAAGTTGAAATTTATTTATTTTATTTATTTCAGTAATTTATATGCGAAATCACAAAATAATTTATTTATATACATATCTACTAAATATGTACTAGCATACTTATTCATAAAAAATAAAATACATACTTATGTAGATTAATAAAGTTGTTAAAATCAAAACATTACAGGAAAATGTCACTTTACAAAATTGTTAAAACCTTTTTTATTTTTTATGAATAAAGCCGTTAAGTGTAAGACTAAAGATTTTATAAAATAATTCGTTTTTCACATTATCCTTATTTATTGTTTATATTATTTATGCTCTGTATAGCTATATATGTATGTATTATTGCTGAGCTAGTGACTATGACACTTTTGTTGTATGCAATTTATTCAACGGATTTTACAATCTCATATTTATGTACATAAATATGTACCTATACATGCAAATTAGCTCCTACTCTACAAATTTATTTATATCGGAACATAAGATTCATTGTTACACTTAGTATCGTAGGTATAACTATGGCTTTGGCAATTGTTGTTTTAGAACTAAATTAAGTGTATGTATATTTACATATGTATGTATGTTTGGATATACAAATGTACATATGTATGTTCATACCCAGTGAGACTTGGGATCATCGTTTTATCAATACGGGGGTACTCCATTCCGAGTACTCCATTACTCAAATGTTAAATGGAGTACTCTTCTACTCATTACTTGGGAAGATCTCGCTCCAAGTCCTACTGGGTTGCGAACAAAAGTACATATGTATATACATATGTAAATTGGGATAAATATTAATATGTATGTATGCATATTAATAGGCGAATTCTGTAACTCCGTCTCATCTCAAGTCACAAAATTTGAGATTTGAGACATGAGACATTTTTAGTGACTTGAGCCATTTTTGGTATTCTGTAAGCCACAGTCACTAAAAATTTCACCAAAGACTGTGGTGAAAATGTACTGAGACTGTTTGAGATAACAAAATAATTTAACGAATACTCACTAATCGATTACATACGAAAATAGGTTTTGCAAATGAATTTATGAGCAATATATTGCATTAAAAAAATGAAGCGTATCATTACTACTTATCACTTATAAAAATAGTTATGAATATAATGTTTTATGAGTGTTTTATCTGAACCGATTCGCAAAAAAAGTCATGTAACGTAAAACATTGAAATATCGATAAATGTCGTGTCACATCACTATTTACACTTGATCGAAATGGCGGAAAAAAGTAAGTTAGCAAAACCAGCAAAATTTTATTATTTTGCTAATTTCATACAAATAAACTTGTTTTATTACAGAAAATAGCAAGCGAACAAGCAAAGAGCAAACAAGTTGTAAGTTTTTATAAATTTTGACGCTTTATTTAGTTCACCTCAATGTTTTGTTTATTTTGTGACCTCCTCGCCACCAGGTCACTAATTAGTGACGTATTTTTTGAGATTTGAGACGTGAGCCCGCTTACAGAATACCAAATTGTCTCAAAATCAATCTCACCACGAAAAAGTCTCTATTAGTGACTTGAGACAGCTTACAGAATACTAGTATAACACTTCATTTTCCTAATAATGCTTGAATCTGCATTTTTATAGTGTTGTGCATTAAATAAGTAAAATGAAGCAATGAAAACTTTGGGTCAGAGCTGTTAAGAACTGGTGACTCATTGCAATTACCCCTTAAAATTTATTTTTATTTATAAATTCTTTAAATTGCTTATGTATTGCGCAACACTAATTATTTTTTTTATTTATACATACTTTACATATATTTATTGCGTAATTTTCATGATATTTCGTAGTCTTATTTAGCAAGTAATACATATTATGTAAGTATGTACCTTATCATAAAAAAAAAAACTTAGATACTATAAAAACTCACAATATATAAAAAGTCACAATATGCATAATTTTTACTCTAACTGTATGTAAGCTTTATATTAATTTATACCTACATTTATAATTACACACAAACAAATTTTTCTTAATTCTTCTAAGCTACACTGCCATGCCCCTTGTTGTTGGTATTAAAACTGCCTTATCTGGTGTTTGCTTCCGTCTAAATGTGATATACGTATAGAGCAAACTAGCAAATACACTTATATTAATACCAATACAATTTAGCCAAGAGAATATATAGTCGCCACCAATGAACATACCCAAATATGTTACACAAATATTCTTCAGACAACCAACAATTGTTGTTGTTAGCGCAGAATTATATTGTGTACAAAGTATCGTGCTATAAGATAATATAAAACCCATAAAACAGCTCATTAAAAATTGTATAACAAAATAAGGATTCTCCCACTGACTATAGGCGAGCGACTTTTCCAGGTCACCCGTAAAGTAGGTGAAACATAAAGCCGGTATAAACATAAAGAGCGAATTGTAAAACATTAAACCATATTTCCCAATTTCTGATGTATCCAGTTTTTGCTTTACAAAAACACCATTCGAAGCGGTGAGCGCGTTTGTAATCATTACAAAGGTATAACCCTTCATATTGAATGAAAGATCATCCGAAGCGGCCAATAAGGCACCAGCAATCATAGCATAAACGCTTATTTGTACAGGCACTGATGGTCGTGCGCCAAGTATTTTCATTTCCAACATCATTGTCATTAGGATGGAGAAGCGTCGCAGTGCTGCAAACATGGGCAGGCTCAGTTCCTTTGTGCCGCCCAAGCCGAACATCATGTTGCCGAGGAAAATCAATGGTAACGGAAAGATTTTCATAAATGTATTTCGCTTTAGCGAAGGAAAAGTAACGAATCGCATGCGACGTCCCAGCCCCAGCACTACAATGGCTGCGGTCAGTTGACCCAGACTTAGGAACAGAAATGATGGGAACATATATGACGTCAGAACAGTCTTATTTACTACGGTTATCATGAATGAAGATAATCCATAGAAGAGAGCACTACCCACTTTCTTGAAGAATATGATGCTATCTTCCTTCTGACGCTGTTCCTTCGACAATAGACTTGCCGTACTTTCATCATCGTCGTCAGCAGTCATCTCAAGCGCAATTTTATCGCCCCCATTGATGCTGTTGTTGTGTATGCTCATAGTGCAGTGATTTGAGATAATCGTGTTGTTGTAAATGGAGATTCTATATGTATGTATGCGTTTATATTCTATTTGTGCGATCACAGTCCGCTTTTAGTGGTTGTATGCTAACTTTCACTTTGTTTTTTTGCTTCATTAACTTTTCACATGTGCTAATTGCTAATCAGTTAAACCTTTTTATTGTTTAGAAAATAATTAAAAATAATTTTAAAGCTGTGAAGGAACACAGCAATCAAAAAAAATTAACACCCATTTTGACAACCGAAATTTGACTGAACGACCAGCTGACAGCAACAAGCGATATGGACCGTCAGAACCGCGATGATTATTTAACTCTTGTTTGCATAACTTACTTATAAATTAATGAATACCATTAACTAGTATTATTATAAATAGACAGTTGCAATTTACCTTAAAATTATTGTTTATTTATAATTGCTTATTATTTAAATTAAACTATCACACCAAAAAGAACAACATAAAACAAATTGAACAGCTGTTTTACTTCAAGCATATGTCATACACGCATGATTGATGGAGCCAAATGCTTAGAGCCTATACACACTTGCGACTCAATCGATTTAGTCGAATGTTGATTTGCATGGGAATGTATGGAAGCATTCACACTACATTCAATTAGTTGTACAACTGAAACAGTTGGATTTGCAGCCCAATTTCATTCCAACTGAAACAGTTGTACAACTGCTTGATCAGCAAGGCGCCCTTCTACGTATTCACACTTGAGACAATTTAGTCGAACGACTACAACAACAACAGTGATATTCGTAGTGGAAAGAGTTGCCATGCTGACAGCACTACTTTTATTTCACTTTTGGTAAATTGTAGAGATTGAATATTTCAATTAATATTTTCAAAATGTTTAAAAACAAAAGGTTCGTTTCTTATTAACTACACCATTTCCAGATGGATTTCAGAAAGCGTTAACTGGATTTTAGAAAGGGGAAATTGGATTTTAGAAATGTCAATTGGATTTTAGAAAGGGGAAATTGGATTTTAGAAATGTCAATTGGATTTTAGAAAGCGTTAAAAGGATTTTAGAAAACAAAATTGGATTTTTGAAAGCGTGAATTGGATTTCAGAATGTGCGTTTAAAATAAATTTTACACAGAATTTTTCGAATAGAAATTCTTTATTGCGTATGAAAGTATAAATTAATAATTATATAAATTTTCGAAAATCCAATTGACATTAATAAGATCCAATTTCCCCTTTCTAAAATCCAGTTGACACTTTCTAAAATCCATCTGGAAATGGTGTAGTTATAGACAAGAATTATCTAACTAAGGATATTTACTTCCGTTTTCATATGTTTCTTGATATTGTTGTCTTCTTCAAATGTCATTAATCGCATTTTAAAATAGAAATAATGAAAATGAAATTTCATGAAAATTATTAATGGCTGATTTTTACTATTTTTCCGTTTCTTGTACTGCTGTTCGTTTCGCCTTTATGAGCGTAATTCCTTCCGTTTTTCTCTTTTCATTTACTTGACAGCTAGTTGCTAGTTTAATAAGAAACAAAGCCAAACAATGTATGCACTTTTTGTTTATTTTATTGTTTTTTATTTATTAATCAAGTTGACAGCTGACAAGAAGGTGCTTTCATGTAAGAATGCAGATAAACTTTAACAATTTAATACTTCATCACTTTATATGAAGACCACTAATGTAAAATTTGCTGAGTAAAATGTGAACATTGGCAACACTATGTCATTGTCAATCGCACGACTATTTAGTCTCAAGTGTGAATAGCTGCCACCGATTCGACTAAATAGTTGGAGTAGTGTGAATACAACAGTCCAATTCGACCAAATCGATTGAGTCGCAAGTGTGTATAGGCTCTTAAGGATGGTTCTCAACGCTAGATCAAATACGTAAGCAATGTTGATACATAAGGTTATCTTGGTACAAACAACTGACTATTTTGTCATTACTTAAATTGTCAAAATGTATGTATTTGTTGCTTTTGTTGTACGTATGTGTTGCTTTTCTTGTACGTATGTGTTGCTTGGCCAATTGAAAATGAACGTTTGACAATTGAGATAGCAAAACCGGCAACAACAAAATGTATTGCAGGATTGCTTTTCCGCACTGCGGTAACCTTATGGATAAACCTTGTACGTAAGTATATCAGTGTGCGATTTTACGCCGAAGTCAAAATCAAAAAGTCAAATCAAAAATCGAGAATGATTGTGCTCTCCCGATCTCTAATTTTTCGCTTTAAAAGAAAAGCAATAGCATATATTAGACAAATTTGATTTCGATCTCAGTGTAAGCTCACACACGATGTATATACTGCTACGATAACGTCAGTGTGTTCCCTTTTATTATATATCCACGCAAACATCATACGGCTGCTTGATCAAATATAATAATAACGGGGCCTTGATCAAATATTTAATAAAATCTTGTCTGTGGTAGTAAAATTGTCTATGCATTTTTTACACATACCCCCTTATTATGAATTGTCATACGATAGCTATCGGCCGCTTGCAAGCGTATCGTATAAAATGAGTTTCCATATCATGAATTCCACACGCCCGCTAGGTGCACTATCGTGAATGACATTTGTTTAGGGTTCAATTAGTTATTCGTTAACTTTATTTCCATTACAGTCTATCGGGTTTCACACGATAGAAATTATTTCGTAATACGTAGTACCCGACTGCAAGCGTTTAGCGTGTATCGTATTAATTCGTAATAGGCCCCATATGTGATTGATCCCGAATTGACCAAAATCAACAATTTTTGGTTTTCATCAAATTTTAGGGCTATTTCACGAGCGTTGTGGACGTGTGTTGCAACCATTTGATCAAATTTTAAATGTAAACAAACGTGTGAGTGAACAAATTCATAAAATTATATTAAAAAGGCAATTAAATTTGGCTCAGGCCAAAAAAGTAACAATTACGGTGTTTTAAAAACTTGCATATTGTTATTTGTGCAATAGGCATTTATTGCGCTTCAAATCGCTTATATTTCAACAATTTTCTTTCTAAATTAATAGAAAGGTAGAATGAAATTTGATGTGTGTATGTCAAATCGTCAAAACACACACACGCGTTTCGATCAAATTATTTGATCATGTAAGGTACTGTAAGGGCCTTTTCACATTACTCGGTACGACATCGGATCGACATTTTTTGCTCGGTATTTCCAGCTTACCGAAACGATTCCGCGTTGCTGTGTTTTTCACACTTGTGGGAATACTTTCGGTGCGTTATCGACAGAAAATAGGAAAACAAACATCGAAATTTGCAAGACAAAATTTTTAACTTCAACAAATCACTCAATAATAACAATAATGTCTTCTAGGGAAGACGAAGACATTATAACTTGCTACATTTATAGCCGAAACGAGTTTTTTACTGACTTTGTTCTTCTTCTTTTATTACGCCGCAAAAATGTATGCAGTAATTCCTCAAATTTTACTGACCGGTCTTACCGCGCTGCGGTATACCGAAAATAATCCACTCCGATTTCATGTATGCAACACTAATGTGAAAGTGCCAATTGAAATACATGTGGTCGGTAAGGTTTCGGTATACTTTCGGTAAAAACCAAAAATGTCGATCCGATACCGCACCGAGTAATGTGAAAGCGCTCTAAGCAATGTATACCAGCCATAACATGATCCAATTACCAGGTCGGTCCATAGTACATACACACAAACATGCCGTGAGCTGAATGTCAAACGGAATGTCAAAACTGAAAGGAGAACGAAATAATTTGACATTCAGCTCACAAGCGAATGATGGAGAAACTCAGAGAACGAAGAATTTGACCAATAGTAAACACGAATGCATGTATAGAATATGCAGAAGCAGAGAAATTGGATAGCTGTTGAAGAAAAAGAAGAAGTCAGCTGATCTGAAGAGCCGACCTGTATTCGTGGATCCTGAGCCATAAGACAATCAACCCCCTTATTATGGATTGTCATACGATAGCTATCGGCCGCTTGCAAGCGTATCGTATAAAATGAGTTTCCATATTATGAATTCCACAGGCCCGCTAGGTGCACTATCGTGAATGACATATGTTTAGAGTTCAATTAGTTATGCGTTAACTTTATTTCCATTACAGTCAATCGGGTTTCACACGATAGAAATTATTTCGTAATACGAAGTACCCGACTGCAAGCGTTTAGCGTGTATCGTATTAATTCGTAATAGGCCCCCAAAATACACTTTAATCAAATCGACATCACTCCTGCACATTGCAACCATGTGCTAGGAACAAATCGAATCACCCTATTGCTGTAACAGCTGATTGTCAAGACAACAAAAATTTTGTAAACGTTCGCTGCCGCTGAAATAAGATAATTTTGTTTAACAAAAATGCATAAAGTAAAGAAAAAGACCAAAACCGGCAAAATTCCTAAGCCTATTAAAATTAAAAAGGAAAAAACCGAAGAAGACCGAACCCTACATCCAATGTCTCACTACGTCGACGATCGATTGGAATTGGTGAAGCAAATTTTTGGTTCCTTGAAGCCGAAAACCATTACAAATTTAGCACCAGATTTCTTGAAGGTAAATTACATTTGTTTCAGTCGGCGGACTCTTTTTCATTGAGTTAACAAGTTATAAATGCACCTGATTGTTTTATTTAGAAAAAGAGTTTGGATGATATTGAGGAGCTTTGCCTAAACGAATTGCTTGGCATATCAACCAAACGCCTATTATCCATTATAAATGCAACAAAATGTCCCAGCGACACGGAGTCTTCTAGTGATTCAGATGTTGAGCATAAAGAAGGTGAGCAGATGGTTATTTCTTTTAGCTATCCGTTTTTTGTATATATTTACGGACGTGATTTATTTTTAGAACATATTTCGCTTGAAGAGATTTCGTCGGACAGTGAAATTGAAGGAGGTAAGATTTCATGAAAATATGTATGTATGTACATGTAAATATCATATTTTTATATTATAAATAGAATGACCCATGGCTCAGATTTTCATCTGTCTACCAAAAGGGTCGGCTTTACATTAAGGAACCATGGTCCGCGAAAAAGGGGTTAGAGGGTCTCTCACAGATCTCAAAACTAAAATCAAAGCTGCCAGAGGCTTATATTTCACGAGATATTTGTTGGTAGTTGGATGGGTCCATATATATTACCTCAGAAAAGAGAATTCTGCCGGCTGAGGGTTATTTTTTTAAAGCGCAACATAAAAGAAGCCCCGGTTTGAATTCTGACCCGGGTCTACAGTCTTTCCAAATGTATTTCTGACCCTGGAATATTCCAAGTTTACTTTTACCATTTCTTTGGTTTGGATTTAATATCCAGACACTTCTGATAAGAAAACTACCACAAAACCACCACATTCTAAATCCCCAGTTCTATTTAAATATATTTAAATTTTTCTGCAATTGGCTTTGGCGGCAGATAGAAGGCACGTAAAATTACCACATCATCGCCAATGCCATACTGTACATCGTGTTCATCTTCCTTGCAAACATCCAATGTAATCACAAAATCACCACTTTCCAACAAACCCGTAGAACGTCCATACTCAATGCCAAACTCGACAGGCTTTAGTTCGACCTCATTGATTTCTTTGCTATACAGAATAGCGCGTAAGTTGCGTCGCAAATTTAAAGCCTTTGCCAATTTAATTTTACATGCCGCTTCCTTATCCTCCACATCGCCCATGGGCAGCATCACTAAAACAGGGCAGTAGATTTCAACGCGTCCCAAAGCGACAGCAGCTGGTTCACATTTACTGTGAATTATAATCGCTTGACATTCCACCGAACTAATAGTGCGTATGATAAAATTGACAATGCTCTGATACGAAGACAAAATATTATTTAAAGTCACTGCATTCTCAACCACAGCCTTGTGAAAGTCCTTCAAAGGCAATAGCTTTTTTACAATCAACGGATATTTGCTGCACCAAGTACTCTTTTGTATAAACATTGCGTCGATGCGCCAAAGGAAATCATGATTTTCAAAACGCTTGAAATCACTGCACCGTTCCAGCGGTATTGTGCCAATGATGGGCTTTTTCAAACACTTCGCCAACGGTATTAAATCGTTAAATATGTGATTGTGCAATGAAGCACCAGCGCTAAATGCATCCTGAATCCAAACGTAATCGAGCAACTTGACGATACCCATTAAATCAAGCATTTTCGTATTGACAAACTCCAGATCAATTATACCAATTAACTTGAAGGCGAACGCATCTTTGAGCGTCTTGCGCAGAGCACTCAAAAATGGCTTGCAACGAATGTGGGGCAATACAATAAAGTCGGCATTCGCTTGCGCTGCCAATTGCAAATCGTCCATGAAAATATCCGGCAAAGTTTGCGGTGGCAGTGAATAGCATTGATGCGGCAACTCTATGTATTCGTATGAATTTATTATGCCAGCCTCCTCAATCATTAGGGCAACATTATTCTTCAGCTTCTTCACAATCTTTCCCTTCACCTCCTTGCCGAGCAGCAGCACATCGCACAGCTGCAATGCTTTAAAATAGTGTTTCAAATTCAAAACGTAAGCGATTTCACGAAAACTCGAATAACGATATGACTTATCCATGGTCAGTGTCATAATATCGCCACGATGCAGCAGCACCGAGCAATTATTGCGTAAACGTCCAATGCGACAACAATCACCTTGTAGCTGTAGCGCCAAACCGATGGGTATACGCATGCTAGGCGTTTCAGCTTCAAATTCGTCGATTGCATTTTTTGTACGTATGAGCAGTTGTTCGAATTCTGTCCGTTTGCACGTCACCGTATCGATGAGCAGGGTGCGCACACCATTTTTCAACAAACTCTTGAGCTCTTCGTCTGTGGTCTCCATAACGATGCGTGCCATCAGGCCGAGCGTGTAGTAGCGGCGTTTGCAACGTTTACGCGCATGCATTTCATGTTCATCGCATGCTTTCTTAAAGTCGGCCAGACGTTTCATTAAACTTTCGTTGTCATTAAGGAGTACTTTGAACTCACGGTCGTTGTTGTTCTCTTCGTTGGCTTCGTTTTGTACAGGAAGAACGATGTCGCCTCCATCGCGTGCAATATTATTGAATGCCATTTTTCAAAATTATAAAATTTAATTTTTTTTATTTTGTTTAAATTTTACATATGTATGTATATATAATTTTAATTTTTCATTTATTTACAGGAAAGAAAAAGTCGAAAAGCGCTAATGGTAAAAGTCGCGATAAAAAATCTGCAAAAAATCCCGATCAAAAAGGTGAAAGTGAGTACAAAAAAAGATTTAACAACGTGTAATAAAATGAAATTACAATTAATCAATAAAAGAAGAAAGACAAACACACAGAAAAACATTTAATGACAAGTGACAAGAATTATCCCCCGGCAAATATTGAAAAAGGGGTATAGTCATGGGTTTAATTATACAAATTTCGAAAATCTAATTAACACTGGTATAACAGTATCACATTATAACAGTATCACATTATAACAGTATTACAATATAACAGTATACCTAAAGCCCATATGACACTACGTTTTTTTTCTGGTATTCTACCAGGTTTTTTGTGTGAAGGAGATGGTCAAATACAGTTTTGCGTTGATGTAAGCGAGCAAGCTATATTGAAAAAAAAAACCAAACAAAATAGCATCTAGGCGATTAAAAACCAACGAGCCAGCTTGTATTTCGGTAGGTTTTTTGGCATTCGGTCATTTTTTCTGACAATTTTTCCAATTTGACAACCATAAAATAAATTATATTTAAAATAAAAAAATATATGGAAATACAAATTTTAAATTTGCCTCTTGTAAGCTTCTGCTTTGGACGTAAGGGTAAAGAAGAAGTCCGCAAGAAAAATTATATTGCGTACTGGCTTCCCTTTATAACACGGAATACAAAGCTATCCTGCCCTTTGGGTTTCATAACTTTTTTATTTCAGTAATTTAAATCAAATTTCCAAAAAAAAATAATTTTTGAAATAAATATTATTTTCATTTAGTTTGAAGTTTAATGTCAATCAAATTATTTTTGAGGGAGTATTTGTCTCTTTTCAACCTATAGAAGAATTGTTTTTGTATTTTGACTTTCGGTGGGTTTTCAAAACCAAAAAAACCAGGGAAAAAATGTAGTGTCATATAGGCATAATATAACAGTATATGACAGTATGATTGTATAACAGTGTGAGATTATAACAGAATGACAATATAACAGTATCACAGTGTACTGTATAACAGTATTCGAACGATCCCTTTACTTAAAAAAAATAAAATATTTACAGACAATGGTCAGATCAGCGTCTTGGAACTGCTGGAGCTGCAAGCGCGTGCCCGCGCCATCCGCTCCCAACTAGCACTCGAGCCCGTAACCAAAATCGAAGTGGACTCCGATGCTGAGAAGGACGACGATGATAAAACTCGCAGCCAAAAGTCTGCAAATGGTACAGATTCGCGAGAACCGGCGCGCAAACGCAGACATGACTCCAACGACAGAAGCAAAGAGGCTGATAAAGCATCTACATCTCAGGCACGATCCGCGACCACCGCCGCCAAGAGCAGCAAATCATCCAAGAGCTCTGCTGCGGACACAGCAAGTACTTCGAATGCAAGAACAACAACTAAGGAAGCTGAAATTCCGGCAATTAAATCAACAGAAAAGCTAAAGAGAAATTATCGTTTGAAAAATTCCGAATCGGATGCAACAACAAGTAAAAGAGATGTTAAATCTAAGAATAGTGAGAGAGCGCGTTTACCACTAATTGAGAATATAAAGTTGGAGGTGGAAAAGGAGATAAAAAAAGAGGCGAGATCGAAATCGCCAACGCCCGATGTTATACCCATCATACCGGAACCGGAAACTGTGTTGCTCAGCGACAGTTCGGATGGTGAAAATGATGCAAAGCAGCAGAAAAATAGCCGTAAGAGCGACGCTAAACAACATAATACCGATGCTGGGGCAAAGGGAGCTGCGGCTAAGGTTGCAACGAAAATTTCGGCGGCGAAAGAACGAAAGATAACGGAACGAGAGGAAGGCGAAATTGTTGAAAGTAGCAAGGAGAGTGAGAAAGAAAAAGAAAAGCAGAAAGAAAAAGAAAAGGAAAAGGAAAAAGCGAGGGACAAAGATAAGGACAAAGATGATAAGCTGGAAAAGGAGAGGAAGAAGGGGAAAGAGAGTAAGGAGAAAGAGATAGAAGTTGAGAACGGCGAAGAAAAATTAAAGCAGAAAGAAAAAGAAATTTTAAAAGAAAAGGAGAAAATGAAAGAAAGAGAAAAAGAAAAGGATACTGAGAAAGATAAAGAAAAAGAAAAGGTTAAAGAAAAGGAAAATGTCAAGAAGAAGGAGAAAGAAAAAACAAAAGGAAAGGATATCAAGGAAAAGGAGAAGGAAAAAGATAAAGATAAAGAAAAAGATATAGTAAAAGAAAAAGAAAAGGAAAAGGAGGAAGAAAAAGATAAAGTAAAAGAAAAGGGAAAAGAAAAAGAAAAGGCAAGAGAAAAAGTGGAAGAAAAAGAAAAAGAAAACGCAAGAGAAAAAGAGGAACAAAAAGAGAAGACTAAGGTGAAGTCGAAGGATAAGGGAGAGAAGAGAGTAAAAACAAAAGATAACAGTCAAGCTAAGGAAGCTCAAATAGATGGAAAGTCCTCCAACTCTCAAGCACCGAAAGTGAACGAGAAAACCTCCGCTCCAGAGAATATAAGCAACGTTCAAGAAAAAAGTGCAGAAGAAGCAAATAAAGCAGAAAGTAATAAAACAGCTGAAGAAGCGCAAAATAAATCACAAACCGATGCATCCAACAACGCAAACGAACGAAACACAACAACAAAATCTTGCGCAGCTACTGCCCAACCCACGCAAGCGGAAGCAGCCAATAATGTGGCACCAAATTTAGAAGATGAAGACGATAGAAATGATGATGTAATATCATTAGAAGGTGGTGATCTTGAAGAAGAGATGATTGAGCACTTGGGAGAAGATGTAAAACCGAAAAATGAGTTGGATGCAGGGCCAACGAAAAAAAGTGGCACGGAACATGATTCGGATGTCATATCATTGGATTCGAGTGACGATGACGAACGGCATAAAGAAGGATCGGAAGTGAGTATAGCAATTTAAGAGTAATAGAGTATAGCAAGACAATAGTATAACAGTATAACTGTATATTCGTATAAAAGTATGACACTATTACAGTGTAACATTGTAACAGCATAACTAATATGTATACATAGAAAATTTTTATGAAATCCTTCCTAATTGGTACAATACATGAAGCAAAACCAATAAACTAATTGATATGTATGTATATGAAATTGGTCCTTGAACATAGTTTTAATTAACTTTTCCTTTTTCGCACCTGCTTCCAGTCCTGGCATTCGCGCTATTTGAAAAGTTCTAAAGTAAGCAAAGTTTTAGCGACATCTCGCCTAGGCAAGCGTGTGCGTGATAATATAAAAAAATCGAAACGTTCCGAAAAAGATGCCGAACGTGTGAAGATGCCTGAGGAAAAGGAGAAAACGAGCACAAGTTATGCTTCTAAACATGAAGATGGCTCCATTGATCAATACAAAGAGTTGTTGGCGATGCGGCAGCGTAAAAAATAAATGGAGTTTGGATACTCAAAATAAAAAAAAAAAAAACAAAAATAGAATATATTACCGCGTATATTTATGCACGTATTTGTGCATAAGTGAACGTGAAGGCATTTGAATTAAGTGCAGTCGCTTAGTGACAAAAATTTCATTGCATTACATACAACAAATAATAATAATTTCCCTACAGGCAAAAACAACTACATACCAACTAGTTGCTCAACTGTCTTTTATTAGCTGCAGCTGTATGTTTTTTACGTAGAAACATTGCATACTTTTAGGCGTATTCATACACTGAATAGAAGTTTCTTCGTATGAGATCTCCTTATTACCACTCCTAAGATACTGTAAAAATACAACTGATATTATGTAGACAAAAATAAACTCATTTTAGTTAAAATTATGAAAAAAGATTATTTTATTTGCTCAATATTATTTTTAAAATTTTATATATCGTCGTACCATACGAAAACTAGCATATTTAAAATTTCTGGCGAAAGCTATCCATAAAAAAAATTCTGTACGAAAAGTAACAAGTTCGACTTTTGGCCGACGAAAAATAACAAAATCAACTTTTGGCTGACGAAAAGTATCAGTAATTATACATACTAGTATCGCCGGTGGTCGAAATTCGACCATGCAATTTATTTTTTCAACTTTGTATTGGTACAAAAATTATTCCTTTTCGCGGAGATAAGCAACACTTTCCAAATTCCAGTTGTACCGCAACACTGATTTGCCCTTTTGATCACGGTCCGACGCGAAATCATGGTCAAAATCAAGGCAGATCTAGGAAGGTAGGCCCGGTGGTGAGCGCTTTTAAATTAAAGCGACTCTTCAACTGTGTTTACGATATTTGTAAACACGTTTACGATATCTATTTCTCTTAACTAAAAACTTTATTTATTAATTATAAAGAAATTAAATAATTTATAGAAAAAATTATATGCCTATGCACTGCTCCTGACCCATACGAACACATCCATATCAATTTTATGTGGATATGAGTATGTTAAATGTGCTAAACAGCCTGGCAATTGTTTGTATGGGAAAAATGTTAGCCTATTAATATATAGATACTGTTTTTACCAGGGACTGAAAATAACGGTTATTTTTTCTAGTGTGGTGAAAAGGTTACGCAAAAATAACCTTTATCTTCTTTTGGTCTTTAATAACCATTATAAAAACAAAAAAACCGTTTTGGGCCTGAATAACCGTTATGACAACCAAAAAATTGTTTTGGGCTTGAATAACCGTTATGGCAACCAAAAAACTGTTTTGGACCTGAATAACCGTTATTCAGATTTTTATTTTTTTTTGGTCAGCTATAAAAATCAAGCCTGTTTATTTGTCAATATTTCTGGACGATATTGGTATCAAATGAAAGGTGTTGAATATGACTTTTACCCCATTTCTCTTATAACCGTTACGTCCCTGGTTTTTACATTAAAATTGTTGTTGTTTAAACGAAATTGATAGTTTTCGTCAGCCAAAAGTCGAACTTGTTACTTTTCGTCAGTCACAAAAAAACGTATGTTAGTTTTTGTATGGTACGACGATATTTACATACATATATGTATGTATGTACATTCAATTCAATAAAATAAATTAGCTATTCCCATTTGTTATTTTCATATCAGTTGAGCAACTAGTCTCTTTTCATATTAACTAAACTTTGCTTGTGGCCGCTGTGGTGCAGTGGGTAGAGTGCTCGCCTGCTATGCCAGAGGTCTCGGGTTCAAACCACGGTCCGAGCCAAACAAATTTTTCTAATTAGTAAAAATCCAATTATTGGGTTTTTTAAGAGCAGCGGTCACCTCTCGGCAGTGGGCGGCATACCCTCCGAGAGTATTTCTGCCATGAAAAAGCTTCTCACAAAAAATGCATTCGCCGTTCGGAGCCGGCATAAAACTGTAGGTCCACCCAATTAGTAGGAAAAACAAAAAGGAGCACACCTCGAATTGGGAGAGAAGCTCGGCCATAAAACTCGTCAGAGTTATAATAGCGCCATTGTATTATATATTATTATATTAAACTTTGCTTGTAGGGTTTTTAGTAAAAAAAAAAATTTTACATACATAACTATTTATGCAGAAAATGTAGCATTAAAATCGATTTATTTAATAAAAACCAAAAGCAGGATATACATAAATGAAAAACTTTGAATTATTTTTTGCGTGCACAATCAAAAACGAAAATTTTCCACCCTAAAAGCTGTAACAAAACGATTAACATTAAACATCAACATACGATACGCACATTTACCTTCACATTGTTTTGCTATCACGGACTGTAGTGATTGTTTTATAAACAAAGTTTAACGATTTCTTGTTGGTTTCTTCGTACTTGTTTGTTCTCGGGATTCTCATAATTTTGCAGTCTGTTATGAGTCCGAAATATGTGTAACTATAATATGAGTCTTAAATCCAATTGGAATCCAATATTAGTCCGAAATTTGTGTGAAATTTGAAACTCAGAATTTTGGAGTGAGATATGAAACAGAAATATGCGTTAAATATGAGCTTAAGAATAAGCTCTGTTCAATAACAAAAAATTTTTACGAATTTTTCGTAAAATCTGTAATTTTTGTATGGAGAACTGTCATTTTTTATTAAAAATTGGTAGCAATTTTTCGTTATTGAACAGAGCTATTTTTTATATTTTTGTTTTTGCTTTTTAAAATGATGCTTATTCCAAAAAGGGGAAGTATAAAATGCATTTCAAAAGATCAATAAAATTTTTTTTGTCGTTGGATTGAACTTCAGGTTGATGTCAGGTGCGAACCCGGAGGATAATAAAAAAATAGACAACACAATGAAGAAAATAGTTAAGGCAAAGAAGGTTGCACAATGAGAAGAGGACAAGCTGGAGTGAAGATACATATTTGTACTTGGAAATCGAATGGAGAGAGGATGAAGAGAACTGGGCTGAAAATGCAAAAAAAAAATATTTTAATTATAGAATAAGCTGACCAAATTTGACAATTTTAGACCCATCTGAGGATTGTCTAAAAATATTATAGAGTAGGTGGCAAATGCAAATCGTAACAGTTACGGTCCCTGATT
Organism: Urophora cardui; assembly: GCA_960531455.1. Lineage (NCBI taxonomy): Eukaryota > Metazoa > Arthropoda > Insecta > Diptera > Tephritidae > Urophora > Urophora cardui. Next base: position 47,287,971 of record OY482673.1, read on the forward strand.
TTAGTATTTCGTGTCAAGCAGAAATTTAAGCGAAATTTAAAAACCGCATAAAATAAAGCCAAGTTAACGGCAAATAAAATTTGACAACAAGTTACAACAAAAGCGTTACCAACTTGTTGTTGTTGTAACGCTGCATACCTATACATATTCCACGACAATTTCCGAAATTCATTTGAATACAATTTTATTCATATGCGCTACAAAACGTAAACCTCAAATTATTCATAGCGTTCGTAGAAATTTTGAAAAGGCTCTAAGGAACACGAGAAAGTCAAGGAATTAGAAACTCGAGGCTGCATTTACGATACTATGAACCAATCAACTAAGGACCGCCATTCCTAATACTAGTTGATACTATATTTCTATCTCTGACAAAGCGAACAATAAAAACATATATGTATGTATGTATGTATGTATATAAGTAAATTTATTTTCCGAAACACGCACCTTTTCAGCAAGCAACAGACTATAGACAATCAACAACAACAACAAAAAGTCAATAATAATAATAATAATTTGTATTTGGCCTTGTTAATGGCGGTTATCCTTATCAATGCTTTCGCTGATAAAAAACAAAAAAAAAAAACAGCAAGAGTTTGTGAAGTGCCAGGGGTAAATAAAATATAGGGTGCATTTCATTTAATCGTACACAAGTAGGTAAAAAAACATATGTACACACATACATATCACATACACACAGATGCAAAGGAAATGTATCTCATATATGGAATTGTTTGCGGTGGAATGTAGGTAAAATGTGTGTTGAGCGCGCAGACGCTTTGTCCTGTTTATTGCGCTCTGGGTTAAATTTGGTTTTTGGGGTAGTTTCTTCTTTTTAAGCATATTTCTTTTTTTTGCTTTTCACAAATTCTTCTGCTAATATTTTACGTACATATCATCATTAATGAAATTATTAAAATTGTACTGAGTGGGCATTTGGTGCACAGTGGATTAAGTAGGCTATACATTTTTCATAAAAAGCAAAAAGTTAAGTACAATCTATTCTAATCAGACCACCCTTTAAAATTAAATTTGTTTAGTTAAAAGCTGAGGTTGTATGTTTTCAGTTTTTTAAAGTGAATTTTGCGTTTATTGTACAAAAATGTTAAACGAACTTTTCGAGGGAATATGCTTCTAGAGCCCTTTGGTGGCCTGCAAACTCTATTATGATATGTGCTCAACAAAGCTTGAGAAACCATAATATAATAATACACACTGGCGTGTTTATAACTCTGACGAGTTTTATGGCCGAGCTTCTCTCCCATTTCGAGGTGTGTTCCTTAACTTTTGTTCTTCCCAAAAATTGGGTGGACCTACAGTTTTATGCCGGCCCCGAATGGCGAAAGCATTTTTTGTGACAAGCTTTTTCATGGCAGAAATACACTCGGAGGGTATGTTGCCCACTGCCGAGCGGTGACCGCTATTTATAAAAACCCAATAATTAGGTTTTTACTAGCTAGAAAGCTTTGTTTGGTGTTTACTCGGACTGGGGGCCTTTTAAATAATCAAACCCTTTTTAAAAAGCTTCACTGTATCAGCTTTTCGATTCGAGAGCTAAATGTTTTCTACAATTTGCTCTGGTACTCTCACACAGAGTATATAAAACAATGAGAGACAATTATTGAAAACTCTAAAATAATTGGAAGTCCTTTCGTGGTTTCTCCCTTTATGCTACGTTTTTTTTTCATTTATTTTTATTATTTATTTTAGAGCGAAATTAAATACAAGAAACCCCCACAAAGGAGAGCGTTGAGCACAATGACTTTTGAGCATTAAACACTTGCCAATAAGGGTAGCTCCAAAGGCAGTCGAATCGTAGTCATACACACATATGTAATTCTAGCTCACGCACACATTTATGTATGTTATGTGCAGGGACTGTAACGGGTATGGGTTACATGTATTCAAAAAATTTATTTTTAACAATTACCCACATAGCATTTTATGAATTTTTTGATCATATTCCAGTGTTTTTCGGTCCCTATGCACGTTTAAAAGAATGGAAAATGGGCTCATTTTCTGATCATAGAAGAGTCTTTCGTCGGTAGAACATGGTACCCTACGTCCAACTCTTCTTGGGGAGTCGTTTTCGAGTCTTATTTTAATCGTATTTTAATCATTTTCGAGTCCCTTTCGATTTTATTTTTTTCGATTTCTTATTTTGGTCGTTTTTGAATCTTTTTGGGGTAATTTTTTTTCGCTTTTCTAATAATTTTCGCTTGGCTTTCCAACCTTTTTTGGGTCCTTTTTCAGTAACTTTCTATTCATTTTCCTATCATTTTTGGGTCAGTTTACAACCGCTTTTCTTTCCCATTTTCTATCCTCTTACATATTCTACCCTTAGCATTACCTTTACCAATATTACAAAAAGAACTTCCACGGTCACCCACATTTTGGTTGGAACTTTGGAAACAGATTTTGAGCCTACAATAATATTAAGCAAATAAGGAAGTTAAGATAAGCAAAAATTTCAATCCATAAATGAATTCCAATGAAAATGTATATGCGCATTTTAGCACTCTCATATACGGCAACACGGAAGACTCTACAAGATTCGGAACCATCAATACCGAAATCTAATATAAAATTATCTGAAAATTTTTTTTGAAAAATGATGTACTAGGCTTGCAGAGGAATATTTCTTTTTTGTCTAAAAAAGCAAAGTAATCAATCACATTTCGATCTTTAGCATGATCAATTTGTGATAAATTATTTTTTAATCAGCAAAGGGGATCGAAAAAGACTCAGCTATGTGATTTTTATATGATAAAAAATAAAATCACTTTTCAATCGCTCATTTTCGAGTATTTTCTAATCGCAGAGGTGATTAATCAGTTTTTATAATCAAAGGGGATCGAAAGAGACTCGGTACAGTCAGTTTTCATAAAATAATCTTCCAAATGCTATGTGGGTAGCGTACATCCAGATGATGCAAGAAATTACTTTCAGAAAGTGAAAAATTCAAATTTTTCTATTTGTTGTATTAAAAAAAAAAAAACAAATACAAAAGTTTGAATTTTTCACATTTTTGGAATTACTCAGAAAATAAGAGTTAATTTTTTGAGTTTTATTTTTCCCTCAGAAAATACAATTTTTTTTAGTTTTATTTTTCAGTTATTTTTTTTGACACTGAAGATGGTGCATATTAGCCGAAACCGGTTTGTCCCAACAGCGAAATTGACAAGGGATGACGGAAAATCGTTCTAATATACATACATCGTTATTTTTTCAGTTTATTTTCATTTAATTTTTTCATAATTATTATTTGCGA